>OX336401.1:135991339-136577972 GCA_946902985.2 Meconema thalassinum
ACATCTAAACTCCTTGACACTAGAGCGCTTTCAAGTAGAGAATGGAGGAACTTTGTGATGGCGGAAAATCCCGAGATTAATTTTGCCATTGAACACGGCCTACTGAAATCAAATGGGTTATTTAACATGCCAACAACGTATGACATGCGTGCCGTGATTTTTGTCGCAATTCAAAAATCACTTACCACGGCCAGAGGCGAACCTGCAATCTTGGGGTTGGTAGTCTGACACTATAACCACTCACCCACCGTGGCAAGCCACACAGTCTATGAAACAAATTATAGACTTATGATATGATACGTATATTTCATCATTGGACGCCATATCTGGAAAGAATACGATGTTGCAGTTGAATAATAAGAATGTTCCGACAGGTGCTTATTTTACATATAGAGATGACTGTACCGTATTTTCAACGGCCCTTTAGCAGTCTGAAGGATTGTGTGGCTGCCTAAAGGAATGTTTGATATATTCCTCTACGGTTGAGAGCACCTTAAACAATTATATTTGTCTTGTGAGCCAATGAGACAGGGGGATTATCCGCTCACTGAGGGGGGAGAGAGCCAGTCGGTTCTCAATTGGATCAGCCCGGCTTGACATGGGTGAGCTGAATAAAACATGGCCCCCTTAACGCAACGAGAGTAGCGTGGTGCATAGCGGTAGTGGTAGTGGGGGATATATTTAACATATTCATTGCATGCTTCACGATGGGAGTGAAGGGCTGTCTGAAGTACAATGTTATGTTGATTCAGTTCACATCAGAAGTATCTGGTTGAATAATTAAGATCAGGCTTTAAAAAAAAAAAAAAAAAAAACTTAGCAGCAGCTTCAATTTTTCGACATACACGGGGTGTTCGGAATATAACTGTTTCCTTCAGAGGGTGTGAGTTTCTATCATTTCAAATGATCTTGTCGACTTCATCATTATGCTTTGGTCTACCGTTATGCGTTACGGTTACGGAGAGGAAATGTACTAAGGTTGCACTTGAGCGTATGACGTCATCTTGTTGTTCAGTCCATATGCACCGAGTCTGAGTTTACTCCTGGGTCATGGCGTTATGCGCTACGGACACGGAGAGCGCGTGACGTCATCATGTTGTTCAGTGCATATGCACCGAGTCTGAGTTTACTCCTGGGCTATGGCGTTATGTGATACGGAGACGGAGAGTGTATGACGTCATGTTGCTCACTGCATATGCACAGAGTCTGAATTTACTCCTGGGCTATGGCGTTATGCGGTATAACGTCATCATGTTGTTCAGTGCATATGCACCGAGTCTGAGTTTACTCCTGGGCTATGGCGTTATGTGATACGGAGACGGAGAGTGTATGACGTCATGTTGCTCACTGCATATGCACAGAGTCTGAATTTACTCCTGGGCTATGGTGTTATGCGATACGGAGACGGAGAGCGTATGACGTCATCATGTTGTTCAGTGCATATCCACAGAGTCTGAGTTTACTCCTGGGCTATGGCGTTATGCGGTATAACGTCATCATGTTGTTCAGTGCATATGCACCGAGTATGAGTTTTCTCCAGGGCTATGGCATTATGCAATACGGAGACAGAGAGCGTATGACGTCATCATGTTGTTCAGTGCATATGCACCGAGTTTGAGTTTGCTCCTGGGCTATGGCGTTATGCGATACGGAGACGGAGAGCGTATGACGTCATCATGTTGTTCAGTGCATATCCACAGAGTCTGAGTTTACTCCTGGGCTATGGCGTTATGCAATACGGAGACGGAGAGCATATGACGTCATCATGTTGTTCAGTGCATATGCACCGAGTTTGAGTTTACTCCTGGGCTATGGCGTTATGCGGTAAAACTTCATCATGTTGTTCAGTGCATATGCACCGAGTATGAGTTTTCTCCTGGGCTATGGCGTTATGCGATACGGACACGGAGAGTGTATGACGTCATCATGTTGTTCGGTGCATATGCACAGAGTCTGAGTTTACTCCTGGGCTATGGCGTTATGCGATACGGAGACGGAGAGCGTATGACGTCATCATGTTGCTCACTGCATATGCACCGAGTCTGAGTTTACTCCTGGGCTATGGTGTTATGCGATACGGAGTCGGAAAGCGCGTGACGTCATCATGTTGCTCACTGCATATGCACCGAGTCTGAGTTTACTCCTGGGCTATGGCGTTATGCGATACGGAGACGGAGAGCGTATGACGTCATCATGTTGCTCACTGCATATGCACCGAGTCTGAGTTTACTCCTGGGCTATGGCGTTATGCGATACGGAGACGGAGAGCGTATGACATCATGTTGCTCACTGCATATGCACCGAGTCTGAGTTTACTCCTGGGCTATGGCGTTATGCGATACGGAGACTGAGAGCGTATGACGTCATCATGTTGCTCACTGCATATGCACCGAGTCTGAGTTTACTCCTGGGCTATGGCGTTATGCGATACGGAGACGGAGAGCGTATGACATCATGTTGCTCACTGCATATGCACCGAGTCTGAGTTTACTCCTGGGCTATGGCGTTATGCGATACGGAGACTGAGAGCGTATGACATCATGCTGCTCACTGCATATGCACCGAGTCTGAGTTTACTCCTGGGCTATGACGTTATGCGATACGGAGACGGAGAGTGTATGACGTCATGTTGCTCACTGCATATGCACCGAGTCTGAGTTTACTCCTGGGCTATGGCGTTATGCGATACGGAGACGGAGAGCGAAGGGCGTCATCATGTTGTACAGTGCATATGCACAGAGTCTGAGTTTACTCCTGGGCTATGGTGTTATGCGATACGGAGACGGAGAGCGTATGACGTCATCATGATGCTCACTGCATATGCACAGAGTCTGAGTTTACTCCTGGGCTATGGCGTTATGCGATACGGAGACGAAGAGCGCGTGACGTCATCATGTTGTTCAGTGCATATGCACAGAGTCTGAGTTTACTCCTGGGCTATGGCGTTATGCGATGCGGAGACGGAGAGCGCGTGACGTCATCATGTTGTTCAGTGCATATGCACAGAGTCTGAGTTTACTCCTGGGCTATGGCGTTATGCGATACGGAGACGGAGAGCGTATGACGTCATCATGTTGTTCAGTGCATATGCACCGAGTCTGAGTTTACTCCTGGGCTATGGCGTTATGCGATACGGAGACGGAGAGCGTATGACATCATGTTGCTCACTGCATATGCACCGAGTCTGAGTTTACTCCTGGGCTATGGCGTTATGCGATACGGAGACGGAGAGCGTATGACGTCATCATGTTGTTCAGTGCATATGCACAGAGTCTGAATTTACTCCTGGGCTATGGCGTTATGCGATACGGAGACTGAGAGCGTATGGCGTCATCATGTTGTTCTGTGCATATGCACAGAGTCTGAGTTTACTCCTGGGCTTCGGCGTTATGCGATACGGAGACGGAAAGCGCGTGACGTCATCATGTTGTTCAGTGCATATGCACGGAGTCTGAGTTTACTCCTGGGCTATGGTATTATGCGATACGGAGACTGAGAGCGTATGACGTCATCATGTTGCTCACTGCATATGCACAGAGTCTGAGTTTACTCCTGGGCTATGGCGTTATGCGATACGGAGACGGAAAGCGCGTGACGTCATCATGTTGTTCAGTGCATATGCACAGAGTCTGAGTTTACTCCTGGGCTATGGCGTTATGCGATACGGAGACGGAGAGCGCGTGACATCATCATGTAGTTCAGTGCATATGCACTGAGTCTGAGTTTACTCCTGGGCTATGGCGTTATGCGATACAGAGACTGAGAGCGCGTGATGTCATGCAGCAGAGTGCACCTTCCGCTCTCCGTTCCCCGCGCGGGAAGCCTAAGTTAATGGGTAATGGAGTCTGTTGAAAGAGTCCTATAGCATTTGTGGCATGCGTTATTCGAAATTATATTAAGTCTAGTCTTTCAGACTGACTGTAAGTTCTTCAATGGTATGGACTCCATCTTGAGGAAATAATTCATGATGAAAATTAATAAATGAAAAACAAAAATACTGGAATGCAGCCGAAATAAATCAGAAACCTCTATTGACATCAAATTGGCAGGTGAAAAGCTGAAGTGAGTAGGAGACTTCTGTTACTTATGAATCAAAATAACCAGTGAAGGACGAAGCAAAGAGGATATCAAAAGTAGGTTGGCTCAGGCAAGGAATGCATTTCTACAAAAAAGGAATCTGTTGACATCGAATATAGTTTTAGGTATTACAGTAGGAAGTCATTTTTGAAAACTTTTGTCTGGAGTGTGGCACTCTATGGAAGTGAAACTTGGACAATTGGTGCAGCAGAAAAGAGGAGAATTGAAGCGTTTGAAATGTGGTGTTACAGGAAAATGATGAAGATCAGATGTGTCGATAGGGTTACAAACGAAGAGGTTTTAAGATGAGTGTGATAGGAGAGATGTTTCTGGCGACTGCTAATGAAGAGAAGAGATAGGTTGGTAGGACACATACTAAGACACTCAGGATTATCAAGCTTACTTATGGAAGGAAGGGTCGAGGACAAGAACTGTATGGGTATACCACGGTTAGAATATGTTAAATAGATTGCCTCGGATGTAAGGTGTGGTAGTTATGGAGAAATGAAACGATTAGCCCAGGACAGGGTGGCATGGAGGGCTGCATCAAACCAGTCAGATGACTCAAACAACATCTTCAGAGGGAAGCTGTATTACAAAACAAGTTGATTGCGCGGCCACGTAAAAGTACAGTGTAAGCCTGCTTCCTTCTAAACTCACGTTTGTGGTATTGCGTGATGACCTTCGTATTTCAGCGATGAGCGGAGAGGGGGGAGAGTTGTGGTGGATCTGATCCGTGTTAAGTGAGGGGACGTGGGGTCACGATCCCGAGCATGTCTACCCCGCCCTTCACAGCGGGAATTGACAGGACTCAAACCCAGGCCCTGAGATGACGGGACCACATACGGCGCGGCGCGGCTGTCTGTGTCGCGCAATAACACTGCTATCTGTCTCCCTTTATTAACTGCATTGCAAACAACAACAACAACAATGCATATTCTTTAAGGACAGCTTGTCACGGTGGGTGAGTGGTTATCGTGTCGGACTGCCAACCCCAAGCTTGCCGGTTCGCTCCTGGCCGTGGTAAGAGTTTTTTTTTTTTAAGGCGACAAAAGTCATGATACGCATGTCGTACGATATTCGCATATCAAAGAACCCATTGGACTTCAGTAGACCGTGTTCATAATGGCAAAACAATTAATCTCGGGTTTTCCCGCCAACACAAAGTTCCTCATTTCTCCAATAGAAAGCGCTAGAGTGTCAAGGAGCTTAGATATCTAACCTCCTTGACTTTCATAGCACTTCAAGGAGCGATAATATTCGACATGCAAGTTGCCCTCTGGTTGTCAATTAACAAAGCTTGCACCCGGCACCCGAGGCCATACGAAATTATTATTATTATTATTATTATTATTATTATTATTATTATTATTATTAAGGACTGTTTTGCCTTTCTGCATCCAGGCTAGTCTACAGCCTCTGTTTACGAACAAGTCACTTTCATGGTCCCCTATTAGCTGTTAGCACTGCAGCCTTTGTTCCTTCTACTCTTGTAATCGTTCCAAACTAAATATATCCATCGCATCTAGATCTACCTACACTTATCTTACCCTCTACAGCAGGTGTTGTCAATCTGGTAATTTTTAATGCCATTTTAAGCTTTCGTCAAAGGAGCCTAAACGTTCTCGCGAGCACAAGCTCCCCTAAGATCCATTCTTCAATTCAAATTCTGTTGTACGAGGGTGAATCGAAATGTATTTGCCCCTATTTTGTTTTAGCCAAAAAATGATTAATACAGTACAGGCAATTACCAATATACGTATCTTACACTATTTTTCCACACAGTCTCCATATTTGTTCCATCGTAGCACTACGTTTGAGATGCCTCTGTTGTAAAATTCATCCAGCTGACTGTGGAACCATCGTCGGACTGCTGTCTTGGCGTCATCGTTGCACGTGTATCGCTGTCCTGCTAGAACGTCTTCAGTGGAGCACAATAACGAGAGACCACATGTGGCAACCAGAACCGCCAACAAGCTCCGGTCATTTCACTGGGAGAATCTGGACCATCCACCATACAGTCCGGACCTCGTCCCCTAGTGATTTTCGAATCCAAAATGATGATTAGGAGATATATGATATATTAAAGGACGTATTAAGGTAACCTTATCTCCAAATCAATAATAATGGATCAATCATTCATAAATCTTCGTAAATTTTGTATTGTTCAATCAGGAATGATAATTTCATTTAAAATTTTAATTTTGTGAAATTGTATTTTTAATCTGCAGTTAAAATAATTGGACATCCCTGTTTTATGAGTAAAACGAAAGGATGGTGATTGGACTCGACTATGTACACATAAATGTATCTTGTCTAGGCTACATAAGTCATGAAAGCAGTTGCAGCTTGCCTGATGATTGGTGAATTCTTAGCCATTTCAATACGTCTGAGGGAGGGAGGAAAAGGAAGGAGAGGCGTATGTACTTGATGCATTATTATTATTATTATTATTATTATTATTATTAGTTCGTCACTGTTGCGGGCAATTCTACCTTATTTTTGAATGGTCATTCGTTACGATCAGTTACTTGTGAGCGCCCCGTGTGTATAGACAAACTGCCTGGCTTAACTGTCATGTGGGCTCTACGCGACACAATTCTGGGAGAGGTTATCTTATTTATTTGTTTAAACGCACTTTATAAAAAAAATTAAGTATATTTCTGTTGACCTTTCAAGAAATGCAGGATTTTTCCTGTAGTATTGAGGTGATTTTGAAGAATTTGGCACAAACCACACCTTCTAACTTACTCTGGTTCAAGGACGTCCTCCTATGCACTTGTGACGAGTGGGAAGAGCAATATTCTCAGGACACAATATCAAGACCATATTCAAGCCAAATGCCACCTTATACAAATATTTACTTTCTGACAAAAATCCAGTTAGTTTGAAGTGTATTGGAATATATAGGATTCCATTTACTGTGATAACGTATTTGTTCTTTTCTGTGGATTTTTTAAGGTTTTGTATGTCCGAGTACTTGTGTGTGTTAAGAAGTTGTCTGATAACCTGTGTCACTGTGATATCTGTACTAGTATGTGTACTTGCAGTCAAGGCAGGATTTAGGTAGGATGAAAAAGGAAAGGAAGCTTGTAGTTTAACGTGACCGTTAATCTTGAGATCATGAGCCACGGGACCTCCTTTTTACGTGGAATCCGAACCACAGGACATGGCATTTCACTTCGAAAATCTCACATGCATTGACCGGGAATCGAACCCGGACCGCCTTGGTGAGAGGCATACAGCTAGACCGCTGAGCCACCACGCCCCCAAGGTAGGTAGGATGAGGCTGTGGCTTTAACTTAGGAACCAATCCAGCATTTGCCTTGAGTAGAAGTAGGGAAACAATGGAAAATGACTTCCATGGTGGCTGAGGTAGGAATCCAACTTGCCTCTTCTCAGTTTTGCCTTCCGAGGCTGAGTGTAACCCAGGTTCTAGACTCAGAAAAATGAAAATCCACAGCCTGCTTCCAGTCTCCGACCGGGTCAGGAATGGAATGAATGAAGCCCCCATCTAGCGGCGAGGATATGAACTGTGCCGGCTGCCGAGGCCTGACGCACTCCTCTGGGGCAATGATTAAATGAATGACAGATGAAATGAAATGATAGTGGAGAGTGTTGCTGGAATGAAATTTTGACAGGGAAAACCGGAGTACCCGGAGAAAAACCTGTCTGCCTCCGTTTTGTCCAGCACAGATCTCACATGGAGTGACCGGGATTTGAACCACGGACCCAGCGGTGAGAGGCCGGCGTGCTGCCGCCTAAGCCACGGAGGATTCAGGTTCTAGACTCAGACCAGAATTAAATATCTTGGCATAATCGGGAATCGATTCCGGGTCTCCAGAGTGACAGCCGACAATGCTAGCCACTACGCAACTAGGCGGACCACGAATTTGTTGGTCAGACAGGTACGACATTCACAATAAGGTTCAAGGAACATTTGATTAAAATTGCGTCTTCTGTATGGCAAAACATTTGTTGTTTTCGCTTATTTTAGGGGCTCCGATATAGTGTTCATATATCCCCGTGTGTTTGGGTATCTGTGTGATAACCTGTGTTATTGTGATGCCTGGTTTATTAGAATGTATATGGTGATCTATTCAGAGCTCCTCTATAAAGAAAGAAAAGGGCTACTCTGCTAGTTCGTTGTTGTTTGTTTCATATGAGGGGCTTGGGCATCGTGGTCATCTAACCCCGTGTACTTGGGTGTGTATAGAATTAGTCTGAAAACATGTATTTCTGTGGTGACTGTAGTAGTGTGTATATTTGTAATTCAGGTGAGGATTGGGAAGGAGGTGTCCGTGGCATTCCTTTAGGAACCATCCCGGCATTTGCCTGGAGTTGAAACCCACGGAAACCATTTTCAAGATGACTGAGGTGGGAAATAACCCTCCTCTTTTTAGTTTTGCCTCACAAGGCAGGGTGTACCCCGTTCCAGTCCTTAGACCAGAATTAAATTTCTTGGCAGAGTCGGGAATCGATTCTGGTCCTCTGGGGCGACAGCCTAAAATACTAGCTGCTAGCTACACTAGGGTTGTATTTAGACAGACAGAGTAGATTCTTCAAGAACAGGCTTTCATTTTATCCAAGTCTTTTAGATTACTTTTGTTTAGATCAACCCATATGATGTCTAAACCAAATGTCATAATAGTCCTTTTAAAAGTCTTATTTCGGATTTTATGCCAGTTGATTAATATTTATTTTTTTCTGTACAGCTGGACAGGTATTTTGATTATGAAGCAGATAGTCAATTTATAATCATGTCAAAGGGTAATGACAGATTGATTCTGGTTGATGACAAGTGTCGGTATCCAGTAATCTGCTATAAAATGTAACTGATGTGAGGAAATTCTCCCTCTAAAGAAGCAGGTCATTTTTGTTTGCGAGCTGTGGACATGACCTGCCGATGAACTGCCCGTATCAAAGTGTTCCGGGCCACTGCGCCATCATTCACTGACCGTGTATAGCTCAACCGAGCTCACACGAGATGGACCACTATTTCATATGGTGGATTCTTAGATAAAGCACTCACCCACTGGGGTGGAAAATATGCCTCCTATATCTCGACCAAACTAATATGTTATAGCACACTCGGCCACTGAGTCCAACACAAGTGTTCTAGAGCTCGACCGAGCTTATATGAGCTGGACTACTCTGTAATATTGTACATTCTCAGACAAAGCACTTGGCTACTTGGGTGAAATACATGCCTCTTATAGCTCGACCTAACTAATATGAGCTGGACTCACCATTCATATATTACTAGCAGGTACCCGCGGCTTCGCTCGCGTCATAGTCGTGTCATATTGTTATTCAATGAAATGCAGGTTTAACCCCGTTAACACCCCTTTAGAACCTGAATATTCAAAAATCCCTCCGTAGTAGACGTTTTCGACACACAACAAACATATCCCCAAAACATCATTCTTCTAACATTAATAGTTTTGGTTGGTCGATGAGAGTGAATATCCAAAAATCCTTCCTTAGTGGACGTTTTTCTTCAAGAATTTCACTCCTCCCGATGGGCCCCTTAAATAGGATTTATGAAAAAACAAGTAGTTCCCTGAAGAACTATACAGCCTATTTTCATATATCCTGCTCATGTTAATTGCCTCTATCAACATACAAAATTTCAGTTTAATTGCTGTAACAGATTCGTAGATATTGAGGACCGTCTAAATATTTCAGATGGTCGCCAGGTTGAATTTATATTTTTGTACTATTACATTAGGATTATTGTGTACGTGTGGTATTCAAACTTCAATCGCATGATTAGAACACAAGAAGTAAAAACGAGATTTTAAAATTACGCACAGCAGCCATCTTGTGATTATGCAAAACAATTGAAATAAATTAGATGCCAGTGGATCAACATTTGTATAAGCATTTAACGTGCAACGTTTCACGGCACTCGGATAGTTAATTCGCGAGAAACGTCCATTTAAATATTTATACTTCGCGTCGCCGCCATGTTGGATTTGTGCTCACCAGGTTACTGAAAGTCCTATAGGTGAACATATGTTCATAGTCTCTATAAACATAAAAAAAATCAGTTTGGTTGCTGTAAAAGATTCATAGATAATGAGAACCGTTTAAATATTTCGGAAGCTCGCCATTTAGGATTGTTATATGCATAGGCTATAGATCTATGTACCATTCAAGGACAATTATTACCTAGTTTCATTATTCCAACTTTCACTTCGATCGCATGATTACGACACAAGAAATAAAATCTTAATTTTAAAAATTCGCACAGCCGCCATCTTGAGGTTATGTAAACAATTGAATTAAATTAGATGGCAGTGCATTACAATGTGAAAAATCATTTACTGTACCACATTTCACTGCGCTCAGAGAGTTAAATCACGAGAAAAGTCTATTAAAATATTTCAAATTCGCTTGGTCGCCATGTTCGTTTTGTACCTTACAGGTTTATGAAATATACATAAGTAAACTTGTATCAGTACCCTTTATCACCGTACAAAATTGCAGTGTGATATCTGTAATACTTTCGGAGATATAGAATGTCAGTTTAAATATTTCGCACAGCCGCCATTTTGAGGTTATGTAAACAATTGAACTAAATTAGACACCAGTGCATTACAATGTGTATTAACATTTTCTGTACCAAGTTTCATTACGTTTGGATAGTTAAATCGCGAGAAAAGTCTATTTAAATGTCTCAACTTCGCTTGGCCGCCATGTTGATTTTGTAGTCATCAGGTTTTTGAAGTCTCATAGGTGAACTTCTAGTAGTGCCCTTTATCACCGAACACAATTTCAGGGCGATATCGGTAATAGTTTTGGAGATATTGAATGCTAGTGAAATATTTCGCACAGCTGCCATGTTGGATAGGTGAGACGTAACAAAATTTGAAGGACACGGTCGAGGTCGCCGGGAATAGTGCTACAAACTTACCGAGTTTCATTGAAATCGCTCCAGCCGTTTAGATTTTATTAGGGGGACACACACACACACACACCTCACACACACACACACACACACACACACACACGCGCACACGCACACACACACGGACAAAAGGTGATCTCATAAGCCTATTTTTTCAAAATTGAAAATAGGCTAAAAACGGTCGAACACCTATTTATTTTTTATTTTATTTTATTATTAAGCTGATTTTCCTCTGGGTTTCAAACTGCTCGCCTATGTACTTCGAGTGATTCACGCTCCGTTAGGAAACCTTCAACCCCCACTTTTCACCCCTTTTACTCATAATATACATCAAATCGAAAAACCATTAGACGTGTGTCAGCTTATTTTTAATGATTAGATTATATGCCGAGTAACACATCCCCAAATGAAACCACTCGTGAGATATTGTTATTCAATAAAATGCACGTTTATCCCCTTAACACCACTTTAGAACCTGAATATCCAAAAATCTTTCCTTAGTGGACGTTTTCTACATACAACAAACATATTCCCAAAATTTCAAGTTTCTAACTTCAATAAGTTTGGCTGGGCGATGGTGAGTGAGTGAGTCAGTCGGGACATTTTCTATCGTTTATTTTTGAGATTTTCACCCCTCCCCATGTACCCCTTAAATGGGATTATGAAAAAAACGGTCGAACACCTATTTACTTATTTCTTAAGCGGATTTTTTCCGCGTAATTTCAAACTTCTCGCTTATGTCGTTTATGAGATACACGCTCCGTTAGGAATTCTTCAACCCCCAATTTTAACCCCTTTCACCTCATAATATACATCACATCTATAAACCCTTAGACATATGTCTGCTATCTCGACTGATTAATTTATATGCCGAATATCACATCCCCAAATGAAACAACTCGTGAGATATTGTTAATCAATGAAATGCAAGTTTAACCCCCTTAACACCTCTTCAGAACTTGAATATCCAAAAATCCATCCTTTGTGGACGTTTTCCACATACAACGAACATATCCCAAAAATTTCAAGTTTCTAACTGCAATATGTTTGGCTGGGGGATGATAGATAAGTGAATATTCAAAAATCCCTCCATAGTGCACTTCTTTCCCCAGATTTTCACCCCTCCCCATGGGCCCCTTAAATCGGATTTATGAAAAAACGGTCGACCACCAATTAACTTATTTTTCAAGCTGATTTTTCCTCCTGAGTTTCATACTTTATGCCTCTGTCTTTTAAGAGATACTTGCTCCGTTAGGAATACTTCAAACCCCACTTTTCACACATACACCTCATAATATACACTACATCGAAAAACCCTCAGACTTGTGTCTTCTTATTCTTAATGATGAGTTAATATGCCGAGTATTGCATCCCCCAAGGAAACCATTCGGGAGATATTGTTATTCAATTAAATGCATGTCTACCCCCTTAACACCTCTTGAGAACCTGAATATCCATCAAGATGTTCCGTGAAGAACTATACAGCCTACTTTTCATGCCAATGATTATTCTACAGTATATGAACCTATCTAGAATAATGACAAAATTAAGTTGGTAATATCGAAATATCAAATTAGTTCAAAATATACCTGGTATAATGTAGCCTAATAGAGCACTACAGTTGGCAGCCCTGGTGACTGAATATATTCTTAGTTCCATCTCTTAAGGTAGAGAATACAAAATTAGGTTGAAGTCCAATGGACGTTACATGCAGTTAGACACTGGATCTATCAGTACGCGTAAAAGCATGTTGCCAACAATACCATGCGTGTGCTGGTCAGAAATAATCTGAATTATTATGATATCTTGTTGTGCCAATTTTGGATGAAATCCATTTGTTAGTATAGAAGTTACATGTATTTTAAAATTGGACATATCAGCAGGCATAGAATCATGTTAGCAGCACTGCCTTGTATTAATTACTCCAAATTAATCTACAATGTCAGGTGCCATACGTGTGCAAAGTATAGAGCTGTTGGCTTGCATACTTTCTGATATATTGATATTAGGGTAAAAAAATATGGACAGCATTTATTAACAGTTGGCAGCCCTGATTGATCTTAACAATACTTACAGTAATATCTGTTATGGTACACATAGCACATACGAAATTTTGTTGAAATCCAACTGATAGTATAGAAGTTACATGTATTTAAAAATTGGTACTATCAGCAGGCTTATAATCATGTTGGTAGAACTGACGTATATAAGTTACTCCAAATTAATCTAAAATGTCAGAATATACGTGTGCATAGTTTAAAGCTGTTGCCTTGCATACTTTCTGATATATTGGTACTTGGAAAAAAATAGAGGGAGCTATTATTAAAAGTTGGCAGCCCTGGTGGCTCTTAAGAATACGCTCAATCATATCTGTTTATGTACAGATATTACATACAAAATTTGGTTGAAATCCAATTGATAGTGTAGAAGTTATATGCATTTCAACATTGGACCTATCAGAAGGCTTAAAATTATTTTGGCAACACTGTCATTGTTCGCCTCCTGGAAATTAAACTGAAATAGTATTATCTGCATGTGTACCAATTTTGGAATAGCTCCCATGCATACTTTGCGAGATATCCAACATGGAGCTCAAATTTCTAGTGCGTTTTTTCAGCAGTTGGTAGCACTGACATCATTTTCAAATATGGACGTGAGATATTCCGGTGCACATCTTTACTCATACTAAATTTCGTTTTGATTGCTGCAGCCGTTTAGGAGTTGATAGGTGGGGACACGCACACAGCCAGACAGACAGACAGACAGACACACATTTTCCCGGATCGATCTCATAAGTCTACTTTTTCCTCATTTTTGCAAAATGTGAAAAGTAGGCTAAAAATCCTTCCTTAGTGGACGTTTTCGACATTCATCGAACATAACCCCAAAATTTCATGTTTCTAACTTCAATTATTTCGGCTGGGGGATTATGAGTGAGTGAGTAAGTCAGGACATTTTCTTTCATTTATTTTTCAGAATTTCACCCCTCTCATGAATCCCTTAAATTGGATTTATGAAAAAAAAACGGTCGAACACCTATTTACTTATTTTTAAGCTGTTCTTCCGCCCTGAATTTGATGAGTGAGTGAGTTAATCATCTAGAACACATTCTTTCCTGTTTTTATTTTCAGAATTTCATCCCTCTCCTAGGGCCCCTTAAATTGGATTTGATGAAAAAACGGTCAAACACCTATTTACTTATTTTTTATGCTGATTTTTTTCCGCTGAGTTTCAACTCCTCGCCTATGTCGTTTAAGAGGTACATGCTCCGTTAGGAATCCTTCAACCCCCAATTTTCACCCCTTTCACCTCATAATATAAACCACACCGGTAAACCCTTAGACATATGTCTGCTTATTTTTAATGCTTAGTTTATATGCCGAATATCACATCCCCAAAGAAACAACTCATGAGATATCGTTATTCAATGAAATGCACCTTTTCCCCTTTAACTCCTCTTAAGAACCCGTATAAACAAAAATCCTTCATTAGTTGACGTTTGCGACTTAGAGTGAAAATATTCCAAAAATTTAATGTTTCCTACTTCAAAAGTTTTCGCTGGGCGATGATGAGTGGGTCAGCCAGTCAGGTCATTTTATTTCAATTATTTTTACCAGAATTTTACGCCCTCCCCATGCGCCCCTTAAATTGGATTTATGAAGAAACGCTCGAACACCTATTAACTTATATTTTGAGCTGTCTTTTTCGCCTGAGTTTGAGGAGCAAGTGAGTTAGTCAGTCAGTCAGGACATTTTCTCTCCTTTTTTTTTCTAGAATGTCACCCCACCCCATTAGCCCCTTAAACTTAATTGATGAAAAAACGGTCCAACACTGATTTACTTATTTTTAAGGTGTTTTTTTTCCGCTGAGTTTCAAACTTCTCACGTATGTCGTCTAAGAGATACACGCTCCGTTAGGAATCCTTGAGCCCCCACTTTTCACCCCTTTCACCTTATAATATACACCACATCGAAAAACCCTTAGACACATGTCTGCTTATTTTTAATGATTAGTTCATATGCCGAGTATCACATCCACAAATGAAACAACTCGTGAGATATTGTTATTCAATAAAATGCTGGTTTAACCCCCTTAAGACACCTTTAGAAGCTGATTATCCGAAAATCCTCCCTTAGTGTACGGTTTTGACATACAACGAACATATCCCAAAAATGTCATGTTTCTAACTTCCATAATTTTGGCTGGACGATGATGAGTGAGTGAGTGAGTGAGTGAGTCGGGACATTTTCATTCATTTTTTTTTCCAGAATTTGACCCCTCACCATGAACCCCTTAAATTTGTTGCTTGAAAAATAAACTGTCAACACTTATTTACTTATTGTTAAGCTGCTTTCTCTCCCTGAGTTTGAAGAGTGAGTGAGTGAGTCAATCAGTTAGGACACTTTCTTTCCTGTCTCGCCCCCCCCCCCCAGAATTTCACCCCTCCCTATGGGCCCCTTAAATTGGATTTATGAAAAAAACGGTCAAACATCTATAATACTTATTTTTAAGCTGATTTTTTTTCAGCTGAGTTTCAAACTGCTCGCCTATATCGTTTAAGAGATACACGCTCCGTTAGGAATCCTTCAACCCCCACTTTTCACCCCTTCCACCTCATAATATACACCACATCGAAAAACCCTCAGACACGTGTCTTCTTATTTTTAATGATGAGTGTATATGCCGACTATCACATCTCCCAATGAAACCAATCGGGAGGTATTGTTATTCAATGAAATGCAGGTCTACCCCCTTAACACCCCTTTAGAACCTGAATATTCAAAAATCCTTCCTTTGTGCGCGTTTTCGACTTACCACGAACATATCCCCAAAATTTCATGTTTCTAACTTTAATAGTTTTGGCTGGGCGATGATGAGTCAGTGAGTCATTGAATCAGTCAATCAGTCAGTCAGGACACTTGTTTTTATATAAGAGATGAGACTTTCCAAGTCGATTTGCTCGTAGAAATATGGAATATAGCTCTTCTTGCGCGTATCAATGCGAGGAGCAATGTTCGTGGTTTCCACTTCGGGAACCGAACCCAGCGTTTTAAGACCCTAAAACGAACGGTTTTCGAGATATTGCCAGAAAACTATCCCCGGTCTGGGAAATTTCAGCGGTTGCCATAGTAGCGTTGATCTGTTTCTCAGAGGGAACACAGTTATTTGGGAATATCTCCGAAACCGTTCATTTTAGGAACTTAAAAAGTGTGTTTCGGGGTTCCTACAGGACCTCCGAGTATTGTTTCTCGTATCTGCCGGCTTAAAATGAGCTAAATCCGACCTTTGTACCGACTGTCCTTCCTCAGTGCCAAAGAGCCGAAAAAGTCACTTACAAATTGAATTTTCAAAAACCGTTTCTCAGTGGGCCTCTACATACTCGGATCAACCAACATGCAAAACTTCAGCTTTCTAGGTCTAGTGGTTTGAGCCCTGCGTCGATGAGTCAGTTTTGAATGGTCAATGCCAAAGGGCCGAAAAAAGTCACTTACAAATTGAATTTTCAAAAACCGTTTCTTAGTGAGCCTCTACATACTCGGATCAACCAACATGCAAAATTTCAGCTTTCTAGGTCCAGTGGTTTGAGCCCTGCGATGATGAGTCAATTATGGATTATATATAATAGATTGCACAATCGGCGACTGAGTCAAAGACAAGTGTTCTATAGCTCGACCAGGATGACACGAGTTACACCACTCTTTCATATTGTGGATTCTTAGACAAAGCACTCAGCCACTGCAGTGGAAGACATGACTCCTATAGCTCCAACCAATCAAATATGTTTTTGCACACTCGGCCACATGGGGTGGAAGATATGTCTTCATTATTTAATGAAAAATCTAAAATACCCGGGTATTTACCCAGATTGGGTATTTACCCGAGTATATAGCCTGGATATTTACCCCGATTTATAAATACCTGGGTATTTTACATCACTAGCAGTAGCAAATAAGTATGGTGTTCCTAGGGCAAGTTCAGTTCAAATTGAAAAACCCAGGACACAAGGAATCTTGTGGTCCATCGCCAGTTCCTTCACAGGAAGAGGAGCAGATATAAGGGTAAGGGATATGTTGTAAATTTATTTTCTCATCATGAATTCTTTCTTTAAGACGGAGTCCATACCATTCAAAAACTCATTCAAATCCTCAGGCGTGTTGGCCAAGATGACTATGTCATTGGCAAATCTCCGAGTTGAAATTATTTATTTATTTATTTATTATTATGTGTTAAAAAAAAGATAGCGGGTTCAAACCCGGCCGAAGTCGTCGGATTTTTCAAGAGCGTTAAAAATCCTTCAGCATGCCTTCCTTCGGAGGGGAAGTAAAGCCGGCGGTCCCATGTCATAGATTTATGGCACGTAAAAGATTCTTCCTCAGACTAAACATGTGTGAAGCTAAATTGTTAGGTTAGATTTCGTTGGAACGCTCTATCAAAGTTCCAAACTTTACCACTAGGTATCATTGACATCTGGTATCGAAAGTTGGAACTACTTTTAATTCAACGGAACGTGTAGCTACCCTCTGGGTGTCCGCTGGAAGCAGCTACAGACTCGGGCGAGCCGAGCATGTCCTGGGACACTCCCGGCACTAAAAGCCATATGATAAATAAATAAAAATTATGTGTTGTGAATTATGTCCAATTCTGTGGATCTTTGTGTCTTAAGTGTTTCTACAGCGTCATTCCGAAATAGTCGATAGGACGAGTGAGGGGGTAACGGCAGCAAGTTCATGTGTAGCTGAAGAGAATATAAGGAAATGGTTTGAAGAAGTTGAGGACTACATCAGGCAGAAAAATCTGGAAGAATACATAGATGAACCATCTAGAGTATATAATGGAGACGAAACTGGGTTTCAGATATGTCCATCTACAGGGCGTGCCTTAGCGGGAAGGGGGGAAAAAATGATTATTCTATTGACAAGGGATTTGCAAAGGAAAATATAACTGTGATGTTTACATTTTCAGCTAGTGGCAAAACTTGTTGTTCGATGGTTCTGTATCCGTACAAAAGAATTCTTGATAGGATTTCGAAATCGGTAGATTCAAACTACTCATTTGGATTGACAATACTTAGAAAATGCAATTTAGATTGAAAATACTTACCAAATCAATCGTCCAGTTGCAAAACTCGTTTAGTCCACTTGTGAATAAGGATCATGTCGTAAAATTATTTAATTAATTATTTTATTTTATTTTATTTTATTTTGCTTTTTTGATTTTGTTTTATTTTAAATTGTTTTGTTTAATTTTTTGAATTGTTTTTTGTTTTTATTTTATTTTGCTTTTATTTTGATTTTGTTTTGTTTTATTTTGATTTTCCAGAAAACAAACACAAAACCAAAAAATATACACGAAGCAAAAGCAAAATTCAAAAACAAAAGCAAAAGCAGAAAACAAAAAACTAGGAACACAAAGCAAAAAGCAAAATTCAAAAAAAACCAAAGAAAGCAGAAAACAAACACAAACCCAAGAATGAAAAGTAAAAACTAAAATTCAAAAGCACAAAGCAAACACAAAACCAAAAACCAAAAACACAAAGCAAAAAGTAGAAAACAACAAACACAAAAGATACGTGAGGCAAAGTCCAGAGAAACGTTTCTCATGGAAATGATCCTTATTCACAAGTGGACTCGACGACTCATTAATGTAATTTAGATTCGAAATACCCATAAAATGCATTTGAGAATCAAAATACTTCCAAAATGACCACCATATAAAATGCAATTTAGATTGAAAATATTTGAAAAAAAAAAAAGCGCATTAGGTTGAAAATACTTACAAAATGCAATTGAAATTCAAAATACTCACAAAAGTCCCAGACTCTATATTGAAAGAATTACTAAAAATCAATTTAGGTTGTCAAACTTTACAAAATGCAATTGAGGTTGAAAATACTCGCAAAACTTACAAAATGCAACGTAGATTGAAAATACCTACAAAATGGAGTGTAGAAGCAAAAAATTCGCTAAAAGGAATGTAGATACACGGAGAGCCAATTAACAAAAAGAGTGCGGGAATCGTAAAGAGAAAAGGAAATATAATGACAAGAAAAAGAAGGCTTATCCCTAGAAGGATGAGGGATCAGGAAAGATGAGAGAAGGGCCAATTACTAAATTTCCGACAAATGTGATCAGGAAGTGGAGCAAAAGTGAAAAATTTGCCGAATCGCCAATTTTCGCCCTTTTTTGCCTCCTCGTAGCTCGAATACGCTTGGTCGTACAAAAAACTTCCGGATCACAGCTGTTGGACATTTAGTAATCTACATTTTCTTAGTTGGACATATCTTCAAAAAAATTAAATGCGAATGAGCTAGAGGCCAAAAACTGCAAAAAGTGCCAATTTCTGACAGTTTTTTCAAGATGGCGGACGAAGCAGGGGGGGGGGGGATGATGGAAACTTGGATTAATAACTACCTAATAGAAAGCGGCTTTGGTGGCGTAGTCGGTAGCATGCTGAGCTTCTATGCCCAAGATAGCGGGTTCAAACCCAGCCGAAGCCGTCGGATTGTTTAAGAGCGTTAAAAATCCCTCAGTATGTCTTCCTTCGGAGGGGAAGTAAAGCCGGCGGTCCCATGTCATAGATTTATAGCATGTTAAAGAACCTTCCACTAATTACACCTGTGTGAAGCTAAATTGGATAGGTTAAGAATGTAAACAACGCTCTTAGGTTTCTACGTTCGTTGCCAAGAGCCGACTGCTGTGTCGTCTAGTAGCTAAGTTGTGAACTTGGTCTAGTAGTCGTTGACGGTGGCGCTTGGCGGCAAAAGTAGGATCTATTTGAAAAATTCTAAGTTGCAGTATGTACTTAAATTAAAAAAACAGATAACAGACACTAATACAGTCATCACTATTAACACCGGTTATCAGACAGATTCTACACACACCCAAAGTACACGGGGCTACATGACCGCGTTGACGCAGCCCCTAAACTTAAGAACCAACCTACTACCTAATGGAAAGTGAAATACTCCATCGGCCTCGGATACCTGAATACCGTCGGGGTCGGAAGAGAACAAAATTTGGCCAAGGGAGGCCGATCGGAAAGGAAACGGAGAGGAGCCCGGCACAAGTAAGTGGAAGCAATGCCGGACTCAGCTGGGGTCCCGTGGTCGCCAACCCACGTCCCATAAGGTGTGAGCCCCTGGGGGGAGGGGGAGGGGGTGAATGACGTCTGAGGTATTCTATGAATATATTGCTAATGTGTTTCATCCATTCCTGATTGCTCAAGGGGTTAAATTCCCTGTGCTGTTGTTTCTTGATGGTCATAAATCCCACCTTACATACCAATTAAGTGTTTTGTGGAATGAATTACAAATAGAAATAATAGTTCTCCATCCAAATGCAACAAGATTATTTCTACCAGTGTGTTTCGGCCAATCAAAATATGCTGGCGTAAAGCTGCCAGGAACAGGTAGGCAGAGCACCCAGGTGAAATCCTGAATAAAGAAGCATTTGCACCCCTTTTGAACGAAGTAATTGCATCTGCTGCAATAGCTGCAACACTAATCAATGGTTCTCGGGCATGTGGACTCTACCCACTGAATCCCAATGCTGTTGACTACACCAAATACCTTGGCAAAAGTACTGCTGTCAACGATAATGACGAACCAAAATAATAGGCCTACTTCAAGCACAAACATTAACATGGACTACATCACATTCGTCAAAATTGTTGGAGAGGAGAGAGTTGAAAAGTTCAAAATAATGAAAGATAAAATTCCTGAGGACAATAATGACGACTTCTTCACTTTGTGCCGTCTGTGGGAACATTTCAAAAAAGATAGAATGCTATCTAGTGATGAATCAAGAATGTTAGTGGAGAGTGATTGTTTTCAGACATACAGTCAACGCCTACCCACAATGCGCAGTCGGCAGACGGTAGTGGGTAGTTGACAGTCGGCAGTTGAAGTCAGACCCGTGCTCTCTTATGGCGTCATGCACAATGTGTAGTTGTATGTCGGAAGTTGATAGTTGACAATCGGCAGCGTGTAGTCGGCTGTCGCCAATTTTATCTTTGACTGCCAACCGCATATTTAAGAGCCAATCAGAAAAGATCACAGGCTGAAGTCACTTTGTCGTTTTCCCGCTCGTCATCAGCTGTGTAGTTGACTAGTGTTGTATTCGCGGTATAAAAAAGGAAGATTGTAGCTTTACATGACCGTGAATCTTGTGATTATGAGCCACGGGACCTCATTTTTACGTGGAATCCGAACCACAGGACATGGCATTTCACATCGAAAATCTCACATGCAATGACCGGGAATCGAACCCAGTCCACCTTGGTGAATGGCCAACAGCTTGACCGCTGCGCCACCACGCCCCCTTATTCGCGGTATATTCTTCGCATAAGTTCGTTGTTATATTATATATTAATTATATAAAAAGATGATGACTGAATGTGCTGACCTTGGGATAGAAGATATATTCATTGATCTTGTGACGGAACGCCGTTGGCTCTATGACAAGTGTGAGCCCAAGTATAAATACAACTCTTCAATGATCAGACGTTGAGGCTCATTGCCGATGAAATGGGTTGGAAAGGTATGATCATTTATTTAATAATAACGTTCATTATTTAATTTACCGACAAGAAAGTTCACAACTTTCTCAAGGAATAAATGAAAGTAAAGTTATTATTTAGTCCAAGCATTTTAACGACTGCGCATTGTGGGTGGGTAGGTTGTGAACTACTGACTTCAGACTGATGCTACGGACTGTCGTCTACCCACTAATGCACCCATTTGAGGAGTACAAGGATCGAACCCATGTATTTTAAGTGGAGAAAGGAAGAATATTCATAAGACTTTCATACACGTACAGGCCAGAGATGTAGCCAGATGAAGAAAGCTACGCGTGACTCATGAGCGATAAGTCTTGCTATCTAATTTACTGCTTGCAAGCCGCGTGTGCGTCATATGGTGTACGTGGACAGAGCGGATTAAGCCTGATGGTGCAATGAACGAAGGCAGTTTCCACTCGCGCAGGTAGAAGGGGGATTCACTGGAGAGTGTTTATTCAGCATTTAATTGGCAACGTTATCGCAGGGCGGAGCCCAGAATCGTTGTGAAATAACCCTCTTTTCAGAAACCACGCAAAATTATTGAAATTTGAGAACACCAATAATTATAACTTTGGAAATTAGAATTTTTGGGAGTGTAAAAATCTCTAATAACTGTATGGAATAAAAGCGCTGATTTAGCATGACGTACTTATGGGAGGGACTAGCGAGTCTCCCAGAGAGGGAGAAAAAGGAATTTACACCCACACAGTACAGGAGCACTTATTAATTTTTATAAAATATTTGCTACGATCGGTTTTCGAAAATTAAAGTAAATTTGAGACGTTTAGATGATGAGGAATACGTATATAATTTTCTACAAGCGTACGAGGCTTGGTTTAAAAGTTAGTTTCGAGAAGAAACGAAAATGGACTATTTTTAGCTGAATTGAATAAATAGACAGCCAGTCCAACTGAAATAATGCAGTCTTAGAAGGACCGTGAAGTGGTCGTGCTGTATCGTAACGCGGTCAACTGAGAACCTCGGTGTGGAGAGGAACGTCTCGTCAGAATACTGTCGTGCTGCAACCAGTCATTGGGACTTTGTAAAGTACTATACTTGGACCGCAAACGTATTCAGCCGACAAGGACTTACTGAAAGCTTTGTGGGACGATCAGAACTATACTCTGTGGACGTAGGAAAGTATTGAAATATCACGCCAGTATACGAGACAACCGGAAAGCATCGAGTGTGCTAAGTAATTATCCAAGTACTTTAAAGACCGGATAGGGTCGGAACGCCAGATAATAAGCCTGACTTACCTGTGCTTAGGAAGTTAGTGCTCAAAGTGAGGATAAGTCAGAAAGAACGAACTAAACGCAGTGATTGCGAATCGAAGTAGTGGAAAGACTTGAGAAGTCGTCCAGCGATAGAATACGCACATAGTATTCCAGTAGTACAGTTCAAACGGAGACAAACGTGAAGAAACATTGATAATAGAGCGTTAGTTAATATTAGACTGCGACTCTAGGACTTATGTCTATCAGAGACATTTGGCAGAAGGTTAGACTTTTAGCCAAATCAGGACAGTATCGTGCCAATACTTTAACGTAGTGCCGATTACTAGGAAACCAAGGACACGGATATAATTATCCACAGTAACCAGCTAAGGAACGGGGAGCAGTGATCACACTAGGAGTTAGGACTAGGAGCAGACGTCGCTCGTACCTACACTCTAGGAGAAGGTGAAAGTAATAAAAGTGTAATAAAAGTGGTAAAGCAAGCAGTGTATTAGGCTTGAAAATTTTGTGTGTAGAATTAGAAATATTTTTTAGTGTTACAGTGTATTTAATCATGGTATTGATCCCCCAAAAAAGAGGTGACAAGTGCAAATAAAATGTGTAAAATTCGTGGAAAAATAGTGTATGTAACGAGTGCCACGATGAGTAATATGAAAGGTTAATTCCAGATGTGGGTGAACCGGTCAAATCATTGGGATCCAGGAGGAATCTCCGGACATCATGTTAGTACCTGCCTTTAATTATGTGTTGTTTTGGGGGAATTCGTGCAAATATAAATAATGAAAAGGTCATACTTAACTATAACAGGAATTCAATAAATGAAGTGTATGTAACGAAACATACGGGTTTGAACGGTAAATTAATTGTGAATTTCACAAGTTAATAAATGGTAAATGATACTCAGTGGAGTTATATTCTTTTGATATAACATTGTATGTAAAGTAACGGTATGCTTAAATACTTTAGAAGCAAGGAATATAATTTGTAAACATTGAAATGAAATAATTGTTGAATTGTGATATTCAAAATTAATGAAAAGGTGGAAGCCGTTAGGTTCCAGAGATAATAAATAAATGTTGTTGAACTGTTATGTTCAGGTTAAGGAATGTCAAAGATTGGATTAATAATCATTGAAGGGCAATTTGTTAATTGCAGAATAATGTTAAAGAACGGAGATTTAAAAGACGGCTAGGAATTAAAATCCTAATCGAAAAGCTTCACATTACATTATGGACACTTTGGCAAATCCGGAAGAACGGATTTTCAAAATAACAATTGATAAGGGGCAGCCTCTAAGCCGCTTGGTAGCACCACTTATGGACAAACACATGATGAACAGCTGGGTGCCGAATGTATATTTTATGTAATTTATTTAACTCGATTTCAACACATTAGCTCTCTTTATAATCAGATACCGTATTTTAAGAAAATAAATAACAAGAAAATAGAAAGTGTTAATATTAATTCTAAGAAGTGTGTAATTTAATGTTTAAAACCACATTCCTTCAGTCCTGTGGTGTGGCGTTGTGATTGCATCCTAACGATGAAAGGTTATGATATGTTTCAAATGATTAAAATTACATGTATTGAAAACTGTGGGGGAAATGCGTTTTTGTTTTGTGAATTAATGGATAGGTGTGTGAGGGACTGATATTTCATGGGTATTAAAACCAGGATCATTCGGTGTAACGTTTGGTATTTGTATTTACCGCTCCAAAACTGGCAAACCTAATCCTATATCAAAAATAAAATTTTAGGGTGAAATATCTAAACCATTCAAAATAAATACAGGTGTGAGGCAAGGTGATGGCTTGTCTCCACTACTCTTCAATTGCGTCCTGGAGAAAGTAGCAAGAATTTGGAATGAAAAAACTGGAAGAACATAAGTTATCACCAATTACGAGTACATTGGGAAGAAAGAACAGAGGTATTGAAATAAACTGCCTAGTATTTGAAGATGATTTTGCCATACTTTCCGAAATCTGGCAAACGCAGCAATACAGGCCAATCTCCTAAAAGAGATTGCCAACAAAACAGGGTTAAGAATTTCTGTAGAAAAAAACAAATTTATGACAAACATAAAGAATGCTCCAGATATCCTATTAACAGAATTGGTCAAATAAAAAGGGTAAAGGAGTTCAAATATTTGAGGGAAATTAGTCAAGAAAATGGTTTGGAAAAATCTGCTGTAGAAAAAAGAATACGAAAGATGGAAAGAGCGTATGATCTAACTATTAATAGCTACAACAAAAAGTGTTGGTATGTCCGGTGTGATAAGAACTCCGCAAAAAATTACCGCACAGATGTTGGTTTCCCACATTTCTGCTATTGGTTAAATTGCAAAATTATATTTCTGAGTTGTTTTTAATAATTACAAGCAATGCTTTGTTCAGACACAATCGACAGGCCGCACTCAATAATGAATATGGATAGACTGCTCTTTCGCGGATACATTGTGAACCGTCGCCGTCATGCGTGCGGTGCTTTCGGTGACGGCCGTTTCAAAAACATGACGAAAAAATCACATGGTAAAGGTCTGATGTGTTCATACTGTATATGATTACTAAACTGTGTTGTAAAGGTATCGAGATAGAATCCGGGATATGTTGCGATGATTCTAAGGGAGTCTTCCATAGGAACTGTATACCCGACGCCCATAAGGATTATGGTCCCGATTCCGATGACGAAGAAGAATTTTTGTATGGCACTTAAGTTACAAAGTGAAGACAATCGACCACAGCAGTTATGAATCATGCGACAAGTTCGATAGTGACGAAGAAGGTGGGGATAAACCTCTTCTCCCTTCCAACTTATAAAAAGTAAATACAATTGCTTAAGTGGCCAATAACTGTACGGTTTCGCTACCTGTAGTAATGGTCTAGAAAAAATATGGAGATGACATACTCGTAGTTACAGATATTTACTCATCCGCGATCAATAACTCACTCACCTTCACAAATGAAGACCCCACAGAAAAAACGAGGTTAGTCCACTTTTTTTTGGAAGCGAGTTTATAGCGCATTCTGGTGGCCAGACATCGTCACTATATATCAGTTGAAATTAATTAAATAGGACTCGTTTCTTTTAAATTTGTTTCAAAGTTTAAGAAAATACAGATTTTTTTTGTTTTAGTCATCTCTTCTTTGACTGGTTTGATGCAGCTCTCCATGCCTCAATGTCCTTAGCTAATTATTGTTTTAACTCTACACAGCTACCATTGCTTACATCCGAGGCAATCTGTTAATCATATTCTAACCTTGGTCTACCCCTAGAGTTCTTGTCCTCGACCCTTCCTTCCATAACTAACTTTGCTATTCCTATGTGTCTTAGTACGTGTCCTACCAACCTATCTCTCCTCATCATTAGGAGTTACCAGAAACATGTCTCCTCGCCCATTCGTTTTAACACCTCTTCATTTGTTACTTTATCTACCGTCTGATCTTCATCATTCTCCTGTAACACCACATTTCAAACGATTCTATCCATCTCATTTCTGCTGTGCCAACAGTCCAAGTTTCACTTCCATACAGTGCCACGCTCCACACAAATGTCTTCAAAATTGACACTCGAATACCTAAACCTACATAGATGTCATCAGATTTATATTCTGTATAAATGCTTTCCTTGTCTGAGCCAACCTAATTTTCATATCACCTTTGCTTCGTCCATCACTGGTTGCTAATTTGACGTCAATATGGGGGTCTGATTTCTTTCGGCTGCATTCCATTATTTTTGTGTCACATTTATTGGATTTTCATCAAGTATTGTTTCATCAAGACGGCGACCATTACTATTTAATTCGCAGTCTTACTAACCTAAACAAACCATAAGAACTCACGGTAATACATCTATGGATGATCTGTTCAGTTATCTGGAGGGAACTTACCTGCAACAAAGAGAAACATAGCATTAGTTAATAATTTTAATAATTATAATAAAGATATAGTAGTGACATTTATAGATTTTAAAAAGGTTTTTGATTCTGTTGATAGGGAAAGTCTAGATAGTTCAATCCAATAATTTGGAGTCAAATCAAAACTGGCAAACCTAATCCTATATAAAAAAATAGGGTGAAATATCTAAACCATTAAAAATACATACAGGTGTGAGGCAAGGTGATGGCTTGTCTCCACCTCACTTCAATTGCGTCCTGGAGAAACTAGTAAGAATTTAGAATGAAAAACGAAAAGAACATAAGCTATCACCAATAGCAATGGGAAGAAAGAACATAGGTAATGAAATAAACTGCTTAGCAGTTGCAGATGATTTTGCCATACTTTACGAATTCCGGCAAACACAGCAATACAGAGATAGCCAACAAAAAGGTTTTCGAATTTCTGTTGAAAAATTAAATAAAATATGACAAACATAAAAGATGTTCCAGAAATCATAGTAACAGAAATTGGTCAAATAAAGAGGGTAAGGGAGTTCAAATATTTGAGGGAAATTATTCAAGAAAATGGTTTGGAAAAATCTGTTGTTGAAAAAAGAATGCGATAGATGAAAAGCGCGTATGGCAAAACTTGGAACACCTACAACAAAAAGTGTTTGTCTAAAAATCTTAAAATACAGGACTACAACACCGTAGTCAAACCGGAATGCCTGTAGGCGAGTGAATGTTTCGTACTGAACTACAAATTGGATAAATTAGAAGGAGTAGAAGGAAGAATTATACGCAAAATGCTCGGTCCTTTAAAAACTGCAGAATTCTGGAAATTAAGAAGTAATGAAGAAATATATCGAAAAATATAAAATATATCAGAAACAATACGGAAGAGGAGATTGCTATTGTTTGTACATTTGTACAGGATGGATGACAGTAGGTTAACCAAGCAGATCTTCACATTCCTGTGAAACAAGAAGTCAACAACAACCTGAGTACAAAAAGTCAAAAAGAATTTGGAAAGAAACAATATCAAACAAGAAGATACACCACAGAGAGATCATTTTAGGCAAACAGTACTAAAAATGGGAAAATTCTCAGGGAGGAAGGGAAAGAAAACCGTCTCGAAATGGTCCGAGGAAAGGAAAACGATGTGTCGATAGTTTTCTCCTCATTTCAATAAATCGGAAATTATGCAAGCCAACAGATCTCAATTTCGCACAAGGGTAGTACCTAAAACTTTAGATTAATGTTGAGTAAGGGATATACGCCAGTGCTACCAACATGATTCTAAATCTGCTGATAGGTCCAAGTTATAAATGCATGTAACTTCTATACTATCAATGGGATTTCTACCAAATTTCGAAAGTGCTTGGTGTACCGTAACTGATATTACTATGCGCTTTATTTATAGCCACCAGTATTGCCAACTCATGATGAATGCCAACATAATTCTACGCGTGCTGATAGGTTTAATGTTTAACTGTATTTAGCTTCCATGCCATTTAATGGATGATTAAGAAATGTTATACATTGTGTGTATGCCGTATGTGAGTTTTTTCAGCGACAGCAGATCTACCAACTACCTTATAACTCTGGTTGGTTGGTTCCTTAGTTTAGGGGCTGTGATGATGATGATGATGATGATGATAATTGTTGTTTTAAGGGGCCTAGCATCGTGAAGATGAACATGAAATGCAAACTATAATTAAAAACTAACTACCAACTTATATACTAGAAGAAGAAATGGAAAACAAAACGAGAATAAGGCAAATAAAGGACAGGAGGGTAATAAATGCCCTCAACCCTCGAAGAATGCAGACTGAGGGACTTGGAAGGAAGGAGAACCATGAAAGGCAGATAGGAAAGTGAAAGAAGAGAGGGTCCTCCCCACAGGTAAGGGACAAAAAGGGGAAAAACCGGACCCAGCTCAGGAATCCCTCGGGGTCGCCAACTCCCGAACTCACCAGCCGTGAGCCCCTGAGGGTGTAGCAATATACAGGGGGCACCAGAAGTGGTGGGGCTACATACACCCGGCCTCCTTGAGGGCCTTGAACATATGGCAGGAGATAACATGAAAAGAAAAAGAAGGCTGACCCCTCGCAGAAGGAGGGTATCAGAAAAGATGAGACAAGGGCCAATTAAGGCGGGAAAGGAAGAGACTCCCTAGGCCTCGGATACCCTAATACCGTCGAGGTCGGAAAAGAACAAGAGTTGACCAAGGGAGGTCGACAGGAAAGAAGACGGAGAGGAGCCCGGCACAAAAAAGTGGAAGCAATGCCGGAGCCAGCTGGGGTCCCATGGTCGCCAACCTACGGCCCACTAGATGTGAGCCCCTGGGGGATAGGGACTGTGACAACGCGGTTATGTAGCCCCGTATTCTTTGGGTGTGTGTATAATTTGTCTGATAACCGGTGTTAATTGTAAAAAAAAAGGAAGCTTGTAGTTTAACGTGACCGTTAATCTCAAGATCATGAGCCACGGGACCTCCTTTTTACGTGGAATCCGAACCACAGGACATGCCATTTCACTTCGAAAATCTCACATGCATTGACCGGGAATCGAACCCGGACCGCCTTGGTGAGAGGCATTCAACTAGACCGCTGAGCCACCTCGCCCCCTGGTGTTAATTGTGATGGCTGTATTATTGCAGGAGCGAACCTTCAAGCTTGGGGTTGGTAGTCCGACACGATAACCACTCACCCACCGTGGCAGGCCCCCCAATGAAATTTTATCATTTTAAATGATCTTGTCGACTTCGTCGTTACGCTGGGGTCTGGCGTTACGTTACGGTGACGGGACGAAATGTACCCAGATGCACTGAGGTGTGTGACGTCATAGTACCGCTTGGTGCATGTGTTCCCCGACAATCCCTACTTCGTTAGTATAAGACAAAAATCCCCGATTCTTGGATGTCACGGGTAATCTCGAGAACCACTGGATGGATTTTGATGCGGTTTTCACCATTCTGTAAAGGATATCTCTAGGAAAGATTCTGTAGAAAATAATTTATGTATGATCAAAGAAAGCCAAGCAGTAACGATTTCAGTGAAAAAGTCGAAAACAAACTTGGCGTCCGTGCGCTTCTTAAGCTTACGATGGGCAAACCGTTAAAAATATCAATATACTAGCAGGTACCCGCGGCTTCGCCCGCGATCAAGACAATGGGGACGATGCATTATTGCTGATAATTGGTCTATTCTATTACAGCAATCGCGGCTATAGGTGTGTCCATTCTAATTCTGAATTATCTGATACATACAGTATATTGATATGATCAGCAAAGTGGGAATTTTATAGAGTTGTGAAGGTCTGCAGGGTTCGATGTTACAATATGTTAACACATTTTAAAATTACGTTTTTGGTTTTGACATCTTCTGCTGAGACATAACGATTTTGATGTCCGGATGCTCGCGAGCACGCCACATACAGTTGGCCATGGGAAAAAATGGTTTTGTCTAAATGTACACGTGCTACTGTTAAGTGTGTGTCATTGCGCTTTGTTAAAGAAATTGCGAATATTGTTTGAAGAGGGAACTAAAAAAAAAAGGAAGCGTGTAGTTTAACGTGACCGTTAATCTTGAGATCATGAGCCACGGGACCTCCTTTTTACGTGGAATCCGAACCACAGGACATGGCATTTCACTTCGAAAATCTCACATGCATTGACCGGGAATCGAACCCGGACCGCCTTGGTGAGAGGCTGAAGAGGGAACTGCACTCTTGCACACTGGAATGGCAAATCTATCGGAATATGGGGAATTAAAAGTAATCTTTTCTTAAGCTATTCTGGATGTAAGTTGACCATACTAATTGATGATTTGAACGTAAACATATCCCTATTAATAGACCTATAGTTAAATATCGCTCACCTTGGCCACTGATGTACACTATGCAGTCTCTTTCAGTGTTCCATCCCAGGGATTGAAATTCTCTAACGACCCTTTTGCCCCACATGCCTCTCTAAGTAATTAAAATTCCTGATTGTTGTTGTTTGAGTCTTCAGTTTTTTAACTGGTTTGATGCAGGCCTCCATGTCTCCCTCTCCTGAGCTAATCGTTTCATTTCTACATAGCTACCACACCCTACATCCGAGGCAATCTGTTTAACCCTGGTTTACCCCTACAGTTCTAGTCCGCGACCCTCCCATCCATAACTACTGTCGACCAAACTATGTACTCGAGTTTGAAGTTTGTTTGTGAAGTAACCGATAGACCGATATAAAATCTAATAACATCATCATTTTCGTCGTTCTATTTTACGTTAGATCATGTAGGTTTGGAATTTTTAATTTATATTTTAATATTTTTTATCACAGTTGGAACACAAGAAGTGCCCGTTCTTAAGCGATTTTCAACAATGCGTCACATTTAAGAATTATTATCTCACAAACCCGTCATCAGATCGAATCCAAATTTTAACACAATATACATTGGAATGTTGTATAACAGGTTTATTATTTTAAAATTTTGTGTGTCCAAGAAACAAAGTTGTTATCATTTATGTAAGGTAACTTTTCCTCGGCTCGGGATGGTTTGAAAATGTAGTTCTTGATCGCGTTGTAATCCTTATACATCAAAACGGTATGCTGTATGATTGTGAAATACGTAAATTAATTCACTTATTTTATATCGGTTTGTATTTGTACGGAGAATTAAGACATGGTTCACCAGTTAGCCGCTCCGGTGAAAGCAGTACATCTTTGCCAAGATGGGCTACATCACGCGTCATGGCGCGTCTCGCTCGGAAGTGATGGACTCCATATCAGCAACGCTGTACAGCATTTCCCGGAGCGGCTAGTTGGTGAACCATGTCTTAATTCTCCGTACAAATACAAACCGATATAAAATAAGTGAATTAATTTACCTATTTCACAGTCATACAGCATAAATTTTTGATGTATAAGGATTACAACGCAACCAAGAACTACATTTTCCAACGACCCCGGGCCGAGAAAGAGTTACCTTACAAAAATGATAACAACATTCGTTCTTGAACACACAAAATTTTGAAATTAATAAACCCGTTATACAACATTCCAATGTATATTGTGTTAATATTTGGATTCGATCTGATGACGGGTTTGTGAGATAATAATTCTTAAATGTGACGCATGGTTGAAACACGCTTAAAAACGGGCACTTTTTGTGCTTCAACTGCGAAAAAAATATTAAAATATAAATTAAAAATTCCAAACCTACATGAACTAACGTAAAATAGAACGACGAAAATGATGATGTTATTGGATTTTATGAAGGTCTATTGGTTACTTCATAAACAACCTTCAAACTCGAGTGCACATACTATTTGGGTCGACAGTAAGCTTGCTATTCCTGGGTGTCATAATATGTGACCTACCCTCCTATCTCTTCTCTTCATTAGCAGTCGCCTGAAACATCTCTCCTCTCCCACTCGTCTTAATACCTCTTCATTTGTTACCCTATCTACCCATCTGATCATCATTCTACTGTATCACCACATTTCAAAAGCTCCAATTATCCTCTTTTCCGCTGCAGCATTAGTCCATTAGTACAACTCAGCAACTTTTCTAGGTTTAAGCCGTGCCTTGTGCGGGGATTCAATGGCCGTGAAAGACAAAATACCAACTTTATTGAAATAAGATTGCCCAATTCCTCAGTAAGTTAATTTAAGAAACAATAATAATTAGCGTGACAGCCGGTAGAATAAGACACATTCGACTGTGAATATACGTTGCAGATCATGGTTAAAAACGAAAAAAGAGCAGATCAAAATTGGCAAGCAAAAGAATTCAGTTAACAAAAAACAAATTTATAAAGAAAATGAAAGCATACCGTGCAAAATAGAAAGTATCTTAACATTGTAAATTCGAGTAAACTTCTGAAAGCTCGCTTACAACAACCAGCAGAGAGAGTATAAAATTAGACTCAAAATCACGATCGTATCCGAGCCCCAAAAGCAACCTCTATAAATAAAATATATCTCATTTTACGCGTATCAATGCGAGGACAACGTTCGTGGTTAAAAGTGGGAACCGAACCCAGCGTTTTAAGGCCCTAAAACGAACGGTTTTCGAGATATTGCCAGAAAACTATCCCCGGTCTGCGATATTTCAGCGGTTGCCATAGTAACGTTGATCTGTTTCTCAGAGGGAACACAGTTATTTGGGAATATCTCCGAAACCGTTCATTTTAGGAACTTAAAAAGTGTGTTTCGGGGTCCCTACAGGACCTCCGAGTATTGTTTCTCGTATCTGGTGGCTTAAAATGAGCTAAATCCGACCTTTGTACCGACTGTCCTTGCTCAGTGCCAAAGGGCCGAAAAATGTCACAAATTGAATTTTCAAAAACCGTTTCTTAGTGGGCCTCTACATACTCGGATCAACCAACATGCAAAATTTCAGCTTTCTAGGTCTAGTGGTTTGAGCCCTGCGTCGATGACTAAATTTTGGATTGTCAATGCCAAAGGGCCGAAAAAAGTCACTTACAAATTGAATTTTCAAAAACCGTTTCTTAGTGAGCCTTTACATACTTGGATCAACCAACATGCAAAATGTCAGCTTTCTAGGTCTAGTGGTTTGAGCCCTGCGGTGATGAGTCAGTTTTGGATTATATATAAGAGATTATGAGCGTAAGAATTAGTCAGCATGATAAGTTCTACAAAAGAGTCCGCGAGAGCATATCTCCATCTTCAATACATAAGTGTTTTAGACTGGATGGAAGGGGCACGTCCCCGCGCACTCTAGTGAGTGTGACGGCATCCCGCGCGCTTGGCATTGCCTTGCCCTTGGTTTGCACTTGCCGTTGGCGAGTACAGTAATTTGAAACAAGATAAGCAAAATAAGTATTATGCAGATCATTTTCTAACATGTCAAGAGTCTTTCTAGCATTTTTCAGCATTTGTAGCATTTAAAATGATACAAAGTCTAGTCTTTCAGACTGACTGCCACTTTTTACTCAACTCCTCCCCCTCCAGAAGCGAACATTAGTACGCCACTGAGTGTACGAGGCTGGAGGGAATCAATAATTTAATCTTGCACGAACAACTCATTACTGTACCTGCCTACTAAAAGTTAGAATTGTGATCGAGCGGGGCATCAGATCACATCCCTTGGTCGCAGTGCAAATATTTATATTACACCACCCCATCCCACCCAGGCGAACAGTGTAATGGTGAAATATCTCTACAGGGAAGCTAATGCAGATTTATGTACGTGAGCTTGCCCGCTTCTGCCCGCCTGCCACCCCCTATCTAGCGCCCCTAGCAGTAGAGGATGTATGTGCGTGCTTCTCTCCATACATGTAGCTACCGAACAAGAACAACTATATCATTGCATTCAGGAAGAGAATTACACTAAAATTTGTCTTCAATGTACCCTTTATTAGCCTACTTTTCACATTTTGCAAAAATGAGGAAAAAGTAGACTTATGAGATCGATCCGGGAAAATGTGTGTCTGTCTGTCTGTCCTTCTGTCTGTCTGGCTGTGTGTGTGTCCCCACCTATCAACTCCTAAACAGCTGCAGCAATCAAAACCAAATTTAGTATGAGTAAAGATGTGCACCGGAATAGCTCACGTCCATATTTGAAAATGATGTCAGTGCTACCAACTGCTGAAAAAACGCACTAGAAATTTGAGCTCCATGTTGGATATCTTGCAAGGTATGCATGGGAGCTATTCCAAAATTGGCACACATGTAGATAATACTATTTCAGTTTAATTTCCAGGAGGCCAACCATGACAGTGTTGCCAAAATAATTTTAAGCCTTCTGATAGGTCCAATGTTTAAATTCATATAACTTCTACATTATCGATTGGATTTCAACCAAATTTTGTATGTAATATCTGTACATAAACAGATATGACTGAGCGTATTCGTAAGAGCCACCAGGGCTGCCAACTGTTAATAATTGCTCTCTCAATTTTTTTTATCCCAATACCATTATATCAGAAAGTATGCAAGCCAACAGCTTTAAACTATGCACACGTATATTCTGACATTTTAGATTAATTTGGAGTAACTTATATACGTCAGTTCTACCAACATGATTATAAGCCTGCTGATAGTACCATTTTTAAATACATGTAACTTCTATACCATCTGTTGGATTTCAACCAAATTTCGTATGTGCTATGTGTACCATAACAGATATGACTGTAAGTATTGTTAAGAGCAATCAGGGCTGCCAACTGTTAACCCTAAACCGGGCGCGCTGGTGAATTTCGTTCACCAACCCGCGTATTTCATCTGCAGCTGTTAGTTCCAAAGAGCTACAGCCGTGGCTCTGTTAGTAAGTTACCTTCCGGCGAAGTCGTATCGATACTCTCAGTGTAGCGGTATCTGTTCAGGGAGTTGTACGTGTCACGCTATTCAACCTTGACTCGCAAGTGCCGTCATTTGGTGAACTTTCTTCACCACGCGCCCGGAAATGTAAGTAGAATTGTACCTTAAACGTTCTTCGAGTTTCATTATTTTAAAATACAGACTATAGAGGATACAGAAGTAACAATGTATTTTTTTTATTGTAGGGCGAAGTTTGTGAAGGATGAAGACATACAAACGCTGTTACAGGAATTATCTGATGAGGAGAAAGGATCTGAGGGAGCTGAAGTTTGTGATTTTTCTGATGGTGAAGATGAAGTGGTAAATTAATCAGACATTAATCATGACAGTGAGAGTGAACAAGAAGGTGATGTAGGCCTAGTTGATAGCTGTGAACACGATGAACTAGAGAGGTTTTTTTTTCTTCGAGAAAGACGAAACAATGTGGTGCAGAAATTGGCAACTCAAACTAACACTTGGGGCGCTGCGGACGGTCTGGATAAGTAAGGTAAAAAATACTCAATAACACGCGTTTGATATGGAACACTTTTTATTTTTCGGTTATAATCAGTAAATGTGGTCCCTAAAATAATGACAGTGTTTTTTTCAATTGTATATATGTATAACTGTGCGATACACGTGATCTAATTTGTGTGTTCCACTGGATTTTATGTGACAATTGCATATTATCAAGCATCGGTTGTCTGCTGGTATTTGTTTTTGTGCAGTTCGAGTCATGGCGCTGTTACGTTTAAAAGCTATATTTGAATTTGCTCACTGTACCATAGACTCTAGAAATTATTTGCTGCTTGGTAGGGCGAAGGGATGAGTTTAACTTGTATTAAAACTCGGGGTAGACAGGAATTGCTTGATTTGGATGGTAAGTATTTACCCTGCGAAGTCAAATTAGGCCTATATGACTCGTAGAGGAATGGCTCGGATATTGCAGAGCGAGGTGATGGCGGTTGGTAGGGTTATTGGAAATGAACTAGGGAGCGGGGAATGATACCTGACTGATGAAGCTTGGCTGCCCTCGGCAGGTGTAGGCCTAGGTTTGGCTGTCTTGGTACGGCTTGGCTCGGCGAGACTATGCTTGGCTGTCTAGGTGCGACTTGGCTCGGCGTAAGTGAACAACCCGTCCTGTCGTCAGTGAGTGTAGTGGTGAGTGGTCCAAACAGCTCTTGTTGCCCGTATTTATTTGGTATCAACACCTTTCGGCTATTGCTATTTGCATCTTTTGGAAAGTGATGAAAACGTATATCCGCAGCCCTCTTATACATCGACTTACAGCCGTAAACTGAGCAATATACTTTGCTTTTACTCATTTTGCACTCTTATCAACGAGTAAAACTTATTACTTATGCATAAACACGAAGAATTTACCACGATCTGCTTACCAATACAAGAAACCATATACAAACAGTCACCGCGTGACAAATGTACCCTACTTGGTAAGTTTCTCATTTTTACCGCTAGATGTCATATCAGATAGCTGGAGTTGCCAATAATCAGTAAATGTGGTCCCTAAAATAATGACAGTGTTATTTTCAATTGTATATATGTATAAATGTGCGATAGACGTGATCTAATTTGGGCGTTCCACTGGATTTTATGTGTCAATTGCATATTATCAAGCATCGGTTGTCTGCTGGTATTTGTTTTTGTGCAGTTCGAGTCATGGCGCTGTTACATTTAAAAGCTATATTTGAGTTTGCTCACTGTACCATAGACTCTAGAAATTATTTGCTGCTTGGTAGGGCGAAGGGATGAGTTTAACTTGTATTTAAACTCGAGGTAGATAGGAATTGCTTCATTTGGATGGTAGGCCTAATTTGACTTCGCAAGGTTAATACCTATGTTGTGACTCGTAGTGGAATGGCTCGGATATCGCAGAGCGAGGTGATGGCGGTTGGTAGGGTTATTGGAAATGAACTAGGGAGCGGGGAAGGATACCTGACTGATGAAGTTGGCTGTCCTCGGCTGGTGTAGGCTTGGCTGTCTTGGTACGGCTTGGCTCGGCGAGACTGTGCTTGGCTGTCAAGGTGCGGCTTGGCTCGGCGTAAGTGAACAACCCGTCCTGTCGTCAGTGAGTGTAGTGGTGAGTGGTCCAGCCCGCTCTTGTTGCCCGTATTTATTTGGTATCGTCACCTTTTGGCTATTGCTATTTGCATCTTTTGGAAAGTGATGAAAACGTATATCCGCAGCCCTCTTATACATCGACTTACAGCCGTAAACTGAGCAATATACTTTGCTTTTACTCATTTTGCACTCTTATCAACGAGTAAAACTTATAAGTTATGTATAAACACGAAGAATTTACCACAATCTGCTTACCAATACAATAAACCATATACAAACAGTCACCACGTGACAAATGTACCCTAATTGGTAAGTTTCTCATTTTACCGCTAGATGTCATATCAGATAGCTGGAGTTGCCTATAGCTTTTCAAGGGCTGCCTCTAGGATTAAATCAAAAAATATAATAAAACTATTTCCTTGTCCAAAAGGAGATGCGAAAACAGTGTCGTGTGAAATGGATGCTTTCTTACAGATAATTGATTCTGAAATGATTGATGAAATAGCTTCTTATACTAACATTTATATTTCAAGGCATTGCGAAGAAGTGACTTACAGTCGTGAGCGCGATGCTAAATCTACTTGCCATGAAGAAATAATTGCTTTGATGGGTTTATTGTTCCTCACTGGTTTGAAAGGTGAACAGTACACATCTGTGGAAGAAATCTGGGCGAAATATGGAACTGGAATGGGAATAGCAAGAGCCTGCATGTCTTCAAGAGGTTTCTATTTTTGTTACGGAGTCTTCGTTTTGACGACAAAACTACACGTAACGATCGCCTGCGAATAGATAAACTAGCAGCAGTTCGCACATTGTTGGATTCCTTTGTAGTGAACTGTAGAAAGAGCTACACACCAAGTGAGTTTGTAACAATAGATGAGAAGCTAGTGCCTTTTCGAGGGAGATGTGCATTTATACAGTTTATGCCAAGTAAGCCGGCAAAGTATGGGTTAAAATTCTACGCCCTGAATGATGCTAAAACTTTTTATACTTCATCCCTGGAGTTATACTGTGGCAGGCAACCTCCTGGCCCCTATGAACTCTCTAATAAACCATATGATATAGTAAAACGTCTAATAGACCACGTGAAGGGAAAAAATCGTAATCTAACAATCGACAACTGGTATACCAGCTATGACCTAGTCCTTGATCTTTTAGAAGATAAAATAACGTGTATAGGCACTGTCAGGAACAATAAAAGAGAAATTCCACAGCAGTTTCTTCCTCATAAAGATAGGCCAGTTGGTTCAACAACGTTTGGGTTTCAGTATGAAATCATGCTCATTTCGCATGTTCCTAAAAGGAATAAAGCAGTTATCTTACTTTCGCCTATGCATGACGAACCCTCCGTGGATCCCAACAGTTCAAAGCCCCATGCTATACTGGATTATAATCTAACTAAAGGCGGAGTTGATACTTCCGACCAAATGGAAGGCAAGCACTCGGTAGTCCGGAAAATCCCACGGTGGAAAATGTGTGTCTTTTTTGCTCTACTCAACATTGCTGGAATAAATAATCAGGTACTTTACAAAGGGAATCCGAAGAACCAACCAGTAAAGAGACGCGTGTTTTTGAAGAATCTTTCATTTCAACTCACGAATAAGTGGTTGGTTGAACGAGCTAGGATAGGAACACTGCCTCCAGATATCCGAGCAGTGTTATCCCCATACCATCAGGAAGAACCATCAGAAGAGATAAAAGTGACAACGAAGAGAGGACGATGCACTGTGAGCGGAAACAAAATCAGGTCACCACAATGAAATGTAATGAGTGTCATAACTTTGTGTGTAAAACACACTCCAGAAGATGCATTAGATGTGTAAGCTGTGAGAATAATGATAATGTTTAATGAAGATTGTTAGAAGTGTTTCATTTTAAGTTCTCATGAGTGAAGTATTCATCGGTTTTAATTGTATTTTCAGTCTTCAACCCATGAACATTTTGACCCTTTATTATTACACACATCAAAAAAAGTTTTGCATCACCTCGGTTCCCAGATCTCCGGCATATAGACGTTGACTGTGTATATTGTATCCAAGATACAGTCCCTTTGACTGTTCATAGATGTCACTAAAACTGCTCAAAGATGTAAACAACCATGCATGAGCAGGGCCTATTAGACGGAGGGGGTACGACAGCCGATCAGTTCCAGTCATTCCACCAGGACGAAGGTACGCTGCTCATGTTGTCTGTAGTTCTACCATGCCTAGAAGGTCAATACCGCAGTTCGATCGCGTCCGCATTGTTACTTTGTGTCAAGAAGGGCTCTCAACAAGGGAAGTTTCCAGGCGTCTCAGAGTGAACCAAAGCGATGTTGTTCGGACATGGAGGAGGTACAGAGATACAGGAACTGTCGATGACAGGCCTCGCTCAGGCCGCCCAAGGGCTACTACTGTAGTGGATGACCGCTACTTACGGATTGCCGCTCGGAGGAACCCTGACAGCAATGCCACCATGTTGAATAATGCGTTTCGTTCAGCCACAGGACGTCGTGTTTCAACTCAAACTGTGCGCAATAGGCTGCATGATGCGCAACTTCACTCCCGACGTCCATGGCGAGGTCCAGCTTTGCAACCCCGACACCATGCAGCGCGGTACAGATGGGCCCAACAACATGCTGAATGGACCCCACGGAATTGGCATCACGTTCTCTTCACCGATGAGTGTCGCATATGCCTTCAACCAGACAATCGTCGGAGACGTGTTTGGAGGCACCCTGGTCAGGCTGAACGTCTTAGACACACTGTCCAGCGAGTGCAGCAAGGTGGTGGTTCCCTGATGTTTTGGGGTGGCATTATGTGGGGCCGACGTAGGCCACTGGTGGTCATGGAAGGCTCCGAAACGGCTTTACGATACCTGAATGACATCCTCCGACCCATAGTGCAACCATATCGGCAGAATATTGGAGAGGCATTTGTCTTCATGGACGACAATTCTCGACCTCATCGTGCACATCTTGTGAATGCGTTCCTTCAAGATAACGACATCGCTCGACTACAGTGGCCAGCATGTTCGCCAGACATGAACCCTATCGAACATGCCTGGGATACGTTGAAAAGGGCTGTTTATGGACGTCTTGACCCACCAACCACTCTGAGAGATTTACGCCGAATTGTCGTTGAGGAGTGGGACAATTTGGACCAACAGTGTCTTGATGAACTTGTGGATAGTATGCCACGGCGAATACAGGCATGCATCAATGCAAGAGGACGTGCTACTGGGTATTAGAGGTAGTGGTGTGTACTGCAATCTGGACCACAAATGCTGAAAGTCTAGCTGTATGATGGTACAACATGCAATGTGTGGGTCTCATGAGCAATAAAACGAGCTGAAATGTTGTTTGTGTTGATCTCTATTCCCTTTGTATTTAACGGTTCCGGAACTCTTGGAACCGAGGTGATGCAAAACTTATTTTGATGTGTGTATATGTAAGCCTCCGTGGCTTAGGCGGCAGCACGCCGGCCTCTCACCGCTGGGTCCGTGGTTCAAATCCCGGTCACTCCATGTGAGATCTGTGCTGGACAAAACGGAGGCAGACAGGTTTTTCTCCGGGTACTCCGGTTTTCCCTGTCAAAATTTCATTCCAGCAACACTCTCCACTATCATTTCATTTCATCTGTCATTCATCTAATCATTGCCCCAGAGGAGTGCGTCAGGCCTCGGCAGCCGGCACAGTTCATATCCTCGCCGCTAGATGGGGGCTTCATTCATTCCATTCCTGACCCGGTCGGAGACTGGAAGCAGGCTGTGGATTTTCATTTTCATACCAGGTATATTTTGAACTAATTAGATATTTCGATATTACCAACATAATTTCGTTATTATTCTAGATAGGTTCATATACTGTAGAATAATCATTGGCATGAAAAGTAGGCTGTATAGTTCTTCACGGAACTTGTTGTTAATCTGAAGCTTGTCTTAGCCCTCCGTCGGCACACCTGTGCGACTCCCGAGTTCGGGTGCAGTGCGCCTGACAGTCACATATTCCAGATACGTTATTAAATCCCAATTAACGCAATTATTGATGTGTAACATCTTTCCACTCGGTTGCTGGATATTTTTGTGGGAGTGATTTAGAAAAGTGGATCGGACGGAAGTGTGTAAGACGCACTGCCAGCCGGATCACATTGCTCAACCACGACCAACTGGATGCGAGCTGCGCAGTTTTATTGGTACGTGAATCTATGTCACCATCATGTGCTTAATATATGCGTGGGTGAAATAGTCGTGGTGTTAGCGTCTTTGACTGTGAATCTAGAGATCTCGGGTTCGAATCCCGGACGGGATAGATATTTTTACTACCAGATTATCATTTTAAACTATATTTACCATATCAATATGACTCATTTTAACAGAATCCATATGAAATTACGTGTTGGTCTGTGAATCAAGAGGTCCGGGAACTGGGCAAACCTTTCATGATCTACTGCTGTAAACATTGCATTTACTCGCAAGTTGGCCTATTTATAGGGAATTTAAGGTTATGAGCGGTGTCGCGTCTATTAATCTAGTTGACGTATTCATTATTTCGGCTAGTGCTGGTGGAAACATCTAATAAAATTAGTTCCGTATTATAAACTACAATATCTGTAAAACACCCCCTTTTACAATTGATTAATATTTGTGCCAATAATAGTATAAAATAGTGTACCAACAATTTCATGTGAGGTTTCTTTTATGTCAGATGTTACACATCATATGCGACTACTGTAAGGCTCGTAATTTTTTTTTTTAAAGTGATAAGTGGCATTCATTAGGAAATACAGAGGGAGTTTATTCAAAATCAGATGTTTAAAAACATACTATAATTCATTGCTCACAACCAAACTTAAAATAAATAGCTCACATTTACAACTCATCACCAAATTGCGTTCAGTTTTCATTAAAACAAATCAAACTAACATTAAAATAAAATTACGAACAAAACTTAAATAATTTTTCAATAACAAAATAAAATTCAGCACAATAGAGTCATTTTTACTTGGAATCATGTTATGCAACAAGTCTACAGAGATGTGCAAATTATTAGAGTCGACGCTAGTTTCTAAAAATTACATTCATATTTTTTACGACTTAATGCACTAAATATGTTTGCAAGGCGTTGAGATTACGGCTAATATTTATCTAAGAGTCTTAAGGGGAGGTTGTAAGCTGTTTTGGGTCAAAAAGTGGAATTTTAGATTTTATGTTATTTTGATAGCCTGAAGTCTAATTTATAATGTACGATGCTAATTTGCTGAAAATGTTTTCTAAACACCATTTATAGGTCATTTAAAGCCACGCCCCACTTGAAGATCTGTTCCTGAGAACTGTCATATTTTCTCCTCCTCATTCTTCTTCTCCTGCTCGTCCTTCTCCTTCTCCTGCTCGTCCTTCTCCTTCTTCTGCTCCTCCTCCTCCTCCTCCTTCTCCTTCTCCTCTTTCTCCTGCACCTTCTCCTTCTCCTCTTTCTCCACCTACTTCTCTTTCTCCTGCTCCTCCTCCTTCTCCTATTTCTCCATCTCTTCCTTCTTCTCTTTCTCCTGCTCCTCCTCCTTCTCCTATTTCTCCATCTCTTCCTTCTTCTCTTTCTCCTGCTCCTCCTTCTGCTCCTCCTCCTCCTCCTCCTCCTCCTCCTTCTCCTTCTCCTCTTTCTCCTGCACCTTCTCCTTCTCCTCTTTCTCCACCTACTTCTCTTTCTCCTGCTCCTCCTCCTTCTCCTATTTCTCCATCTCTTCCTTCTTCTCTTTCTCCTGCTCCTCCTTCTTCTCCTTCTCCTCCTCCTTCTTCTCTTTCTCCTGCTCCTCCTCCTTCTCCTATTTCTCCATCTCTTCCTTCTTCTCTTTCTCCTGCTCCTCCTTCTGCTCCTCCTCCTCCTCCTCCTTCTCCTTCTCCTCTTTCTCCTGCACCTTCTCCTTCTCCTCTTTCTCCACCTACTTCTCTTTCTCCTGCTCCTCCTCCTTCTCCTATTTCTCCATTTCTTCCTTCTTCTCTTTCTCCTGCTCCTCCTTCTTCTCCTTCTCCTCCTTCTTCTCTTTCTCCTGCTCCTTCTTCTCCTCCTCCTGCTCCTTCTTCTCTTTATCCCTTTCCTCCATATCCTCTCCCCCTAATCCTCCTCCTCCTCCTGCTCCTTCTTCCCTTTTTCCTACTACTCCTTCGTCTCCAGCTCCTTCTTCTCTTTCTCCTCCTCTTTCTTCTTCTGCTCCTTCTTCTCTTTCTTCTTCTCTTTCTCCTGCTCCTTCTTCTCCTCCTCCTGCTCCTTCTTCTCTTTATCCCTTTCCTCCATATCCTCTCCCCCTAATCCTCCTCCTCCTCCTGCTCCTTCTTCCCTTTTTCCTACTACTCCTTCGTCTCCAGCTCCTTCTTCTCTTTCTCCTCCTCTTTCTTCTTCTGCTCCTTCTTCTCTTTCTTCTTCTCCTCCTCCTGCTCCTTCTTCTCCTCCTCCTGCTCCTTCTTCCCTTTTTCCTTCTACTCCTTCGTCTCCAGCTCCTTCTTCTCTTTCTCCTCCTCTTTCTTCTTCTGCTCCTTCTTCTCTTTCTTCTTCTCCTCCTCCTCTTTCTCCTCCTCCTCCTTCTTCTCCTGCTCCTTCTTCTCTTTCTTCTTCTCCTCCTCCTCTTTCTCCTCCTCCTCCTTCTTCTCCTGCTCCTTCCACTCTTTCTCCTTCTTCTCCTGATCAATTTCCTCATCCTCCTGCTCTTCCTTCTCTTTCCCCTTCTCCTGCTCCTCCTTCTCCTTCTTATCCTCTTTCTCCTTCTCCTTCTTATCCTCTTTCTCCTTCTTTTCTCCCTATAAATAAGCTAGGAAGTTAAAAAGAAACCAGGGGCGTGGTGGCTCAGCGGTCTAGCTGTATGCCTCTCACCAAGGCGGCCCGGGTTCGATTCCCGGTCAATGCATGTGAGATTTTCGAAGTGAAATGCCATGCCCTGTGGTTCGGATTCCACGTAAAAAGGAGGTCCCGTGGCTCATAATCACTAGATTCACGGTCACGTAAAACTACAATCTTCCTTCCTTCCTTAAAAAGAAACCAGAAGAGGGACAGAGAAGGTGATCCTGAATATGGGCCTAATGCACATTAAGGTAACACTTATCTTGAAGAGCATTTTTCTTCACTTTTGATTTTTTCGAGGCAAATGTTCCTTTTTCTCAGGAAGTATTAACCATAGCGCTCTGAATTTTTGTTCAGTAATTCAATATGATCAACTAAAGGATTGAATATTTTCCTGTGATTTTATCATAAATAGAAAACATAATATTTTATGTTTTCGTAGAGAAAATAGTTGAAAAATTTAACCTCTGAAATAAAAAAATATTAAAAATATTATTTACAAACATAGACATTTGCAAAACACAACCCTTTAAAGATAAAATATAGATCTAAATGTCTGTAAGGTTTTGTTTCAATTGGTTTAATACTTAATGAGAAAAAGGAACATGAAGTTGACAAATTTAACATGGCGGAGATAGGGCTTACAACCTCCCCTTAATTATATACTAGCATTACCCGTCGCGGGTTCGCCTGAGAATATTCTAGTTGTAAAGAGAACACATAGCAAAAACTCAATCATGAATACTATGACTGATTTATTCTTGGTATGAATAATCAGACTTTATCAATTCTGCTACTGGTTCAGTGGTTAGGGGTTTGTCATTCCTTCATAGGTATATCAGAGCGAAGTTAATTTTCTGGGAATATCACAGACACTTAATTTAAGGGCCTTAAAATGTGGTTTTTGGAGACCCTTTATAGTCGTGTGAAAAAGACCTTTCGTACCACACTCACACGTGAAAATTGCGTGAAAAAAATCTAGAGTGCCCCTTGGCCCTCTTAAGCACATTATACTGTATGTATTGATGAATTTTACAGCTTAATTTGGATCAGTGATAACCTTATAACCGTCTGGAAACTTTCACAGTAATGTAAAAATTGGAATTGCATTGCGTCTTACAGAAATAGATGGACCTGTGAGATTCTGTTACCATGGTTACCGTGTTGCATTCTTTCATTATGTTTTAAGGTATTTATTTAATTGTGAGGCATTTAAAGAGTAAGTGAGTGCGTTTCGCTTACGCATTGGGTTATGCTGAACCTGTAGGTACCCCATATGTGTAGGTTGGTGTTAATGGGACCTTATTTTCGGTACAAAACTGGAATGGGACCTTAGCAGAATAATATAGGGAGGGATTATTTTAATAAACTCAAAGTAAAATGATTTTCGATTTCCTCTAACACTGGAGTATTGCTAATGCAAAATGCCACACGTTTTGTTTCGATTACTTCGTTCTACTTTTCGTGTAAATTTAGAGCAGATTGATTTGGAGTCTTTTTACTGATAGTCTGTTCTTCAACTTTTCAAAGATTCGTGAACCATGGATTGAAATCACCTGACTTAGAGTGTACATTCAAAAGTCAACGAAAGAATAGAAAACGTACCCAGCTGAGGTATCCCTCGGAATCCCCAATTCTAAATGTTTCCAGACGCTATTACTTATGGGAAAAGGTGTACGTCCACGGGGAAGAAAACATTACTGACGATGGAAATACCCTAGCTCGTACGGCTAAAACCGACTGGCAGTGCGCTTAACATACGAAGATATGTCTGTTCTACTACCCATCACGGGCATTTATCTGTAAAACCCCGCATTAGTGTACAATCAATGTTTGGAAGTTACGGAATCCAAAGATTGCAGAAACACAATTCTCAACAGAAACTACCGTGCAACAGGCAATTCGGACCATTATATTAACAAGAAACATATGTGATGCAGTATCATCTGGCAAAAGGTTGAACACTTGCGTGCAACAAGAAATCCTAACACATGCAGTGTTGACATAGTCATCTTTCCGACAACAGAAGATAATGTGTTGTCCTCCATTCGACGCCGAAGTGTAAATGTGGAGTTTCAATGAAGTGATTAAAACACAGCGGAATGGAACAGTAAGCACACTTAACAAGGGCAACATGTAGACATACTCCATTATTTACAATGTTCCCGCATTGCAATAGTCCAAACTCAAATGCCACGGTGGTCACATTATCACATACTCGGATGATGCTGGCGACCGAACACGTACTTTTACAGATGAATGGCATTGATAGCTATTAACATAGCTACAACTTTATACTTCAAACCCACTTTCAGTTGGTTTTCGTCTTTCGAGCCGGGGTACTTCCCTCGTAAGTACGGTGATAAAAGATGCCAGCAGTTTGTCAATAAAATGATTTTTAATGAAAAACGTTTACTGATTTAAATACTTTTTTTAAATTCTAATAATTTTCACACCTCTGTATAATGGCAATAATTTATTAAAACACGAGTATTTCTATAAAACGAGCGATGCGAGTTTTATAATTTCCATACGAGTACTTTAATTACAATTATAGACGAGTTGCATATGACTGTTTATGTTCGACGATAATTATAACTTAATTTTATGTTCGAACATAAATATTCATAAATATCTGTCGAGATTCCGCCAGTTGCCCTTACTGAACAGAGTGCATGCACTGGGTTATGGATTTTCCGTGGATGAAAGCAAGAGCGTAAAACTCCTCGCAAACTGGGGGGGGGGGGGGGGGGAGTGAAATTAATAAACTTCGGTTACCTACCCACCAGGGAAAGTTTTTAGCCTACTTTTCACATTTTGCAAAAATGAGGAAAAAGTAGACTTATGAGACCGGGCAAATGTGTGTCTGTCCTTCTGTCTGTCTGTCTGTCTGTCTGTCTGGCTGTGTGTGTGTCCCCACCCCCCTATCAACTCCTAAACGGCTGCAGCAATCGAAACAAAATTTTCTAGGAGTAAAGACCTATACCTGAATATCACACGGCCATATTTGAAAATGATGTCAGTGCTACCAACTGCTGAAAAATCGCAATTGAAATTTGAGCTCCATGTTGGATATCTTGGAAGGTATGAATGGGAGCTATTTCAAAATTGGCACACGTGTAGATAATAATATTGCAGTTTAATTTCCAGGAGACCATACATGGCAGTGTTGCCAAAATAATTATAAGCCTGCTGATAGGTCCAAATTTTAAATGCATATAACTTCTACACTAGCAATTGGATTTCAACCAAATGTCGTATGTGCTATGTGTACATAAACAGATATGACTGAGCGTACTCTTCATAGCCACCAGGGCTGCCAACTGTTAAAAGATTCACTCATTTTTTAAAAAAATCCAAATACCCATATATCAGAATGTATGCAAGCCGACAATTTTAAACTATGCCCACGTATAGTACCTGACATTCTATATTAATTTGGAGTAACTTATATTCTTCAGTGCTACCAACATGATTCTAAGCCTGCTGAGAGGTCCAACTTTAAATACATGTAACGTCTATACTATCATTTGGATTTCAACCAAATTTCGTGAGTGCTATGTGTAGCATAACAGATATGACGATGCCGATTCTTAATAGTAACCAGGGCTGCCAACTGTTAATAAATACTGTCTCTATTTTTGTTACCCTAATATCAATATATCAGAAAGTATGCAAGCCAATAGCTCTAAACTTTGCACACGTATAGTACCTGGCATTTTAGATTAATTTGGAGTAACTAAATTACATCATTCCTGCCAACATGATTCTAAGCCTGCTGATAGGTCCAATTTTAAAATGCATGTAACTTCAATACTAACTAACGGATTTCATTCTAAATGGACACAACAATAGATCATATTATTTCAGATTATTTCTGACCAATACATGTATATCATTGTTGCCAACATGATTTTACGCGCACTGTTTTTTTTAGCGTATGGCTTTTGGTGCCGGGAGTGTCCGAGGACATGTTCGGCTCGCCAGTTTTTGTAGCTGCTTCGAGACGGACACCCAATGGGTGAGCTACAAATACCGTTGGGGAGGAATGTCGGATGGGAGGGTCGAGGAGTTGGAAGGTAGCGGCTGTGGCCTATAGTTAGGGACCAACCCCGGCATTTCCATGGAAGGAAGATGGGAAACCACAGAAGACCATCTTCAAGGTTGCCGGCGGGGGGATTCGAACCTCCTCGCCTCCCGGATGTGAGCGACTGCCAACAGTCATGCCGCAACGACCTCGGCTAACTCACCCGGTACGCGCACTGTTAGATCCAATGTTTAACTGCATGTAACGTTCATGCTATCCATTGGACATCAACCAAATTTTGTATACTGTACCTTAAGAGATGGAACTAAGAATATATTCAGTCACCAGGGCTGCCAATTGTAGTTCTCTATTACGCTACATTATGCCAGATAAACAGTAATTCGAACTAATTAGAAATGTCGTTATTACCAACATAATTTCGTCATTATTCTAGATAGATCCATATAGATTAATCATTGGCATGAATCTTAAATTTTAAGAAAAATAGGCTCTTTAGTTCGTCACGGAACTTCTTGTTTTTTTTAGTTTAAGGTTTTAAAAATTGAAATAACACGGTAATGAAGGCCTAACACAATATTTAAAAAAGATGATTTTTAATTATTATTTTTAACTAAATTTCAGAATACAATCGGAATATGAATACAAAGCACAAAACTTTCTTGTCAACGTCTATCAGAAGACGCGAATACTGACTTACCTCAGTTTTAAAGGAGAGGGGGTAAAACAGACTCCTTGTTCGGCAGAATAAAGAAATTATGACCAAGCAAGGCAAGGGGTCTTTTCCGATTCTCTGCCTAACCATTATAGTACATTATGCAACGAGCCTATAATGGCAATAATTAAGACACGAGTATGTTTATAAAACGAGCGTATGCGAGTTTTATAATTTACATACGAGTGTATTAATTACCATTATAGGCGAGTTGCATACGACTGTTTATGTTCGACGATAATTATTACACTATAACTATTTTATGTTCTAACATAAATATTCATAAATATCTGTCGAGATTTCGCCAGTTTTATGTACTGAACAAAGAGCATGAGACGCAGAGAATGCCTTGTATTTGACCATGGCCTCTTCGATTACCCTACTATGACACTAGGCCAGGCAGTGAAATTTAAATTAGAAGGCCGTGGAACTCAGCGCATCTTATCATCTAATTGGTCAAACAACCGTTTCTTGAGCTCTGATTGGTGGGAGAAACTGTTTCATAATGAAAAATAGTGTTATAATGAGCCTCATTATAGTACAGTTTTCTGACATATAATAGTCAGGGTCGAACATAAAGTCATTTATACGAGGCACGTCCAGAATGTAAGTTCCGTTTGGTAATTAAATTAAATTGTGTACAGATAAGGAAAAATTATTTATTGCACAACATTCTACTCCTCTTAAACTACTTTTCCACATAACTGCCGAACTTTTGCAGGCATTTATCATAGCGTGGCACAAGTTTTTGGATACCTTCTTCATAGAAGTTTGCCGCCTGTGTCTTCAACCAGTTGGAAACATCTTCTTTCAGCTCGTCGTCATTGTTGAAGTGTTGACCGCCAAGGAAAGACTTGAGATGTGTGAACAGATGAAAGTCGCTAGGAACGAGGTCAGGGCTGTACGGAGGGTGATCAAACACGTCCCAGCCAAATCCCTGTAGGAGGTTTTTCGTCACATTTGCAGTGTGTGGTCGTGCGTTGTCGTGAAGAAAAACAACACCTTTTGACAGCAACCCTCGGCGCTTATTCTGTATTGCGCGGCGCAATTCCCTAAGTGCCTCGCAGTAAGCATCTGCGTTGATTGTTTGACCACGCAGTAAGAAATCAATGAGTAAGATGCCTTTCCAGTCCCAGACCACTGTGCACATCATTTTCTAAGGTGTCAAGATTCGTTTCGGCTTAACCTTTGCTGGGGATGAAGTGTGCCTCCATTCCATTGATTGCCGCTTACTTTCAGGGGTGTCGTAAGAAACCCAAGTTTCATCTCCGGTGACTATCTGTGTGAGAAATTCTTCGCCGCCTTCATTGTAACGGGTCAAAAACCCATCCGTTTTGTTTTGTGTTGCTCCGTAAGAAACTTTGGTACCCAACGTCGGCAAAGTTTACGAAAGTTCAGTTTTTTGGTAACAATTTCATGAATTAGGCATCGTGAGATTTGGGGAAATTCCATAGCGAGAGCACTAATTGTAAACCTGCGGTTTTCCCGGATCTTGTCATCAATCGCGTGAACCAGTTCTTCTGTAACCAAAGATGGACGCCCACTTCGTTCTTCATCGTGCACTTCACTACGTCCTTCATTGAACTGTCGGACCCATCTTCTCACCATGGAATCACTCATCGCATTTTGTCCATACACTTCGCAAATTTGCCGATACATTTCAATTGGTTTCACTTTCCTAGCATTCAGAAAACGAATCACAGATCTGATTTCACAAGCGGTGGGATTTTCAATCAACACCGACATTGTACGAGTAAACATGCACAACAACGCGTCCGTGGCTGACAGCGCTCTCCAAATGGCGCACGTTTCTTCTCCTTGATACAGAGCGTCTACCGCGCATGTGCGGAACTGCGCTGCAGCGGAACGTACAACTAGTTGAAGACACAAGCGGCACACGTCTATGAAGAAGGTATACAAAAACTCGTGCCACGCTACGACAAATGCCTGCAACATTTGGGCAGTTATGTGGAAAAGTAGTTGAAGGGTTGTAGAATTTTGTGCAATAAATATTTTTTTCTGTATCTGTACACAATTTAATGTTATTACCGAACGGAACTTACTTTCTGGACGTACTTCGTAGAATATTTTCAGGTTACCTTACACACTTTTTATTTTTTTAAGGATACTTAAACATTTTGTCTTGCATCTAAAACTTGAGGGGGGAAACACCCCCCCCCCCCCCCCTGCCCTTCCCGTATTTTACTCCCCTGGATCAAAGACCTTGACATTATCATATGTTTCCAAAGCTTAGAAACAAAAACATGGCTAAAAGGTTATTATAACCTCAATGTTGTCACTTGTGTCCGACATTTTTGATTTTGGAAATAAGTGCTTTGAGTGCAGATGCTAAGCTATCCTTACCTAATTGGTCAAACAGCTGTATCGTAATGAAAATCGTGAGCTCTGATTGGTGGAGAACCTGTATCATAATGAAACTTTAACTATAATGAGCCTCATTCAGATGCAGTTTTCTGGCATTAAATGTTTATATTTCGGCATGGATATGACGTGTTGGAGTGGAGAGATGTTTCTGCGATTGCTAATAAAGATAAGAGATAGGTTGGTCGTACACATCCTAAGACACCCAGGAATATCTAAGTTAGTTATGGAAGGGAAGAGTGAAGGACAAGAACTGTAGGGGTAAACCAAACTTAGAATATTTTATACTGTTTGTCTCGGATATAAGGTATTTATTTATGTATTTATTTATTTATTTATTTATTTAGCGTATGGCTTTTAGTGCCGGGAGTGTCCGAGGACATGTTCGGCTCGCCAGAGACTGTAGCGGCTTCAATGCGGAAACCCATGGGGTAAGCTACAAGTTCCAACTTTCACTACCAGATGTCACTGACATCTAGTGGTGAACGTTGGTACTTTGATAGAGCGTTTCAACGAAATCTAACCTGCAAATTTAGCTTCACAAAGTTTAATTAGAGGAAGGTTCTTTTACAAGCCATAAATCTATGACATGGGACCAGCGGCTTTACTTCCTCTCCGAAGGAAGGCATACTGAAGGCTTATAACGCTTTAAAAAGCCTGGCGACTTCGGCCGGGTTTGAACCCGTGATTTTGGGCATAGAAGCTCAGCATGCTACGGACTACACTAGCTATATAGAGATGAACAGATTAGCTCAGGACAGGGAAGAATGGAGGGCTGTATCAATCCAGACAAAAGACTGTCGACCCAAACAACAACTTAAGTGATGGTAGGAGAACAATTGGAGCATTAAATTCTGTTTTATGGAACAGAAATATTTTAAACAAAACTAAGAACCTTATTTGCAGTTCATTGGTAAAAATGCTTGCTCACAGAGAGTGAAATTTCATAAAGTATTTATTAAATAATAAACGAAAGCAGTCTATTTTTTGCATTAATATTCCCTTTGATCTGCGAGTTTGTTCATTTCAATATTGTATACACAAACTGTCGGATGCCCACTAAAATACGCGAGCATGTTGTGTCGTATATTTCTTGGTCGCTTTGTGCCAAACCACACATTTAGCTATCAATTAAACCGCAATACCCATGTTTTATATATTGACACACAGATTGAATTGCTTACTTCTGATTCACTGTGACTTTGTGTGCTACCAACACATTATTTTTCATTTCGATTCAGTTTGAAGTATGTTTTGTTGTATTGTTTAGTTTTGATTTACTGCCTTCACTCACATACAGATTCGAGAATTCTGCTTTGCTCTCGGATATTTAGGTTTTTTGTTCAAATCCCTCCCTATATTATTCTGCTAAGGTCCCATTCCAGTTTTGTTCCGAAAATAAGGTCGCATTAACACCAACCTACACATATGGGGTACCGACAGGTTCAGCAAAACCCAATGCGTAAGCGAAACGCACTTACTTACTCTTTAAATGCCTCACAATTTATTAAATACCGTAAAACATGTATATTTACAATGAAATAAAGAAAGAATGCAACACGGTAACCATGGCAACAGAATCTCACAGGTCCATCTATTTCTGTAAGACGCAATGCAATTCCAATTATTACATTAGTTAGTTATTGTTGTTTTAAGGGGCGGAACTACGAGGTCATCTGCCCCTAATTATTACATTACTGTGAAAGTTTCCAGACGGTTATAAGGTTATCACTGAACCAAATTAAGCTGTAAAATTCATCAATACATACAGTATAATGCGCTTAAGGGGGTCAAGGGGCACTCAAAAAAAAGTTCACGCAATTTTCACGTGTGAGTGTGGTAAGAAAAGTCTTTTTCACCGGACTATAAAGGGTCTCCAAATACCACATTTAAAGGCCCTTAAATTAACAGTGTCTGTGATATTCCCAGATAACTAACTTCGCTCTGATATACCTATGAAGGAATGACAACCCCCTAACCACTGCACCAGTAGCTGAATTGATCAAGTCTGATTATTCATACCAAGGATAAATCAGTCATAGCATACATGATTGAGATTTTGCTAAGTGTACTCTTTACAACTAGAATATTCGCGGGCGAAGCCGCGACGGGTAATGCTAGTACTGTATAACCTGCCTCCAACAGACCTTTTATGAAACGGAAACTTGACTTCAAACGGAACTGTTTGACAGTCCCGTGAACATCGGGGTTAACAACTCGTTAAATTGTACATATGAATTGCAGCCAATGGTCATAGCTGGGTATTTTTGATAGAATGTCCAAGGGCGACCAGATGAAACTGTCACTAGCACCTAGCGGTGAATATTGGAACTTGATAGAGCGTTACTAACTAGCCAAATATTACAAGAGCTTCGTGCTTTTCAGTCGGTCAACACGAATGTGCCCAAAAAAAAGCTGGGTTATGTCCTAATCCTGAAATAAATCACATGAGATTAATAAATACACTAGGATGACCAGTTTCGATCGTCAAGCGATCATCATCAGATCCATTATACTTAGGCTATAAAATCTATGTTTGAAAATACAGGTGAACATATTTACAATATGTACAATTATTTAGTTGCAGTGTTGGTACTGCAACTGTCGGTGTATGCTAAATGCAGTACATATGATGTTAGGTGAAATGCTAAATGGTGATAGCTATCCGGAGTTTGTAATTTGGAGTGATTATATGGTTATAAAAATCAACTATGTAATATTACAGGCTACTACTTATCTGGTCGTCTTCCTTGCTGGAGCAGCGCGCAGTTTTCGTGTCCACTGTAACTCCAGATGTGGTCGACTGAGATGGTCTGTTATCTCAACGACACGGGTATTTTTCCCTTTTCTCCCCCCTGTTCATATGTGCCTTGCGGAGTCAGTGCGATGTGTTTATGTGGGGAGTTGCCAACCTAGATAAGATGTATGTTATTGAATGAGGTGGGTCTACAACTATCGAAGACCGTGGAACATTCCCCGCCACGCGTGGGTACACTCGTATTGACCGATTGAAAAGCACTTAACTCTTGTTTACTAAGGCAACACTGATACAATGGCTTCAAACCCCACGAAGCCAAATATAACCTAAAAAGTTGCTACACAAACCAATTGTAGTGGTAGGTTCTTTTACGTGCCACAAATAAATGATATGGGACCGCCGGCTTTACTTCCCCCTCCGAAAGAAAGCATACTGAAGGATTTTAACGGTCTTAAAAATCCGACGTCTTCAGTCGGTTTTGAACCCTCGATCTTGGGAATAGCAGTTTAGCATGCTACCGACTATGCCACCGTTAAATTCCCTTCATTAAACGGAAACTGTGTTACACGGAAAATGAAAAAAAAAAAATACGCATCTTAATGGAAAATTTCCAAGTTCCGGAATGCAGAGTTTATAAAATTTTCAGGCACCCTGTAAATGTCTACTTCGTCTGTTGTAACAGTTGATTCTGTAGCTCTCGTCTGCTGTGCCGAAGATTGCAGAATCGAAACCTAGCGCAGTCAACTAGCATTTGAGGGTGTGCAAATGCAAGGGACCTGTGTCAGTAGACTTACTGGGACGTTAAAGATTTCCTTCGGAGCAAAATTCCGTCAATCCGGCATCTCTAAAAGCCGCAGTAGTTAAAAGGGACGTAAAACCATTAACATTTGTAGTCTTCTTTCGATTCGGCCGTCAAAGGGCCATGCCATTTCAACTGCTTCTTGCTGCATCGAGCTTTAACATCCTCCCAGTACTTTCGCATTAGTTCTCGATGCTGTTTTTCCTTTCTGCAGTCCACTTCTTGCCTGTTGGAAGCTTAGGCCGGTATTACACTATCAAAGAAATCAAAGATCTTTGATAAAAGATATGGCAGTGTAATGGGAAAATCTTTTATAAAAGGTGGTTTTATAAAATTTCTTTTATAAAATGTCTGAGCATCATGCTATCTTTGATAAAAGATTCAAACCAAAATTGCGGATCATAACAACTGAGATATTACCAAAACAAAGATGCTCATATCAGAGTGTGAAATGCATGAAATGTTACATAATATGTTACATAATGAATGGTATGCAATGTAAAACATAAATAACAGCTATAAAGTGTAGGTAAAAATAGCCGAGATAATAAGCGCTGCACATAAAGGGCGCACATTTCAGGTCATAAAGAGGAATTTAATAGTTAAATAGGCTGAAATAAGCCGTGAATAGTAGTTTTATGTCAAGAATATAATTCGTTAATTTCACTTATGGTATTACAAGCGAATGTAAATAAGCACTTTATCTTAACCAGTACGTAATACATGTAACCAACCTCCGTGAGCATGTGCCTTGTCTGCCGAACGAGTAGAGCGCTGAACTCCGGATCGAAAGGATCAGGGATCGTATCTCACCTAATGCATATTTTTTTTACTTGGTATGTTTTAATTTTATTTGCTCGGGCAGTGGTTGTTTCGAACGTCACCATCATTCATTTCATCATAATTTTTAATAATTAAATAATAATGCAAATTTTCAAGTCTTCGTACTGCAGCTCGTTCACCAAGATTTTACTCCTATCTTTCCAGTCACGTGAGCGACTCATGGTTTAACCCATAGACGTTTAGTTTGTCTTTCCATTTTTTTATACACTGGTATTGTCACTACAGAAGGTCAACTACCGTAAAACAGTCAAGTGTACAAGGAACTGTCCTTCATCCATTTTGATGAACTGTGATAAATTATTTGATGTAGTGGAATGGTGTGATTATTTCTTTGTATAACTTTTATAAAAGTTCAGTTTTATAAAATATTTTATAAAATGTATTTGAGAAACTTATTTGATAGTGTAATACCGGCCTTAGGCTTTTCTTGGAAACATCAGTGTGCTGTTAGATTTTGCTTATGGGGGCACGTTCCCATTTATCGTTACTTGAAATTCCCACTTCTTGCAAATCTTTGTCCACCTCAGTGAACCAAGCTCCCTTGGTTTTTCTATTTGAGGAAGTAGGTGAAAATTATATTTGTCAATCGCGCTGGGTTCATTATTGTTATATGATCGTAAAAGGTTATTCTCCGTTTCCTCATGGTGTCAGTTACTTTTTCCACATGGGTGTAAAGTTCGTGGTTGTGCCGTCTCCTATATTCCCCATTTCTTGTTCTGGACCCAAGATTCTTGCTGGACACAAGATTTTTGCTGGACCCAAGGTTTTTCTTAGAAGTTTCCTTTCTTTCACTTCCAGTTTCTCTATTAGTCCTTGCGATGCATTGCAAAGCACTCAGCAGTATACAAAGCCTCTGGACGGATGAATGTTTGGTAGTGTCTTAACTTGGCATTTGTTGATATGGATTTCTTGTTATAAATGGCTTTTGTTAGATTATATGCCATTTCCATTTTCCCGAATCGTAACTCAACTCAACCAAATATTTGAACGCTTTCGTTTGCTTGATTTTCCCCTGTCCTACAGCCAGCTCATTTGGCGCTTGTTTGATATTAGTGATGAATTCTGTTTTTTTTTTCAAAAGAGATCTTAAGGCGCTTAAAAATCTGATGACTTCGACCGGGTTTGAACCCGCGATCTTGGGCACAGAAGCTCAGAATGCTACCAACTACGCCATCGAAAACGCCGGAAGAACTGTTGTATTGTAGAATATTTGTAACAAAGAAGATTATAATTATAATAATTATTATTATTCTGTACCGACAGCAGTGGCTACGCTGGCTAAAGCGCAGCGTTAGGCCATGGGGCCAAGCTCTCTGCTGACTCGGTAGACGCGTGGGTTCGAGCCCCACCGTCGGCCGTCCTTGAAATGGTTTTCCGTGGTTTCCCATTTTCAAATGGGATGGTACCTTCTGACAGGCCACGGCCGCTTCCTTCCACATCCTTGCCCAGTTTCATTCATCTTCATCCATTCCATCTCTCATCCCGACGCATAAGTCGCCCACGGGCGTCGACTAGAAAGACCTGCACTCGGCCTCTCAGAAGGCCACATGACCAAAAAAAAAAAAAAAAATCGGTAGCCTACAAGGAATTTGCTAATAGGTCATCCTTCATTGGTTCTCCATTTTACACGTCTAAGTGTGCAATTTTTTGCCTGTTTCCTGTTGTCAAATTATTTTTCAATGCTCGCTCTAATGAGCTGTCAACCAACTAATGTCTGTCTTTGTGCGCATTGTAAGTTTTGCTTGTACAGTACCGGTACTGTATTAATTCATAGCAGATATATGTAAATACAACACTGAATAAGGTGTGTATTAGCTTTTCAAGATACTGTAAGGTTCCTGTTAGGGAGGCCTGTACAAATTATTAATCTAAGGGATGAAATTAGTCTAAAATAGGGGGCGAGCTTGGCAAATGCTGTAAGAGTAGGGAGTGTTTTATAAATGGAGATCGACAGTGCGATCAGCAAGGAGAACTCCCCAATGTACTGCTTGACGGGGTAGTTCTAGGTGAAGGGGTAGTTTAGAAGAGCTATTAAATTATTACTCAGAGCGCAACAGCTGCGCCACGCGGTCTACAGTGAGTCGTTGGCAAGCGAGTAAACGGGAAATTCGCTAGTGTCAGCGCGGAGCAATGGCGCTCAGCTGACTACAAGAATCAATTAAACAAGTAGGCTACACAGTAAGGCTGATTCTAAGTCCTACCTAAAGAGGAATCTAATAGGGTAGGATCTTACCAGCTAAATAAATAAAAGAATAAGACCAGTGGCTTCTAGTGTTTCTGAATTTAATGTGTACCTCGATCTTGAGGTACACTGGCAAATAGCAGTTCAAATGATAATTAATAAAAATAATAACAGTCCAAGCACAGGGGAAGGTGAGTGTGTAGTGTGGTGGTGAGTGTAGTGATCGCTTGAAACACTTACCCGTTCAGCCAAACAGCAGAGGTTCGTTACGTCGGTGCACTAATACAGACTGAGTGATTGAGAATGATCGTGTGATCGAATGATCCTAGGTGCCTGACCTCTGGGGTTCTTATAGTTTTCGTGTGCTCGGTCGGCGGAATCCTTACATTCCTACCGAGTCGTACACCTTTCCCGGGTCATTGCCTGGGCTACGAGGCTACTTGGTTTCATGTATGTGCTAATTATCAGTCCTGTAATTTATAGGTTGTAGTTTATAGGTTTTTAGATTAAAAGTTTGTAATTTTGGTGTTTTGGAAATTTTGTTTAGGGGATGGGGGTAGCGTACCCTAGGGGTACAACAATACGAGTGCCGCTGAACTTGGCTGCACCAGCGTTAGTTGTTAATAGCAGCCGGAGCCTTTAGGGACGAGCAGGGGGACACATAAATGACGGAGTGCATTCTGCCCAAAAGTCAAGTAGCATTGCGCGCGCACTTGTTAGACTGAATTTATAAAGTGAATTAAGAACGGAGAAATGGTCGAATTAAGAATTGCGTGCTCCTAATGAAAAGAAAACTTAAAAAACTTATAAACTTAAAAACTCAAATAATTAAAAAAGAATACTCAAGAAACCTCAAATAACTTTAGAAAACTTTCAAAAACTTCGGAAAACATTTAAAAAACATTAAAATCGTTAAACATTTTTAAAAATTGAAAACTTGAAAACTTAAAAATTTTAAAAGATAAAAAATATAATAAGTTACTTAAAAACTTAAGAACTCAAAAACACTTAAAAATGAAAGAACTTTTGAAAGTTCCGAATTTATAACATGAAAAATCTAAAACTTACAAACTAAAAGTTAGAAAATTAAAATTGTATAAACTTAAAAACTCAATATAACTAAAAAACTAAAAAACTTTTAATCTTTCAAATTTTCGAACTCAAAATCTCAAGAACTTCAAAAGTTGAAAATTTTAAAACCTAGAAACTTAAAAACTCAAAAAATTTCAAACTTTCAAACTCAAAATTTCAAAAACTTCAAAAATTTTAAAACTTAAATACCGGTACCTAAAAACGTAAACACTTAGGAACTTAGAAACTCATCAACTTAGAAGCTCTACAACTGAATAACTTTCAAAGTTAAAACTTAAAATTTCAAAAACTTAAAAATTTTAAAAACCGTAAGCTCTAAATCTCATAAACTCGAAAACTTATAAACCCAAAAATTGAAAAACATATAAACTTAAAAACTAAAAAGATTAAAATCTCATAAATTCAAAAACTCAAGTTTTGAAAACTAAAAAACTTAAAAGCTCAAAAATTATAACCTTTAAACTTAAAACTAAAACAATAACAAAACATTGACATCTGTAAAGCAATACTATCCTGTGAAGGGTTAGGACAAAATGCTCCATTTAAGGTCATATTTAGCGGAAAAGGTCGACTGTCATAGGACTCTGCTTTCTTTTCTTCGTTGACTGAGAAATGACATAGAAGTTGAAGTCATAAACTGCTTGCCTTCCTTTACTGTATGAAGCAATCAAAGCTATCATAGAAATGAAAATAAGAAAATATCGTGTTCTCCAGGAACCAACAAATGCGAATGTATCACACTTGACAGTCCATTAATTCTTAGTATTAGTTGCCTTTGTTTAATTGGAGGGTGTTATGTTCTCTTATCAGCGAAGCTGTAAGGAGACACGCTTCTCTGTACCAGATGACAGAGCTATGAATAATTCAGGCTCGTTTACTTCCCGCGAGAGCTGAGTGTTCTCCTCGCACCTTACAGTATCATATCCTATTCACACCTTGCTTCAACACTCAATTGCCCACCGTATTGCAACGAGTTTGATTTCCCTCCCTGGTAAGACAATGACCTTTTGAAGAGGCATCACTAGAGCCCTGCGCGCATAAACAAAACGTTATCCGCATCCGCCGCGCATCTGCACGCCATTTTCCCGCATTCACACGTTTGTTATCTAAATCTACTGGCATTATAATAATGATTTTAAATAGATAAAGCATACATTACTAAAGCAACATATTTATTTAGATATTTAAGGAAATTGGCGTTTCCTTACGCTTTGTATGCCATGTGCTATGTTTAAAATGTATGTTATACAGCCAGAATTGCAACCCTTTCCTGTTCGGAGTGTTAATTATGCTTAATGGCATAATTAGAATGAGATAAGCTTAAATCATCATCTTACATATCTTTTTTTCATTAAAAATCACAACGGAAATTGTACATTATGCAACGAGCCTATAATGGCAATAATTAAGACACGAGTATGTTTATAAAACGAGCGTAGGCGAGTTTTATAATTTCCATACGAGTGTCTTAATTACCATTATGGGCGAGTTGCATACGACTGTTTATGTTCGACGATAATTATATTCATAAATATATGTGGGATTCAGTTGGTGAACAGGGCACGCTGGCTTTGCTCACTGAATAGGGCGCATGCGTGGGTCAAGGCACTCCAGAGGCTGAGACCATTCACTTTGCTTGTTAACACAGAACACCTATTGTTTGCAGCGGAATTTGAGCGCATGCGCGAAGGTATCCTTTCCAAATTGGTCACACAACTGTTTCTTGAGCTCTGATTGGTGGGAGAAACTGTTTCATAATGAAAAATATTGTTAAAATGAGGCTCATTATGATACAGTTTTCTGACACATAATAGTCAGGTTCGAACATAATAGTACATTATGCAATAATTAAGACACAAGTATGTTTATAAAACGAGCGGATGCGAGTTTTATAATTTCCATAAGAGTGTCTTAATTACCATTATAGGCGAGTTGCATACGACTGTTTATGTTCGACGATAATTATTCTAACTATTTTATGTTCAAACAAAAATATTCATAAATATCTGTCGAGATTTCGCCAGTTTTATGTACTGAACAGAGCGCATGAGACGCAGAGAATGCCTTGTATTTGACCATGGCCACCTCGATTACTCTACTAGGACACTAGGCCAGGCAGTGTGATTTACATTAGAAGGCCGTGGAACTCAGCGCATCTAATTATCTAATTGGTCAAACAACTGTTTCTTGAGCTCTGATTGGTGGGAGAAACTGTTTCATAATGAAAAATAGTGTTATAATGAGCTTCATTATGATACAGTTTTCTGACATATAATAGTCAGGGTCGAACATAAAATATGATATGGCATAAACATCCGGGTACTAATCATGATATTTAAGAAGTTCGGATTGTATTCAAAAAACCATCCGCAAATTTTCTCCAAACTTTATCCGCAGCTTCTCCGCTATCCTCACAGCCATGCAAATTATATCCGTATGGCGAAAACCTTTGCGGATACCCACGGGTTTATCCACGGATATCTGCATCCACGCAAGGCTTTAGGCATCACGCCTTAGTGGAGACGCACTACTGAATAAGTAAACATTTCAAATATGATCTTCTACCGTCGACCAAAATTTATATGCACTCAAGTTTGAAAGTTGTTTGTGAAGTAACCAACAGACCTACATAAAATCCAATAACATCAACATTTTTGTCGTTCTATTTTACGTTAGTTCATGTAGGTTTGGAATTTTTAATTTATATTTTAATATTTTTTTATCGCAGTTGGAACACAAAATGTGCCCGTTTTTAAGCGTGTTTCAACCATGCGTCACATTTAAGAATTATTATCTCAAAACCCCGCCATCAGATCGAATGCAAATTTTAACACAATATGCAATGGAATGTTGTATAACTGGTTTATTAATTTCAAAATTTTGTGTGTCCAAGAAACAAAGTTATTATCATTTTTGTAAGGTAACTTTTTCTCGGCTCGGGGTGGTTGGAAAATATAGCTCTTGGTCGCATTGTAATCCATATACATCAAGAAGTTATGCTGTATGACTGTGAAATACGTAAATTAATTCACTTATTTTATATTGGTTTGTATTTGTTCGTGGAAATAGGCATGATTCACCAGCCAGCCGTTCCGGGGTAAGCTGTACAGCGTTGCTGAGATGGAGCCCATCACTGCCGAGCGAGGCGAGGTCGTATTTCCTCGTTCAAATATAAACCGATATAAAAGAAGTGAATTAATTTACGTATTTTAAAGTCATACAGCATAACTTTTTGATGTATAAGGATTACAATGCGACCAAGAACTACATATTCCAACCACCCCAAGCCTAGAAAACGTTACCTTACACAAATCATAGCATCTTTGTTTCTTGGACACGCAAAATTTTGAAATTAATAAAACAGTTAAACAACATTCAAATGCATATTGTGTTAAAATTTGGATTCGATCTGATGTCGGGTTTGTGAGATAATAATTATTAAATGTGACACATGGTTGAAACACGCTTAAAAAGGGGCACATTTTGTGTTCCAACTGCGATAAAAAATATTAAAATATAAACTAAAAATTCCAAAACTACTTGAACTCACGTAAAATAGAACGACGAAAATGATGATGTTATTGGATTTTATTTATGTCTATTGGTTACGTCACAAACAACCTTCAAACTCGAGTACACATAATACTTTGGTCGACAGTAGTGCATTCTAAACTGAAATCTAAACTGAAAATATACAATACCATCATTATGCCAGTCCTAACTTATGGTGCAGAATCAATGATAAAAAAAACAGGAAGAACACTAGTTGCAGGTTTTTGAAAATAAAGTGTATAGGAAAATATTTGGACCATTTTATAACTCTTTTCTTCTTCCCTTCCCATTATCTCTTCATCCTCTCACCGAGTTCCCTTTTACGCTGTTCTGTCCATCCTGTATTTTGTCAGATGGGCTTCTCAAAAAAATTTGTGTTTGTGAATTAAAGTTCTGAATTTTGTTACGTCTTGAATGGTTTCTTCATGACAGCCAATTTCATTTATATCTTCACAGATTTATTTTAGTCAGCTGTATTAATTTTTAGCCTCCTTTTCACATTTTGCAAAAATGAGGAAAAAGTAGACTTATGAGATCGGGCAAATGTCTATCTGTCTGCCTACACTGTGTGTGTGTGTACCTCCCCCCCCCCCTATCAACTCCTAAACGGCTGCAGCAATCGAAACAAAATTTGGTAAGAGTAAAGACCTATACCTGAATATCTCACGGCCATATTTGAAAATGATGTCAGTGCTACCATCTGCTGAAAAATCGCAATTGAAATTTGAGCACCATGTTGGATATCTTGGAAGGTATGAATGGGAGCTATTTCAAAATTGGCACACGTATAGATAATAATATTGCAGTTTAATTTCCAGGAGGCCATACATGGCAGTGTTGCCAAAATGATTATAAGCCTGCTGATAAGTCCAATTTTAAAATGCATGTAACTTCTATACTAACTAATGGATTTCATTCAAAATTGACACAACAATAGATCATATTATTTCAGATTAGTTCTGACCAATACATGTATGTCATTGTTGCCAACATGATTTTACGCGCGCTGTTGGATCCAATGTTTAACTGCATGTAACGTCCATGCTATCTATTGGACTTCAACCAAATTTTGTATTCTGTACCTTAAGAGATGGAACTAAGAATATATTCAGTCACCAGGGCAGCTAACTGTAGTTCTCTATTGGCTGCGTGGCTCAGGGGTAACGTTCTCGCTTGCTGGGTCCAAGGTTGCAGGTTCGTATCCTGGCGCAGTCAGCTGGCATTTGAGGGTGCGCAAATGCGAGGGAGCCGTGTCCGTAAATTTACTGGCACGTTAAAGATCCCCTTCGGGGCAAAATTCCGGCACCCCGGCGTCTCTAAAAGCCAGTGTAGTTAAAAGGGGCGTAAAACCAATAACAATATATTGTAGTTCTCTATTAAGCTAAATTATGCCAGGCATACAGTATTTCGAACTAATTAGAAATTTCGATATTACCATCTTAATTTCGTCATTATTCTAGATAGATCCATATAGATTAATCATTGGCATGAATCTTAAATTTTAAGAAAAGTAGGCTCTTTAGTTCATTATGGAACTTCTTGATGATTATGATAATTGTTGTTTTAAGGGGCCTAACATCTAGGTTATCGGCCCCCTTTGGTTTGAGTGAGAGAGGAGAGGGTCCACCTCAAAGGTAAGGGACAAAAGGGGAAAACGGACCCAGCTCAGGAATCCCTCGGGGTCGCTAACTCCCGAACTCACCAGCCGTGAGCCCCTGAGGGTGTAGCATTATCTAGAAGTGGTGGGGCTACATACACCCTGCCTCCTTAAGGGCCTTGAGCACAAGGCAGGAGGTAAAAGGAAAAGAAAAAGAAGGCTGACCCCTCACAGAAGGAGGGTATCAGGAAAGATGAGACAAGGGCCGATTAAGGCGGGAAAGTGAAAGCCTCCCTAGGCCTCGGATAACCTAATACCGTCGGGGTCGGAAGAGAACAAGAGTTGACCAAGGGAGGTCGACAGGAAAGAAGACGGAGAGGAGCCCAGCACAAGTAAGTGGAAGCAATGCCGGACTCAGCTGGGGTCCCGTGGTCGCCAACCCACGTCCCACTAGATGTGAGCCCCTGAGGGGCCAGAACTTCTTGTTCATTATTATTATTATTATTATTTGATTTACATGTGTCATATTAATATGTAGGGCTCGTATGTATAGGAAAAATCCTTTTTTATCTTTACCTCTACATTCATGCCCAATTGGTTTCTGACGCAAATCAAGTGATTATCGTCACAATACAGTGGTTTTTATTTGTCATACTAATGCATATTTTGAACATTTTTACAATTATGTCATGTGCAACCATCCTCAACTTACTGAATGGAAACTAGTGTTTACAGAAATAGACTGTAAATAACCACTTAAACATGGATATTCAGAAAACTAACATGAAAATAGCAATAAAAAATTAGTTAACAATTTAATCTCGAAGGGATTGTCACTTGGATTTATAATTTAAAAACCACCATATTTAAAATACTCATTTTGTAGTTATATTTTGTTATTATTAGCCTATTTTCAATTTTGAAAAAAAAAAGGCTTATGAGATCACCTTTTGTCCGTGTGTGTGTGTGAGGTGTGTGTGTGTCCCCCCCTAATAAAATCTAAACGACTGGAGCGATTTCAATGAAACTCGGTAAGATCATAGCACCATTCTGGCCGACCTCGACCGTGCCCTTCAAATTTTATTCTGTCGCAACCATCCAACATGGTGGCTGTGCGAAATATTTCACCAGCATTCAGTATCTCCGAAACTATTACCGATATCACCCTGAAATTTTCTACGGTGATAAAGGGCACTACTAGAAGTTCACCTAGGAGACGTTCAAAAACCTGGTAAATACAAAAACAACATGGCGGCCAAGCGAAGTTGAGACTTTTAAATAGGTTTTTCTCGCTATTTAACAATCCAAACGTAATGAAACTTGGTACTGAAAATGTTTATATACATTGTAATGCACGGGCATCCAATTTCGTTCAATTGTTCACATAACCTCAACATGGCGGCTGTGCAATATATTTAACTGGCATTCTATATCTCCGAAACCATTACAGATATCACCCTGAAATTTAATACGATGATAAAAGGGCACTGTTAAACGTATAGCTATGTACTTTTCAAAAACCTGTAAAGTACAAAACGAACATGGCGGCCAAGCGAAGTTGAAACATTTTAATAGACCTTTCTCTTGATTTAACCATCTGAGCGCAGTGAAATGTGGTACAATAAATGATTATATATATTGTAATACAATGGCATCTAATTTAGTTAAATTGTTTGCATAACCTCAAGATGGCGGCTGTGCGAAATTTTAATATTAAGTTTTTATTTCTTGTGTCGTAATCATGCGATCGAAGTGAAAGTTTGAATAATGAAGCTACGTATTATTTTTCCTTTAATGGTACCCAACTCTATGGCCTATACATAAAACAATCCAAAATGGCGAGCATCCGAAATATTTCGGCGGTTCTCAATATCTACGAATCCTTAAATGTTCATAGAGGGTATGACCATAAGTTCACCTATAGGTCTTTCAGTAACCTGGTGAGCGCAAATCCAACATGGCGGCGATGTGAAGTATAAATACTCAATTGGACGTTTCTCGTGATTTAATCATCCGAATGCAGTGAAACTTTGCACGTTAAATGATTATACAAATATTCATCCATTGGCATCTAATTTGTTTCTATTGTTTTGATAACCACAAGTTGGCAGCTGTGCGAAATTTTAAAATCTTGTTTTTACGTCTTGTGTCCTAATCATGCGATTGAAGATTGAATAGCCTACCACACGTACACAATAATCTTCATTTAATAGTACATAAATAAAAATCTTACCTGTCGATCATCTGAAATATTTAGACGGTTCTCAATATCTACGAATCTATCACAACAATCAAACTGAAATTTTGTATTTTGATAGAGGCAGTTGACAGGAATAGAATATATGAAAATAGGCTGTATAGTTCTTCACGGAACTATTTGTTTAGTGATATTTCGTCATTTTTAAGGCCATATTTGCTTGCATATTCAGGCTATTTTTAGCTCTTAAACATCCGAGCCCTATTAATACGAAATATTTAACAAAACATATGCAGCAGAAACTTGGACAATGACTAAGAGGGATGAGAGCAGAATACAGGCAGCTGAGATGAGATTCCTGAGAAGTATGGTCCAGAAAACGAGGGGAGACAGAGTGAGAAATGAAGATATACGGAAAGAACTGGGAGTACAGAAACTAAATGACAAACTGGAGCAAAGCAGATTGAGATGGTTTGGACATGTCAAAGGGATGAATGAAGCATGGCTACCGAGACGAGCACTGGAACGACGGATGACAGGGAAGAGAGGACGAGGAAGACCAAGAATGCGTTGGATGGAATCTGAAGTATAGCATAAGAAAACGGAACCTGGATTGGAACACCGTGTCGGAAGAGGAATGGTGGAACGTCAGAACAAAGTGGAGAGGAACCATATTTGCCCCCACCCACTGTCAGCTGGAAAAGGGGAAATGAATATGATGATGATGATGATGATTTAACAAAAAAAAGTGACAGTCAGTCTGAAAGACTAGACTTTGTATCATTTTAAATGCTACAAATCGCTCGAAGCCAAAGACTCTTGACATGTTAGAAAATTATCGGCATAATATTTATCTTGCTTATCTTGTTTCAAATTACTCGCGAACGGCAAGTGCAAACCAAGCGCAAAGCAAGGTCAAGCGCGCGGGATGCCGTCATGCTCACCAGAGCGCGCGGGGACGTGCCCCTTCCATCCAGTCTAAAAACACTTATATTTGGCGATGTATTGAAGAAAGAGATATGCTCTCGCAGACTTTTTTGTAGAACTCTTCATGCTGAACAATTCTTACGCTCATAGTATATTGATATTTTTAACGGTTTGCCCAGCGTAAGCTTATGAAGCATACGGACGCCAAGTTTGTTTTCGACTTTTTCACTGAAATCGTTACTGCTTGGCTTCTTTTGATCATACATAAATTATTTTCTACAGAATCTTTCCTCGAGATATCCTTTACAGAACGGTGAAAACCGCATCAAAATCCATCCAGTGGTTCTCGAGATTACCCGTGACATCCAAGAATCGGGGATTTTTGTCTTATACTAACGAAGTAGAGATTGTCGGGGAACACATGCACCAAGCGGTACTATGACGTCACACACCTCATTGCATCTGGGTACATTTCGTCCCGTCACCGTAACGTAACCCCAGACCCCAGCGTAACGACGAAGTCGACAAGATCCTTAAAATGGTAAAATAAATACTGATTTCAACTTGATGTTGGTAAAATTCAAGCAAACCTAACTGTGTTACATGTTATAGACAGTCTCAGAAAATGTTCTGAGGGGGGTTGAACCTAACATTACAAGCTGCCAAATATATCACGTTCAGTAATTATCACAATTGTTTGGCGAGTGTAAGGAACTTGAGAATGCAGATCTTTGGTATGTGTATGTGTGTGTGTGCGTGTCCTCTGCATTGCAGTAGTATTCTCCAGTGACTCCCCGTTCCCTATTTCACTCCACCCCCTTCCAGCAACCAATTCAACTCCCCAGAACTTGAACGTAGAGTAATTGAAATGTTGGCCAAATGAGTGAGACCACTAGTGTGTGGTATACACGATGTTCCTATCGCTGTTCGTAATGGAATTGTACTACTTCAAGGCTGCAAAATAAAAAAAAGGAGAAGATAGATCGAATTAGTATTGATGAGAAGACTAGTTTAACTAGATCCGATGTGTTGGTCACGCCACAAATTGACTCAATTATTTCATTTGCAGGAGTGTCGATAACCCACTTTCCGATGTCTATTCCGTTTTGGAATACCTGCTACCAACGGAGCTGTTTTAGCTCTTCCCTCCTACACGATCCTAATCAATAGCTGCTAATTATCTCACTGATATGCAACCATTTTCCTACAGATAAACTGTTTATATTTTTCAGTTCCCATCTACGGTATGTTTCGTTTCTTCACGTCCAATTTAAAAAAAATAAACGATATATTTTGAAATTGATTATTATTAACTCAACGGATTGGAGAAGGAGGCAAACAAGGGAAGAACCAGAAAATTAGACCTGGCCTACAAGCTAACACAGAATAGGTATAACATAAAACCAGAAGGATTGTACGCTTCAGAGTGTCTAATTTTAAATAAAAAAGGGCAGCTGCAAGAACTCGAGAAAAAGGAAAGGAAGATTCTGAGGAAAATTCTGGGACCTCAGAAGACTTCTGATGGAACTTTGAAGAAGAGAAAAATCGAGGAGCTCTACAACTGTTCTGAAAAGATCACGGACACAAAGCGGAAAATAAGGCTAAAATTCTGTTGAGACCTGGTAAGATTGGACGAGAACCGACTGACCAAAAATATCTTCAAATACATCATGGGATCAAAGTCCAACTCTAAGTGGGTAGAAAAGGTCAAGAGGGATGCAGAATAAGTTGGCATTACTCCAGAGATGATCCACAATAGAAGTGAGTTTAGAAGAAAGGTAGACAGTTTAGAATCATTTGAAGAGAAACCAATTACAAAGAGACCCGTGCGGATCATTTCCGAGGAGAAGAGAAAGCTATGGAGCGAAAGAATGACGAGGTTCTGGGATGAAACAAGTAGTTCCGTGAAGAACTATACAGCCTATTTTCATATATCCTACTTAAATTAATTGCCACTATCAACATACACAATTTCTGTTTGATTGCTGTAATAGATTCGTAGATATTAAGAACCGACTAAATATTTCGGATGGTCGCCATGTTGGATTTTATATATGTAGGTCCTAGAGTCATGTACTGTTACATGCAGATTATTGTGAACGTGTAGTATTCAAACTTCAATCGCATAATTAGGACACAAGAAAAAACAAGGAGATTTTAAATTTTTTCACAGCTGCCATCTTGAGGTTATGGAAACAATTGAAATAAATTAGATGCCAGTGGATTAACATTCGTATAAGGATTTACTGTACCAAGTTTCACTGCACTCGGATGGTTAAATTGCGAGAAACGTCCATGTGAATATTTATAATTCGCGTCACCGCCATGTTGGATTTGTGATCACCAGGTTATTTGAAGTCCTATAGGTGAACTTAAGTTCATAGCCCCTATGAACATTAAAAAATGTAGTTTGATTGCTAAAATAGATTCGTAGATATTCAGTATCGTCTACATATTTCGGATGGTCGCCATGTTGGATTTTTAAATGTATAGGCCAGAGAGTCATGTACCATTAAAAGAAAATTATTGCGTAGGTTCATTATTCAAACTTTCACTTCGATCGCATCACTACATCACAAGAAATAAAAACTTAATTTTAAAATTCGCACTGCCGCCATCTTGAGGTTATGTAAAAAATTGAACTAAATTAGATACCAGTGGATTACAATGTATATAAATATTTCCTGTACCAGGTTTCAGTGCGCTTGGAACATTAAATCGCGAGAAAGGTCTATTTAAAATTTTCAAATTCGCTTGGCCGCCATGTTCGTTTTGTAGTTAACCGGTTTTTGAAAGTCTTATAGATGGACTTACAGTAGTGCCCTTTATCTCCGTACAAAATTTTAGGGAGATACCGCTAATAGTTTCAGAGATATAGAATGCCGGTGAAATATTTCGCACATCCGCCATCATGTGATTATGTAAACAATTGAACAAAGTTAGATGTCGGTGCATTACAATATATATAAACATATACTGTACCAAGTTTCAGTGCGTTTGGTTGGTCAAATCACGAGAAACGTCTATTTGAAAGTCGTAAATTCGCTTGGCCTCCATGTTGGTTTTGTAGTTACCAGGTTTTCAAAAGTCACATAAGTGAACTTATAGTACTTCTCTCTATCACCATAGAAAATGTCAGGGTAATATTGGTAATAGTTTCGGAGATATTGAATGCTGGTGAAATATTTCGCACAGCTGCCATGTTGGCTTGGTGAGTCGTAACAAAATTTGAAGGGCACGGTCGAGGTCGCCGGGAATAGTGCTATGAACTTTCCGAGTTTCATTGAAATCGCTCCTGCCGTGTAGATTTTATTAGGGGGGGGGGACACACACACACACGAATCACACACACACACACACACACGCACACACACACGGACAAAAGGTGATCTCATAAGCCTATTTTTTCAAAATTGAAAATAGGCTAAAAAAGAAGGAAGGCCAAGAAGCCTTAAGTTCTATGCGGTCCATAGTTGACCAAGTTCGGAAGAAGAAGAAGAAGAAGAAGAAGAAGAAGAAGAAGAAGAAGAACAGAAAAGCTTTCGAATATGCATAACATAGATTTACACTAAGTTAGTTTATTCCTTGCCATAATCGCACAGTGATTTCTGGTTATTTTTACATCGTGTTATGTGATACTAGCGATCCCATGCGAGAACTCTCACATGATGGGTTGTGTGCGCCCCATGTGTACAGACTACCCGCCCGGCTCTACTGCTATGCGGGCTGTACTCGAAACAGTTCTGCCAGGGGATATCGTCTTGTTTATTTGTTTAAAAGCAATTTATAAACAAATAAATCAATTTCCGTAGACTTTTCAAGAAATGCTAGACTTTTCCTGTACTATTTGAAGAATTTGGTAAAAACCGCACCTTCTAACTCTCTCTAGTTTAGGAGCTTGAGTTTTGTGAAACATACACCTTAGCGTATTATACATGTATAATAAGATATGTCACAGAACTGGACACATAACGACCACTCGCCGAGTTCATTTGAGGAGTGGTAGGACATGTTTTTACATATTTTATGGTGGAATCCGTGCACTGCTAACTTTATCACCGCATGTCTTAGTTTCTGAATGGCGTTGGCCCAGTTCCGGTTGATCGTGGCATCTGTGCTGTAAAATTCTAGCGGAATGTCTTCTCTCTTCTCTCTACTAGATGCACTTCAGCATTCTTTTTGCGGATGGAAGCTGTAATTTTGTCCTTATTTCTCCGACGAGGAAGGTTTCCCGTGCTAATTCATATGTTAGGCGGGAGCGCGTGTATTTTGGGATGTCCATTAAGGTTTTCAGGAATTGGGCTTTAACTCTTTCGATGGTGGCCAGATCTCTCTTCATTAGTCGGTCCCATATCAAGTGGATCCCGTAAGTGAGAATTGGTAGGATCTTTGCTTCAAACAGATTCATAGCAGTTTTTAGAGATAGCTTATGAAAATGTCTAAATACTGAATTTGATGTATAAAATATCCTTACATCAATTACCATCATCATCAACTTCTAAAGGCAATGCCTTGTATCTAAAGGGGCCTCCAAACCTTGAAGTAAACCGTTTGTGATATACATTCCAATCTCCGCCACTGCGCTCATTTTTTCCGTCCCATTTCCGTCTCTTTTCCAAAATCGCCCCCACAGAAAATATACAGCAACCGAATAGAAAGATGTTACACATCAAAAAGCAGGTACAAAGAACAATAATTTGTGATGACTAAACCTCAGGAATAAGTATCTCTACGTAGTACAAAACAAAATTACCGATTCCTGGATGTAACTGGTAATCTCGAGAACCACTGGTTGGTTATTATTAACGTATGTCAAGGAAATTATATACATACAATATACAATATATACACAATAACAAAAACAGTATTGATTGACTTCAGGCATTAGTGTTATCCGTTATAGCTGAATGTCCAACTTTTGAACCCCCTGCAGTGCCTCCGCTGTTGGTGATAGAAAGTCTTCCAATCTATCTGGATAAACCCGTAGTTGACACTCGCTTAAAATGTGGGGAATGGTCTGGCGAGGGGCTCCACAATCACATTCTGGAGATGGTACAAAGTTCCACTTATAGAGGAAATTCCTGCACCTTCCATGACCTGTCCTGATCCTGTTCAGTCTGGACCAAGTTGCACGCGGTAGTTGGAATCCGTTAGTAGCTATTTTTCCCCTCTAAAGATGTTATGTAGGGGCAAGTCAGTGGAGTTATTCCAGCGGCCTTTCCATTCCTCCAAAGCATTGAAGTTGGTGGATGTCTTCAGAGCTGCATCACAAAGAGGTGGATGTCGTGATTTCAATCTTTGGAGACTAAGAGCTGGTATGTCGCCTAGAACATGTAGCAGAGGATTCTTGCAGATCTTGTTGTACTCTCGAACAAAAGCACTGGATCTTCGTAAGTCAGGTGGCATTATACCAGACAACAGTGGGAGCCAGTGGACTGGAGTTGGTCTGATGGTGCCAGATATAAGACGCATGCTGGTATTCAATTTAGGGTCGATATACTTCGTATACGGGCTATTAAGCCACACTGGAGCACAATAGTCGGCAGTAGTGAAAACCAGTGCTAAGGCTGAAGGATGTTCGCAGCAGATCCCCACGTAGACTGGTTGGTTTTTGATGCGGTTTTCACCATTCTGTAAAGGATTTCTCGAGGAAAGTTCCTGTAGAAAAACATTCATTTATGACCAAGGGAAGCCGAGAAATAATGATTTAAGTGAATCGAGTCGAAGAAAAGCCAGCCGTCCGTACACCTTTTAAGCTCACGCTGGGTAAAGTGTTAAACATATCTATATACTATGAGTGTAAGAATTGTTCAGCATGAAAAAATCAAAAAATAGTTCAGGACAGCATATCTCTATCTTCAATACATTGCTCACTGTAAGTTTTTCTACTTGTTCATTTCTTCCAACAATCTCTATTTTGTGGAAATTCAAATTACTAGCAGCCGGTCCCGTGGTGTTGGGGTAGCGCACCTGCCTCTTACCCAGAGGCACCGGATACGATTCCCGGCTCCGTCAGGAATTTCATAACCTGACGTGAGGGCTGGAACGGGGTGCACTCAGCCTCGTGAGGATAATTGAGTAGCTGTCTGACAGTGAGGCAGCGCCTCGATCACGAAAACTAAGATTAACGGGCGAGGGGACCCGATGCGCTGATCACGCGTCACCCCAATATCTGCAGGCAAAATGGCTGGGCAGCGGTCGCTTGGTAGGCCTAGGCCCTCATGGGCTGTAGTATCAGGGGTTATTTATTTATTATATATAAATTACTAGCTTCGGAGGAAGTTTACGAGCTAGCACGCCTATCATCCCAGCTTCGGCTAGCATCAAATTGTCGAGTACTGTCGAGTTAAGACTTCAGAGAAGAGTAGGCTATATGTTCATAATGTTGAGTTTTGGGTTTTTGCCGTGTTTTTTTAGCCTATTTTCAATTTTGAACAAAATAGGCTTATGAGATCACCTTTTGTCTGTGTGTGCGTGTGTGTGTGTGATGCGTGTGTGTGTTTCACCCTCCCCCCCCCCCTAATAAAATCTAAACGGCTGGAGCGTTTTCAATGAAACTGGGTAAGTTCATAGCACTATTCCGGGCGACCCCGACCGTGGACTTCCAATTATGTTACGTCTTACCAATCCAACATGGCGGCTGTGCGAAAAATTTCACCAGCATTCAATAACTCCGAAACTATTACCGATATCATCCTGGAATTTTGTGTGGTCATAAAAGGAACTACTAGAAGTTCACTTATGTGATTCTTAAGAACCTGGTAACTACAAAACCAACATGGTGGCCAAGCGAAGTTGAGACTTTTAAATAGACGTTTCTCGCAATTTAACCATCCAAACGCAATGAAACTTGGTACAGTATATGTTTATATACATTGTAATGCACCGACATATAACTTCGTTCAATTGTTTACATAACCTCAATATGGTGGCTGTGCGAAATATTTCACTGGCATTCTATATCTCTGAAACTAGTACCGGTATCACCCTGAAGTTTTGCACAAAGGTAAAGGGCACTACTGGAAGTTCATATATGAGACTTTAAAAAACCGGTTAACTACGAAACGAGCATGGCGGCCAAGCGAAGTTGAAAGTTTTAAATAGACTTTTCTCGCTATTTAATCATCCAAACGCAATGAAACTTGGTACAGCAAATGTTTATACACATGGTAATGCACTGGTATGTAATGCAGTTCAATTGTTTATATAACCTCAAGATGGCGGCTGTGCGAATTTTTAAATTAAGATTTTATTTCTCGTGTCGTAATCATGCGATCGAAGTGAAAGTTGGTACAGTAAATCCTTATACAAATGTTAATCCACTGGCATCTAATTTATTACAATAGTTTCCATACCACAAGATGGCAGCTGTGCGAAATTTTAAAATCTCTTTTTTTACTTCGTGTGTCCTAATCATGTGATTGAAGTTTGAGTACTACACGTACAAAATAATCTTCATGTAACAGTATATAACTCTAAGCCCTGCATATATAAAAGTCCAACATGGCGACCACCCGAAATATTTATACGGTTCTCAATATCTACGAATCTATTACAGCAATCAAACTGAAATTTAGTATGTTGATAGAGGCAATTAACATTAGTGGGATATATGAAAATAGGCTCTATAGTTCTTAACGGAACTACTTGTTTATATTAAAATTCGACGTGTTTCGAAAGAAACCATGTCTTTCTTCGTCAGGACTAATCTGGAATACGAAAAATGAATGCTAAGAGAAAGCAACAAAAAACATATAGAAGGTGCTCAAAGATGGACGCCATTATAGCCCCATGTTAGGGACAACGGAAACCGGCAGTGAATTACTTTCTCAGGGTTCTGATAATAGGTAGCCAGGACTCACTGAGGTTGTAGCCGGTGTCACGGTTGAAATTGTCTGGGTGTTTACGTATTTCAACCGCCTCCCTAATGATTCTGGGACGATATTCCTTGGAACATGACATCATGGCCAGGTGTTAATGCATGATCAGCAACAGCTGATTTATCAGGTTGAATGAGCCTGATACATCTATTATGTTTCTTAAAGCGAGTGCATATTGTTCTCGATGTCTGCCCGATGTAAACCTTGCCACAAGTACAGGGAACTCTGTAGATACCCGGTTGTTGCAATTTAGGCAAACTGTCCTTAGTTGGTCGCAGGAGTTGCCTATTCTTAACAGAAGATCCAAATACAGTCCGAATGTTGTACCGACGTAGGATTTTAGCAATACTATCCGTCGTGTTATGTATGTACAGTAGGCAAGCAGTCCCTCTTACATCTTATTTCTCAACTGACGTCCTATTATTATTTGTTGGTTTCAGAACCGTAGAAATCAAAGCCTTGCTATAACCGTTGCTCCCTAAGGTGGTTCGCAAGGTATTAATTTCTTCTTGTAAATAAGACACTTCACAAATACTCCTAGCCCTGGTAGTTAGCGTTGTAAGGATATATGTGTTACACTGTTCACCTCGGCTTTTCTGAATAGCCTACGCTGGGTAAACCAGATAAGATACCAGGCGAAGCCGGGGCGGGTTGCTAACTTAAAGTATATATTTGGCAATATTTATTTGTATAAATAGAATTCAATCTTTGTAAGGATGTCCATTTTTAGCCTATTTTCAATTTTGAAAAAATAGGCTTATGAGATCACCTTTTGTCCGTGTGTGTGTGCGTGTGTGTGTGTGTGTGTGTGTGATTCGTGTGTGTGTCCCCCCCTAATAAAATCTAAACGGCTGGAGCGATTTCAATGAAACTCGGTATGTTCATAGCACTATTCCCGGCGACCTCGACCGTGCCCTTCAAATTTTGTTACGTCTCACCAATGCAAAATGGCGGCTGTGCGAAATATTTCACTAGCATTCAATATCTCCGAAACTATTACCGATATCGCCCTGAAATTGTGTACGGTGATAAAGGGTACTACTAGAAGTACACCTATGAGACTTTCAAAAACCTGGTGACTACAAAACAAACATGGCGGTCAAGCGAAGATGAGACTTTTAAATAGACTTTTCTCGCGATTTAACTATCCACACGTAATGAAACTTGGTACAGCAAATGTTTATACACATTGTAATGCACTGGAGTCTAATTTAGTTCAATTGTTTACATAACCTCAAAATGGCGGCTGTGCGAAATATTTCACTGACATTCTATATCTCCGAAACTATTACAGATATTACCCTGCAATTTTGTACGGTGATAAAGGGTACTAGTACAAGTTTATCCATGTATATTTCATAAACTTGTAAAGTAAAAAACGAACATGGCGACCAAGCGAATTTGAAATATTTTAATAGACTTTTCTCGTGATTTAACTCTCTGAGCGCAGTGAAATGTGGTACAGTAAATGATTTTGCAGATTGTAATGTACTGCCATCTAATTTAAATCAATTGTTTACATAACCTCAATATGGCGGCTGTGCGAAATTTTAAAATTAAGTTTTTATTTTTTGTGTCGTAATCATGCGATCGAAGTGAAAGTTTGAATAATGAACCTTGGCAATAATTGTCCTTGAATGGTACATAATTCTATGACCAATACATATAACAATCCTAAATGGCAAGCTTCCGAAATATTTAGACGGTTCTCAATATCTATGAATCCTTTACAGCAACCAAACTGAATTTTTTTATGTTCATAGAGACTATGAACATATGTTCACCTATAGGACTTTCATTAACCTGGTGAGCACTAATCCAACATGGCGGCGACGCGAAGTATAAATATTTAAATGGACGATTCTCGCGAATTAACTATCCGAGTGCTGTGAAACGTTGCACGTTAAATGCTTATACAAATGTTGATCCACTGGCATCTAATTTATTTCAATTGTTTGCATAATCACAAGATGGCTGCTGAGCGTAATTTTAAAATCTCGTTTTTACTTCTTGTGTTCTAATCATGCGATTGAAGTTTGAATACCACAGGTACACAATAATCTTAATGTAATAGTACAAAAATAAAAATCCAACCTGGCGACCATATGAAATATTTAGACGGTTCTCAATATCTACGAATTTGTTACAGCAATTAAACTGAAATTTTGTATGTTGATAGAGGCAATTGACATGAGCAGGATATATGAAAATAGGCTGTATAGTTCTTTACGGAACTACTTGTTTATGGGTAAAAATACCCATAGTTTATTCTTTTGTGTTGACAAAATTTATTTTCACTCTGCAAAACAGCCACCCTGTGAATTGGAAAAACGAAAATTTGAAATGTCTGTCGTGTAACAATAACAAGAGAAAACAAGTAGTTCCGTGAAGAAATATACAGCCTATTTTCATATATCCTACTTATGTTAACTGCCACTATCAACATACTAAATTTCAGTTTGATTGCTGTAATAGATTCATAGATATTGAGAACCGACTGAATAGTGTGGATGGTCGCCATGTTGGATTATATATATGTAGGTCCTAGAGTTATTTACTGTTACATGGAGATTATTGTGTACGTGTAGCATTCAAACTTCAATCGCCTGACTAGGACACAAGAAGTAAAAACGAGATTTTAAAATTTCGCACAGCTGTCATCTTGTGGTTATGGAAACAATTGAAATAAATTAGATGCCAGTGGATCAACATTCGTATAAGGATTTACTGTACCAAGTTTCACTGCACTCGGATGGTTATATTGCGAGAAACATCCATGTGAATATTTATACTTCGCGTCGCCGCCATGTTGGATTTGTGATCACCAGGTTTTTTAAAGTCCTATATGTGAACTTAAGTTCATAGCCCCTATGAACATAAAAAAATAGTTTGATTGCTATAGTAGATTCGTAGATATTCACAGCCGTCTAAATATTTGCGATGGTCGCCATGTTGGATCGTTTAATGTATAGGCCATAGAGTCATGCACCATTAAAGGAAAATTATTGCGTAGGTTCATTATTCAAACTTTCACTTCGATCGCATGATTACGTCACAAGGAATAAAAACTTAATTTTATAATTCGCACAGCAGCCATCTTGAGTTTATGTTAACAATTGAACTAAATTAGATACCAGTGCATTACAATGTGTATAAGCATTTCCTGAACAAGATTTCATTGCGTTTGGATCATAAAATCGCGAGAAAGGTCTATTTAAAATTTCCAAATTCGCTTGGCCGCCATGTTCGTTTTGTAGTTAACCGGTTTTTGAAAGTCTATAGATGAACTTCTAGTAGTGCCCTTTATCTCCGTACAAAATTTCAGGGTGATACCGCTAATAGTTACAGAGATATAGAATGCGGGTGAAATATTTCGCACATCCGCCATCTTGTGGTTATGTAAACAATTGAACGAAGTTAGATGTCGGTGCATTACAATGTGTATAAACATATACTGTACCAAGTTTTATTGCGTTTGGTTGGTTAAATCGTGAGAAACGTCCATTTAAAAGTCGCAAATTCGCATGTCCGCCATGTTGGTTTTGTAGTTACCAGTTTTTCAAAAGTCACATAGGTGAACTTCAAGTAGATCCCTTTATCTCCGTAATAAATTCCAGGGTGATACCGGGAATAGTTTCGGAGATATTGAATGCTGGTGAAATATTTCGCACAGCCGCCATGTTGGATTGGTGAGACGTAACAAAATTTGAAAGGCACGGTCAGGATCGCCCAGAATAGTGCTATAAACTTACCGAGTTTCATTGAAATCGATCCAGCCGTTTAAATGTTATTAGGGGACACACACACACACACCTCACACACACACACACCTCACACACTCACACACGCGCGCGCGCGCGCGCACACACGGACAAAAGGTGATCTCATAAGCCTATTTTTTCAAAATTTGAAATAGGCTAAAAATAATTCTGTTTGATCTTCATCCCCCATTGATTATACAAGGTCAATGGAGTATAGAGTTATCCCTCCCTATATTATTCTGCTAAGATCCCATTCCAGTTTTGTACCGAAAATAAGGTCCCATTATCACCAACCTACACATATGGGGTACCTACAGGTTCAGCTTAACCCAATGCGTAAGCGAAACGCACTCACTTACTCTTTAAATGCCTCAAAATTAAATAAATACCTTAAAACATGTATATTAACAATGAAATAATGAAAGAATGCAACACGGTAACCATGATAACAGAATCTCACAAGTCCATCTATTTCTGTAAGACGCAATGCAATTCCAATTATTACATTACCGTGAAAGTTTCCAGACGGTTATAAGGTTATCACTGAACCAAATTAAGCTGTAAAATTCATCAATACATACAGTATAATGCGCTTAAGGGGGTCAAGGGGCACTCTAGAATTTTTTCACGCAATTTTCACGTGTGAGTGTGGTACGAAAGGTCTTTTTCACCCGACTATAAAGGGTCTCCGAAAACCACATTTAAAGGCCCTTAAATTAACAGTGTTTGTGATAATCCCAGAAAACTAACTTCGCTCTGATATACCTATGAATGAATGGCAAACCCCTAACCACTGCACCAGTAGCTGAATTGATAAAACTCTGATTATTCATACCAAGGATAAATCAGTCGTGGCATTCATGATTGAGATTTTGCGAAGTGTACTCTTTACAAATAGAATATTCGCGGGCGAAGCCGCGACGGGTAATGCTAGTAATAATAATAATAATAATAATAATAATAATAATAATATCGTATGGCCTCGAGTGCCGGGTGCAAGCTTTGTTATTTGCCGTCCAAAGAGCAGCTGGCATGTCGAATTTTTGTCGTTATTTGGAGTGCTATGTAAGTCAAGGAGGTTAGATATCTAAGCTCCTTAAAACTATAGCGCTTTCTAGTTTAGAGAAAGGAGGAAATTTGTGTAGGCGGAAAATCCCGAGAATAATTTTCTCCATTAAGGAAACGGCCTATTGTGTTCAAATGGATTCTTTAACATGCCAACAACGTATTACATGCGTGCTGAGATTTTTATCGCCGTTCAAAAATCACTTACCACGGCCAGGAGCGAACATGCAAGTTTGGGGTTGGTAGTCTAACACGATAACCACTCATCCACCGTGGCATGCAGTATAGAATTGAAGATGCCAGAGAGTCAATCCTGGAACATCCAATCTCCAGGACATGATAAGGTGTAAGCAGAAAGCCCATCCCGCTCGGGGAAGGAAATACGACTGAATTATTCATAGTGCTACCACCTGGTGCACAATCCGAGAGGAACCTGTCTCGGATGATAACAGCTTCAATTACTTGCCCGCTCGCTTTAAACAGACAGCGTAGTGTGGTGAGGGAAACAGAGAGGGGGTGGGGTTATTATACACACCACTAACTGAGCTTGTTCCACAACGAATAATACACCGTCAGATGTGATTCAGGCACAACTATTTTTTTTTTTTTTTTGTCCCTTGAGGTGAAGCACAACTTAAGTAGAATTAAGGTTGCCGGTAATAGTAATAATAATAATAATAATAATAGCATACGAGCATCGATAGACAAACGCTCTTCGCAGTACTGGAAGAATATGGCATTGACAAAAAAAAAAAAAAAAAAAAAAGAAGAAGTTCCGTGACGAACTAAAGAGCCTACTCTTCTTAAATTTAAGATCCATGCCAATAATTAATCTATATGGATCTATCTAGAATAATGGCGAAATTAAGTTGGTAATATCAAAATTTCTAATTAGTTCGAAATACTGTATACCGGGCATAATGTAGCCTAATAGAGAACTACAGTTGGCAGCCCTGGTGACGGAATATATTCTTAGTTCCATCTCTTAAGGTACAGAATACAAAATTTGGTTGAAGTCCTATAGATAGCATGGACGTTACATGCAGTTAAACATTGGATATAACAGCGCGCGTAAAATCATGTTGGCAACAATGACATACATGTATTGTTCTGAAATAATCTGAAATAATCTGATCTATTGTTGTGTCAATTTTGAATGAAATCCATTAGTTAGTATATAAGTTACATGCATTTTAAATTGGACCTATAAGCAGGCTTAAAATCATGTTGGCAGCACTGGCGTAGGCCTATATTAGTTACTCCAAATTTATCTAGAATGCCAGGTACTATACGTGTGCAAAGTTTAGAGCTATTGGCTTGCATACTTTCTGATATATTGATATTAGGGTAACAAAAATAGAGACAGTATTTATTAACAGTTGGTAGCCCTGGTTACTCTTAAGTATCGGCATAGTCATATCTGTTATGGTACACATAGCACACACGAAATTTGGTTGAAATCCAAATGATAGTATAGAAGTTATATGTATTTAAATTTGGATCTCTCAGCAGGCTTAGAATCATGTTGGTAGCACTGACGTATATAAGTTACTGCAAATTAATATAGAATGTCAGTTACTATACGTGTGCATAGTTTAAAGCTGTCGGCTTGCATACTTTCTGATATATGGGTATTTGGATTTAATAAGTTGAGAGCATTTTGTAACAGTTGGCAGCCCTGGTGGATCCTTAGAATACGCTCAGTAATATATGTTTATGCACACATAGCACATACGAAATTTGGTTGAAATCCAATTGATAGTGTAGAAGTTATATGCATTTAAAATTTGGACCTATCAGCAGGCTTATAATCATTTTGGCAACTCTGACATGTATGGCCTCCTGGAAATATAACTGCAATATTATTATCTATATGTGTGCCAATTTTGAAATAGCTCCCATTCATACCTTCCAAGATATACAACATGGAGCTCAAATTTCAATTGCTATTTTTCAGCAGTTGTTAGCACTGACATCATTTTCAAATATGGACGTGAGACATTCAGGTATAGATCTTTACTCATACCAAATTTTGTTTCGATTGCTGCAGCGTTTAGGAGTTGATAGGGGGGGACACACACACAGCCAGACAGACAGACAGACAGACATTTACCCGATCTCATAAGTCTACTTTTTCCTCAATGACAATGAAAAGGAACCCATAACGTAAATTAAGCTGGAGTGAATTTACCTACAAAATGGAACTCAGATTGAAACGATTAACAAAACGCAGAGTGGAAATACTTACAAAAGGTGCCGGTAATTTAGAAGGGAAATACTCACAAAAGGAATTAAGATTGAACAAGAAGTTCCGTGACGAACTAAAGAGCCTACTTTTCATGCCAATGATTATTCTCCAGTATATGAACCTATCTAGAATAATGGCGAAATTAAGTTGGTAACATCGAAATGTCTAATTAGTTCGAAATATTCCTGGTATAATGTAGCCTAATAGAGCACTACAGTTGGCAACCCTGGTGACAATATATTCTTAGTTCCATCTCTTAAGGTACAGAATACAAAATTTGGTTGAAGTCCAATGCACTTAGACATTGGATCTATCAGCATGCGTAAAAGCATGTTGGCAACAATGTCATTCGTGTGCTGGTTAGAAATAATCGGAAATATTATGATATCTTGTTGTGCCAATTTTGGATGAAATCCATTTGTTAGTATAGAAGTTACATGTATTTTAAAATTGGTCCTATCAACAGGCATAGAATCATATTGGCAGCACTGACTTATATTAATTATTCCAAATTAATCTAGAATGTCAGCTGCTATACGTGTACAAAGTATAGGGCTGTTGGCTTGCATACTTCCTGATATATTGATATTAGGGTAAAAAATATAGACAGCATTTATTAACAGTTGGCAGCCTTGATTGCTCTTAAGAATACTTATAGTCATATCTGTTATGTTACACATTGCACATTCGAAATTTGGTTGAAATGCAACTGATAGTATAGAAGTTACATGTATTTAAAAATTGGTCCTATCAGCAGGCTTAGAATCATGTTGGTAGAACTGAAGTATATAAGTTACTCCAAAATTAATCTAAAGTGTCAGGTACTATACGTGTGCATAGTTTAAAGCTGTCGACTTGCATACTTTCCGATATATAGGTATTTGGATAAAATAATAGAGAGATCAATTATTAACAGTTGGGAGCCCTGGTGGCTCTACCAATTGATAGTGTAGAAGTTATAGGCATTTAAAAATTGGACCTATCAGAAGGCTTAAAATTATTTTGGCAGCACTGTCATGTATGGCCTCCTGGAAATTAAACTGAAATAGTGTTATCTACATGTGTGCCAATTTTGGAATAGCTCCCATGCATACCTTCCAAGATATCCAACATGTAGCTCAAATTTCTAGTGCGTGTTTTCAGCAGTTGGTAACACTGACATCATTTTCAAATATGGACGTGAGATATTCCGGTATACATCTTTACTCATACTAAGTTTGGTTTCGATTGCTGCAGCCGTTGAGGAGTTGATATGGACACACACACACACACACACACAAACACACACAGCCAGACAGACAGACAGCCAGACAGACAGAAAGACACACATTTTCCCGGATCGATCTCATAAGTCTACTTTTTCCTCATTTTTGAAAAATGTGAAAAGTAGGCTAAAAATACGCACAAAATATAGATTAGGTTCAAGAAACTCAACAACATGCAATTGAAATTCAAATTACTTACAAAAATGCATTTGGAATTGAAAATACTTACAAAATGCAATGAAATTTAAAGTGCACAATAAATATAATTTAGATTGAAAATGACTAACCAGATCCAAAATGCTCACAAAATGCAATTGGAATTTAGAATACTTACAGAAGGCAATTGTAATGAAAAATACTTACAAAATGTAATTTAGATTCAAAATACTCATATTTGTGGAAGCCCGCGATTCAAAATACTGTACTTAAAAAATGCAATTTAGATTGAAAATACTTGCAAAATGGAGTTTAGATCGAAAATTCTTACAAAATGCAATGGTGATTGAAAATACTTCCAAAATGTGGTTGAGATTTAAAATACTCATAAAATGTATTTTAGAGACACGTGGAGCCAATTCATGAAAACAGGGCGGGAATCTTAAAGAGAAGAAGAACTATAGAGAGAAAGAAGGCTGATCCCTAGAAGAATGAGGGATCAGGAAAGCTGAAAAATGGGCCAATTATGGCGGGAAAGTAAGAGACTCCCTAGGCCTCTGATACCCTAATACAGTCGGGATTGGAAGAAAACAAGAGTTGACCTAGAGGGGTTGACAGGAAAGAAGACGGAGAGGGGCCTGGCACAAGTAAGTGAAAACAATGCCGGGCTCAGCTGAGGTCCCGTGGTCGCCAACCCACGTTCCACTAGATGTGAGCCCTTGGAGGGGAATTGCATCCAAGTAACTTTGATTCTTGCCCGCACATCTTCATTCACGTAGCCGTCGATCAATGCAATCGAGAACCTAGGTATTAGATTGTATCCATCTTGGAAAGAGGAGCTCCATTAATTCCTATAGTTCCAGTGGATGGAATCGTTAATTTGGAAATGGTATTATGGAATATATTAAAATCAGTTGTTTTCTTCCATCATTTAGCGCTGTGTACAATAAAATGAGAATATTATTAGCCTACTTTTCACATTTTGCAAAAATGAGGAAAAAGTAGACTTATGAGATCGATCCGGGAAAATGTGTGTGTGTCTGTCTGGCTGTTTGTGTGTCCCCCCTATCAACTCTTAAACGGCTGCAGCAATCGAAACCAAATTTATTATGAGTAAAGGTGTATACCGGAATATCTCAATCCCATATTTGAAAATGATGTCAGTGCTACCAACTGCTGAAAAAAACGCAATAGAAATTTGAGCTCCATGTTGGATATCATGGAAGGTATGCATGGGAGCTATTCCAAAATTGGCACACATGTAGAAAATACTAGTTCAGATTAATTTTCAGGAGGCCATACATGACAGTGTTACCAAAATAATTTTAAGCCTTGTGATAGGTCCGATTGTTAAATGCATATAACTTCTACACTATTAATTGGATTTCAACCAAAGTTTGTATGTAATATGTGTACATGAACAGATATGACAGTGTATTCTTAAGAGCCACCAGGGCTGCCAACTGTTAATAATTGCTCTCTCTATTTTCTTCATGCAAATACCAATATATCTGAAAGTATACAAGCCGACAGCTTTAAACTATGCACACGTATAGTACCTGACATTTTAGATTAATTTGGAATTTTGGAATAACTTATATACTTCAGTTCTACCAACATGATTCTAAGCCTGCTGATAGGACCAATTTTTAATATATGTAACTCCTATACTATCAGTTGGATTTCAACCAAATTTCGTATGTGCTATGTGTAACATAACAGATATGACTATAAATATTCTTAAGAGCAATCAGGGCTGTCAACTGTTAATAAATGCTGTCTATATTTTTTACCCTAATATCAATATATCAGAAAGTATGCAAGCCAACAGCTCTATACTTTGCACACGTAAAGCACTTGACACTCTAGATTAATTTGGAGTAATTAATATAAGTCAGTGCTGCCAACATGATTCTATGCTTGCTGATGGGTCCAATTTTAAAATACATGTAACTTCTATACTAACAAATGGGTTTCATCCAAAATTGGCACAACACGATATCATAATATTACCGATTATTTCTAACCAGCACACGCATGACATTGTTGTCAACATGCTTTTACGCGTGCTGATAGATCCAGTGTCCAACTGCGTGTAACGTCCATTGGACTTCAACCAAATTTTGTATTCTGTACCTTAAGAGATGGAACTAAGAATATATTCAGTCACCAGGGCTGCCAACTGTAGTGCTCTATTAGGCTACATTTTACCAGGAATATTCCGAACTAATTGGACATTTCGATATTACGAACTTAATTTCGTCATTATTCTAGGTAGGTTCATATATTGTAGAATGATCATTGGCATGAAAAGTAGGCTCTTTAGTTCGTCAGGGAACTTCTTGTTTTTAATACTGGGTGTACCTCATGACCTCATATGGCTAGCACTGCGAGAGCATGGTATACCGGAATATCTTGTCAACTGGGTTCTGCTGCTTTACGTGGATCCACGAAGCTATGTTCAGGCCGCCGCGGGAGCCTCCCGTGACTTTCCCATCACCGTCGTTGTTCAGCGCTGTCACCACTTTTGTTCATTCTACTCGTAGTAATGGACACTGTAACAGCAGACCTGCACCGTCCTTTGCCATGGACGCTCCTATATGCAGACGATGCCATGTTGGCCTTTGAGACTCAGCAATGGAACAATCGGCTGACGCAATACGGCCTGCGCCTCAATAAGAAGAATACCGAATATATGACATCTGACACACAAGCAATCTGAACCATTCAGGTAGACGGCGAGGATCTACCGCGAGTAACGAGATTCATGTATCTTTGCTCCATGATCTCTGCTGATGGTCGACTTGTCGAAGAGGTCAATGCAAGGATATCCGCAGCTTGGATGAAATGGCGAACAACAACTGGCGTCACTTGCGACAGGAGGATGAAAGATCACCTGAAATCTAAAATCTATCGCACTGTCATCCGACCTGTCGCACTGTATAGCTGCGAATGTAGTAGGCCTACTACGACTGAGATGCAGCGTCGACTGGGAGTCATGGAGACCAGGATGCTGCGGTGGACAGATGGCGTTACTAAACTGGATCGCATCCCCAATGAATGCATCAGGGAGAGATTTGGCATTGCACCCATTACTGAAAAAATGCGCGCGAGTCTTTTAAGTTGGTTTGGACATGTGCTGAGGACAGGGGCTGACACTATAGCAAAGACGGGTTACATGTTGGAAGTCGACGGTAATAGATCAAAAGGACGACCAAAACAGCGAAGGGCAAACACCCTTCACAAAGATCTGAAGAGCGTCAATATCCACCTTGACATGGCCCAGGACAGAACTAGATGGAGACATCAAATCCATGTAGCGGACCCTGCCACCAGGCGGGACAAACGCTGGAGAAAAAGATGAAGAATATTGGGGAAAGGCAAAGACAGCAAAGAAAATTTCCCGAGGTAATGTTGTGCTCAACTGAAAGAAAGATGATGCTGATGATAATTCCTGTTTTAAGGAGCCTAACATCTGGGTTATCGGTCCCTAATGGTCTGGCTGATAGAGGAAATGACAATGAGACGAAACCATAACGAGGACTAACGGAGATTGGAAATACAGATAAAGAATTGAAAAGACACACAGAATGTATTTAGAGTGAAGAAAAGGACACTTACAAAATGGAATTTACATGGAAAATACTCACAAAATGCAGGTCGGAGTGAAAATAAATTGACAAAATGAAATTTAGATTCAAAATACTCACAAAATTCAATTTAGATTCAAAATACGGGACTTACAAAATGCAATTTGGATTGACAATACTTACAAAATGCAATTGACATTGAAAATACAACATGTAGTCTAATTGAGATTGAAAATACTCAGAAAATACAATTGAGATTCAAAACACTTAAAAAATGCCCAACCTATAAAATGCAATTTAGATTGAAAAAGCTTACAACATGTAGTGTAGATTCGAAAAAACTACAAAAGGTAAGTTAGATACACGGGGAGCCAATTCACAAAAACAGTGTGGGAATCTTCAAGAGAAAAGGAAATATAATGAAAAGAGAAAGACGGCTGATCCCTAGAAGAAGGAGGAATCAGGAAAGACGAGAGAACGGCCAATGAAGGCGGGAAAGAAAGAGACTCCCTACGCCTTGGATACCCTAATACCATTGGGGTCGGAAGAGGACAAGAGTTGACCAAGAGAGGTCGACAGGAAAGAAGACGGGGAGGAGCCCGGCACAAGTAAGTGGAAGCAATGCCGGACTCAGCTGGGGTCCCGTGGTCACCAACGCTCGTCCCACAAGTTGTGAGTCCCTGCGGGGGACTGAGTGAAGGAAGATTTCGTGAAAATAAGTTCTAGATTCTAATCATTTGCTATCTGTTATTTTTTCCCTCCTCCAAAAGCCATATCGTCAGAAGGGAACCCCTTAAACTCTTTCGGGGATTGTTCCAGAGAATATTAACGCTTGTGGTTGAGAGACAGGCTGAAGCCTTAAGCGTCTTCAATGCCCTAGGGAAATTAATGAAGAACTCACTCACTCACACACACAAGGCTCGTCGTGAAACCACTTATAATAATTACCTCTTTCTTCGACTTTATTTCCATCTTTATTTTTGCTCTGTTTCACAGTTTCTTTTTCATTTCCCCGTGGCGCGGAACGGAGTTCTGTAACAACACAGGAGAAAATGAGAATCATCCCCAAAGGATTTAATTAAAAAGTGTGATGAAAACTTTTCAGATGCTAAAGAAGCGTAATTAAAGTAATCAAAGGAAGTGATGGTTTGTTTCACTAGCGCATGCGCACAAGGTTCTTTCTTAAATTTCACTACGGTGATCCTTTTTTCCTTTTAATTTTTCTTTTCTCGAGAGAACGAAGGCACATTCAACCCGTAAATACAGGTTGCTTTTCATTCAATCAACATACTGCGTTTATCGTGTTCAATCACCAAAAGCTGTTAGCACAAAAAACTAAAAATCACTTTTAGGAGAGAAAATTAATTTTATATCCACCCAGATAATAATAATAATAATAATAATAAGAAGAAGAAGAAGAATGGTCCCAGGAATCAACCTGAGAGGAGACCTTGTGTCTCTGGGCAAATGGGAGTGAAATGCGTCGTTGCTGGTCATCTGCAACATTAATATATTGGATTCAGCAAGAGAATCCAACTAGCCTCTTTCACTCCAACTCCAGAACATAACCTAAAAGAGGTGCCCCTGTTAAACCGAGCAACCCAGTGGAAGGTTGGGTAACCAATCCTAGCGGGAAACTGGGACGGTGAGCCGATCAGTGCTGGGGGCTCCAAGGCACACAACCTTGGCAGTATCCTTGTCAGTGTGAAACATCACTGGCCTAAGTCAACAGTCTTTCAACTGTTAAAAGCATGGAGGAAATTTCAGCAAATGCTACTACCCCAGGAGGTAACCAATCCACCGTCGCTTCGAGTGACGCATGCAAGCCTTCGGAATCTGGGGAGCTTGCACCGAAATGCTTGGAGGTATCGGAGACTCCACGAAAGATCAAGCATAGAGCCAAGAATTTCTTTGCTACCTTTAACACAAATTCTCTCCGGAAGGTTGGAAAATTAAAACAACTCACGGATGCTCTAACTGAACATCAGATCCAAATTGCGGCAGTTCAGGAAACACGATTTACTGATGAGCATGCCTTTGAATCAGAAGGCTACAGAATCTTCAAGGGTAAGCCAGGTAAACGTGTTATAGAAACGGTTCCCTAACTCGGTACTGGATTTGTTGTCAACAAGAAGATTCTAGACTCCATCAAAAATTTCACTTCTGTAAGCAGTCGAGTCTCGACCCTTTCCTTTCGAAGTACAAATAAAATGTATACTATTGTGAACGTTCATGCACCTATCAACGTAGCGAACAAGAAAGACCCGGAAGGAACTGACCGATTCTGGGAAGAACTTGAAGACATTTTATCGACGATTCCAGACTAACATAATATAATTTTACTTGGGGATTTCAATGCCCATGTAGGCAAAGAAAGAAAATTTCGAAACATTGTTGGAAATTACTCCGCTCATCACAGAACGAATCGTATTGGAGAACGGCTAATAGAGCTATGTAGGGCCTTCAACCTGATAATGAAATCCACTGCTTTCAAACATCTGCCCAAGAAACAAAAGACCTGGAAATCCCCAAATCCCAGTCTTGGCGAATTCCAGATTGATCACGTCGCAATTGCACGGAAAGCTCAAAGAGAAATTCAGAATGTAAAAGTTCTACGAAATGCAAAACTGGACTCGGATCATTATCTATCTAAAATTAAAATCAAACTCCTCCCGAGAAACACACGGAGGTTCCGAGCCAAAAAGACTGAAAGATATGATGTTGAAAAACTGGCGTCCGGTAACGAGTTTACACGAAAACTACAAACTGTGGATGCAGACAACTGGGAACAATTGCCAGAGGCGCTGGTTGAGACAGCAGAAGAGACCGTCCTACTAACTAAAACGAGGAAGCATGCTTGGTGGAACAGTGAGTGTGACGCAGTAATAAGGAAGAGACAGCATGCCTGTCAGAAATGGAATTCGCAACAAAATCAAGTCAACTGGACAGACTTCTTGAATGAGAGAACAAGTGCAGCAAAAACCATCCACAATGCTAAACGTGCCTTTCATAAAACCAGATGGATCAAATCGAACAGGATTTCCAGAAGAATAATATGCGCAACTTCTATAGAACATTTAAAAGCAACTTGAAGAAATATAGCCCTCCATGTCTTCAGTTCAGGGATTGCAATGGAAAACTAGTTTATAGCGACAAAGATCATTGTCAGGTGCTTGCAAAATATTTTGAGTCCCTTCTTAACTGTGAGACTCCAAGTTCCATATACACATTTAATGACCACGCGCAAATCCACCCAGATTCCTCTTCACCCACGAAAGAGGAAGTCAAACAGATTATCCGATCTCTAAAGAACCATAAAGCTCCAGGTGAAGACTCGATAATCGCTGAACTGTGGAAGTTTGCTAGTGGCAATACAGTATAAATTAACGGACATCATACATGAAATTTGGGATACCAAAAGACTTCCAAGTGATTGGACTTCTGCTTTAAACCACCCCCTTCATAAGAAAGGCGATATAGCAGATGTTAACAACTATCGAGGCATCTCCCTCCTACTGATAACTTACAAAATCCTCTCAAAAGCTCTTCAAACTAGGGCTGAAGAACAGCTAGATACAGAACTGAGTGATTATCAAGGAGGTTTTAGGAAGGGGCGGTCATGTGTGGAGCAAATCATGAATCTCAAATCTATCCTTTCATATCTGAAACTTAAGGAGCAAAAAATTTGTAGTAACCTTCATAGATTTTAAGAAAGCTTATGACTCCATTGATCAGACTACCCTAATTAAGATTCTAAAGGAGTTCGGCCTAGACAACAAAACCAGAGCGATCATCCAACAGACTCTCACCAACGCAACACCACTTCAAAAGTTAAGTTTAGAGGCGAGATTTCCAATGTCTTCGAGATAAGGACAGGAGTTCGACAGGGAGATGGTCTCTCGCCTCTACTATTCAACTGCGTTCTTGAGAAAGTTATCCGTGAGTGGCGCAAAACAATGAGTGATGAAGGAGTCGAAAATGGAATCAGACTAGGTCACAAGAATAAGAACCTATCAATTGACTGTCTAGCCTTTGCAGATGACCTTGCGGTTTTTGCAGATTCGTTGGATACGGCTAGGAAACAGATCAACCAGCTTCAAACACAAGCTGCAAAGGCGGGCCTCCTGATCTCTTTCGAGAAAACAGAATGTATTACTAACATCAAAACGGCTCCAAAACATATTGAAGTGAATCATGGGAAAATCAAGCGGGTTATGAAATTTAAGTATCTTGGGGAATGGATAGACCCTACAATGTCCTAAAACGAGGCTTTTGCGTCACGCTTGAATAAAATTGAAATGGCTTACCATCTAACTAAGAATGTGTACAACAAAAGATCTATATCCCTGAATGCAAAACTGAAACACTACTGCACGGTCATCCGGCCAGAAGCTTTGTATGCAGTGGAATGTCTCTCCATGAATAGAAAAGGCATAATGGAAACATTGGAGACCAAGGAAAGGAAGATATTGAGGAAAATCCTGGGTCCAGTCAAAGAACACGGCGAGTTCCGAAGACGCAACAACCACGAGTTGTACACTCATGATCACTTTCGTGATGTTTTTAATGTGTTGTTTTCTTATGCCGCATTTGTCGGTCAAATGCTTTGAGACCACCGAACTATTAATGTATTTAATCACATTTATGTTTATAATATATAATGTAATTTTCGAGTGATTACTCGTAACAAACAAAATTTCTAAGACACATACCTCAGCCTGTTCATAGATGTTGACTCTCCAAGCCATAAGTTTACTACTGCCAAGTGTGCTTCTCGCCTAGCCGCTACGTGAAGGACTGTCGTCACATCTCCGCTTTAGCCAATCAGACGCCGCCAGCCAGTGGAATTTCTCGATTGTTCTACGCCCTATTTAAGAAGCGGTTCTCCTCTTCAAGATTCAGATCCAGTACAACCAGATCCAGTACAATCAGATCCAGCACGACATTACCGCATCACTTCATGGTATCTTCCAAAGCTTCGTTCCATGGGGCAGATACCTGACGGCATGCTTCTACCGTAAGACGGTGTACTCAGCACGTCACACCGCTACGCTGGAGATTACTACGCATCAAAGCCACAACTAGATGAGCTGTTGCCAGGCTCAGATCACAGTTCTCACCGCTACGCAAGATGAAAGCTTTCTTGTTACTTTCGCTCTTCAGTGAACTTTGGTTCTAAAGAAGAACCTTTCTTCAAGCCGATACTTTATTTCGAGGTGCTGGACATCGAAATCACAAAGTATACTGTTCGTAAACTATAAACTACAACAGCAAACCAGCAAGCTCTGGCCACGGCCGACCTGCAGCAATGAACCTCTCTAGTCAACATGAATAGCAACGGAAGATAAGTTACGTTCTTTTATTCTCTATTTTTATCAATAATCTTATATGTTTTAATGGTTTTAATATTGCTTGCAAGTGCAATTGTTTTCAAAATAGTGTGTCTTTAAAATGAACTCTTGTAAATAGCACCAAGTTGTGCCAACCTACTAATTTTTAAACCCAAGGGGTTTCCAGTAATGTATAATATTTATCACTTGTTTCAAACAACAAATAAAGTTTATATTATGTTAATGCTTAAATGTTCAGTGTTAAATTTAGACTTAAAGTTGAGGATAAAGAACCAGGCCGCACTCCCCTAGCCCAAAATATTCAGTCTAATAGCTCCTTTCACAGTAGTTATTTTGTCCAGGCATTTGCCTGATGCTTTCTCCCGTTTATGAGAACGAACGTGGGCTGTTCTTCACATAACCATATGGTGCCGAAACCCGGGAGTGCGTTTGGTAAACATTTGTTGAAGCAAGTCTGTATATTGAACCTTTCTCAGAAATTAATATTTGAACTAATTAAAAAAAAAATTCTCTCATACTGAACATTAAGTGTATAAATTGCTCAAAAATTGTGATTTCTAATTCTTTTGGAAAGTTTCAGCTCGGAGTTCATGCTTGGCACTGGAAGAGGAGACACAAAAACAAGTTCCACATTTAACCGTTGGAAGGGCTGCTTTCTCTCTCTTCTGGCAGGCTGTTGTACGAGTTCACAGGGAAGTAGTTCCAAAATCTGAAGAAATTAGTAATCCTCCTAAAGAAATAGTATATCTTAATCATCATCCGGTTTGGAAAAATTCTTCCACCCGAGAACAGATAAGAGTAGTTTTTAATGGGTCATCTCCAGATGCTAATGGTGTTTCTCTCAATGACACTCTGCATTCTGGACCCGCTATTCAGACAGATCTTACTTCAGTTTTACTTAACTTTCGTCTATTCCCCATTGCTGTTCTTGCTGACATCAAGCAAATGTATAGGCAAATTCTAGTAAATTCAGAACAACGTGATTTGCAAAGAATTTTGTGGCGAGATGACAATGCAAAACCTATAAAAATATTTCGTTTAAGAACAGTGACATACGGTCTTAAGCCGTCTGCGTTTCTCGCAATACGATCTCTTCACATGTTGGCCGAACAAGATGGTCATCTTTTTCATCCTCTAGCTTCTGAAGTTTTGAAAACTGCATTTTATGTAGATGATTTTCTGTATTCCTTTTCTAGTATTTCTGAAGCACTTCGTGTTTGTGAAGATTTAAACTCTCTTCTTTCCGGTGGTGGGTTTACCCTTCATAAGTGGAACTCGAACTCAACCGAATTTTTATCTAACTTTTCACAAGTAACTCCTGTTGATAAATGTGTTGCGCTTCCTACTGAGGAATCAGCTATTAAAACCTTGGGTGTTTTTTTGTCTCCTTCTTCAGATACCTTTTCCTATCAGGTACACTTATCTGAGTTTCACCCTCGAACGAAAAGGCAATTATTATCAGAAATAGCAAAAGTTTTTGATCCATTGCAGTACATTGCTCCGGTGGTTATTACTGCAAAAATTTTCTTGCAAAAACTTTGGTTATTGAAAATTGGTTGGGATGAACAGGTACCCTCCCCCCTTTTGGATGAGTGGTTGAAATACCGCAAGAGTTTGTTGGATCTTTCTCAAATTTCTATTCCTCGCACTTTAATTTCGGACCTTTCATATCAGTATTTCGATTTGCACATATTTGCAGATAGTTCTGAAAAGGCATATGGTTGCTGCGCCTACTTAGTAGGCCGCCCTTCCAATACTTTACCCGGATTTTCCAATTTAATTTGTGCAAAATCAAAGGTAGCCCCACTCAAATCCATATCTTTGCCTAGATTGGAATTATGTTCTGCTGTAATGGCTGTGGAATTAGCCAGTAAATTAAAAATCAGTTTAAATTTGAAATTTTCGACCACATGGTTTTGGAGTGATTCTTCCATCGTGTTAGCTTGGCTTTCAAAACCTTCTTCACATTGGACCACTTTTGTGGCTAATCGCGTTTCTAAAATACAAGAGTTGTCTCATTTTGACCAATGGAATCATGTTCCGGGGAAGGAAAACCCCGCTGATATAATTTCACGTGGCTGCTTGCCCAAGAAATTAATTTCTTTTAAATTATACTGGAATGGTCCGGCGTGGCTCAGTCAGGATTTCTCTTGTTGGCCTCGTTCATCTAATCCGCTCGCAGAAGATGTTCCTGATGCTCGCATCGCTACCGCTTCCCTTTTTCTAACTTCTATTGCTACTAGTCTTTTTCAGCGTTACTCTTCATTTAATAAATTAATTCGTGTGGTAGCATATTTATTTCGATGGAAATTTCTTGTTCTTGATGAGCCTGTGAAGCCGCAACCCTTTCTCACTAAAATGGAATTGGAATTTGCTACTCGTAGAATCTTGTTTCTTATGCAACAAGAAGTATTCTTTCTTGAGTATCAGACACTTTTAAGCAAAAAAGCTTTACCGAAGTCTAGTAGGCTGTTACCTCTCACCCCTTTTGTGGACCAAGATGGATTAATAAGAGTGGGGGGCAGGCTAGAATATTCTAGTTACTCAGATGAGAAAAAACATCCCATTATTCTCCCTTCTAGACATCCTATTACTACTCTCATCGTAAAGAAATTTCATTACCAGAATTTGCACGCTGGCACCCGCACTTTGCTTTGTTTAATTCGCGAGCAATATTGGCTCATTAACGGTGTTCATGAAGTTTCTTCTGTTATTCGGAAATGTATACCTTGTTTCAAATCTAAGCCCCCGCCAATCACGCAAATTATGGGAAACTTGCCATATTTTCGTTCCGAACCTAGTAAGCCTTTCGCCCTTACGGGTATCGATTATGCTGGGCCTTATGTCTATCAAGTTAATTCCCCTTTATCTAAGCGAAAGTTGTTAGGTAAACTTTATATTTCTTTATTTGTGTGCATGGTGACAGGAGCCATTCACCTTGAGTTGGTTACAAGTGCTTCTACTCCTTATTTTATAGCAGCCTTTTCTAGATTTGCCGCTAGAAGGGGTGTTCCCTCCGAGGTTTTCTCAGATAACGCAAAAATTTTTGTTAGTACTTTTGATCTTTGGAAAACTGCGCTTACCTCCCCTTCTGCCAAGGAACAGTTTTCTAATTTTTCTCATGCTAAGGGATTCAAATGGCATTTCACTCCCCCTTACGCCCCCCATCATGGTGGTCGTTGGGAATCTTGCATAAAGCTCACGAAGAGACAGCTGAAGAAAACCCTTGGTTCAGCCATCCTTTCCTATGAGGAATTCAATTCTTTAATTATTCAGGTTGAGGGTATCGTAAATTCTAGGCCGCTCACGCCTTTGTCTAACGATCCTAAGGATCTTCTTCCCTTAACACCTGGTCATTTTTTAATAGGCTGTTCTTTAGCTTCTACGCCTCCTTTGCTGAGTCGACGCTGTGATCTCGGGTTGCCTATTTTCTGGAGAAAGTTAGAATCTTTGCGAAACTCCTTTTGGCGCCGTTGGAAGCTGGAGTATCTCGGCTCACTTAACAGGAGAGAGAGGTGGCGGCTTTCCCGGCCTGATGTGCGAGTGGGAGATATGGTTCTTTTGCGAGATCCAAGTCCCCCCCTCGTATGGAATATTGGTAGGGTAACTCACTGCCATTTGGGTCGTGATAATCATGTGAGAGTTGTAGATGTTCTCACTAGTAAGGGAGTCTATACTAGACCAATTTCTATGGTTGCTATTTTGCCTGTTGAGGCTTAGTGTCATCCTCTTTCATTGTTGTTCATGTTTTTTCCAGATGATTCTTTGATTGTTTTCTTTCGGGGGTCTCGGAGCATGATCACTTTCGTGATGTTTTTAATGTGTTGTTTTCTTATGCCGCATTTGTCGGTCAAATGCTTTGAGACCACCGAACTATTAATGTATTTAATCACATTTATGTTTATAATATATAATGTAATTTTCGAGTGATTACTCGTAACAAACAAAATTTCTAAGACACATACCTCAGCCTGTTCATAGATGTTGACTCTCCAAGCCACAAGTTTACTACTGCCAAGTGTGCTTCTCGCCTAGCCGCTACGTGAAGGACTGTCGTCACATCTCCGCTTTAGCCAATCAGACGCCGCCAGCCAGTGGAATTTCTCGATTGTTCTACGCCCTATTTAAGAAGCGGTTCTCCTCTTCAAGATTCAGATCCAGTACAACCAGATCCAGTACAATCAGATCCAGCACGACATTACCGCATCACTTCATGGTATCTTCCAAAGCTTCGTTCCATGGGGCAGATACCTGACGGCATGCTTCTACCGTAAGACGGTGTACTCAGCACGTCACACCGCTACGCTGGAGATTACTACGCATCAAAGCCACAACTAGATGAGCTGTTGCCAGGCTCAGATCACAGTTCTCACCGCTACGCAAGATGAAAGCTTTCTTGTTACTTTCGCTCTTCAGTGAACTTTGGTTCTAAAGAAGAACCTTTCTTCAAGCCGATACTTTATTTCGAGATGCTGGACATCGAAATCACAAAGTATACTGTTCGTAAACTATAAACTACAACAGCAAACCAGCAAGCTCTGGCCACGGCCGACCTGCAGCAATGAACCTCTCTAGTCAACATGAATAGCAACGGAAGATAAGTTACGTTCTTTTATTCTCTATTTTTATCAATAATCTTATATGTTTTAATGGTTTTAATATTGCTTGCAAGTGCAATTGTTTTCAAAATAGTGTGTCTTTAAAATGAACTCTTGTAAATAGCACCAAGTTGTGCCAACCTACTAATTTTTAAACCCAAGGGGTTTCCAGTAATGTATAATATTTATCACTTGTTTCAAACAACAAATAAAGTTTATATTATGTTAATGCTTAAATGTTCAGTGTTAAATTTAGACTTAAAGTTGAGGATAAAGAACCAGGCCGCACTCCCCTAGCCCAAAATATTCAGTCTAATAGCTCCTTTCACAGTAGTTATTTTGTCCAGGCATTTGCCTGATGCTTTCTCCCGTTTATGAGAACGAACGTGGGCTGTTCTTCACATAGAGAAAATAACGGACGTGATGAGGAAAAGGAGGATTTCTTATTGACATATAACCCGAATGAAATCAACACGGCTATCCAACAGAATTTTTGCTTTTCTCCGTGAGAAAAAGACAAAGGGGGCCTGGTTCATTGAAGTAGAGAAAGATCTGTTAGAGACTGGGATTACACGTGAAGATATCCAGGAGCGTGGCCCACTTAGGGAAAAACTTCAGAAACGTCGGAGTTTTCAACTTAAGCCAAAGCTAAAAACCAGGAAGGCGTGGACGACAGAGAGAAAGGTGCAACATCGATTGGGAATGAAGGAGTACTGGGCTAACATTAAAATGCAGAAAAAACAATTGACATGACGTGGTCCTTAGTTGGCCGTAACGAAGGAAGAAGAAGAAGAAGAAGAAGAAGAAGAAGAAGAAGTGGCATACCAGCTAACTAGAGATGTATACAACTAATGATCAGTGTCCAACAACGCCAAATTTAAGCATTATTTTTCAGTCATTCGACCATAATCCCTGTACTTAGAAGAATGCTTGGCAATGAACAGAAAATCGGTATCAGCCGAGCCGCCCATCTACTACCTCTGGGATCAGCATTCCACCTCTGCTGCCAAAGATCCGTAATAATAATAATAATAATAATAATAATAATAATAATAATAAACAGAGGGATTTGTTAGAGCTTTACAAGACCAAGTTGTTGCTACTCAAATCTATCGGAAATTTATCATCAAAGATCCAGAAACAGAGAGTGACAAGTGTCGCCGATGTGGCAAATGAAGTGAGACCATTCAACACATTATATCAGGTTGTTCCCACCTTGCCAACACTGACTACAAACATCGGCACGATCAAGTTGCCAACATTATTCACCAGAAACTGGCCTTGAAGTATAAACTTCTTCAAAGCTCCATCCCCTATTGGAAATACACACCATCCGCAGTACTCGAAAATACCACGCACAAGATCTACTGGGACAGAGGAGTTGTGATAGATGTTGCAGTCGGTAACAACCGGTCAGATATAGTATGGCTTTTAGTGCCGGGTGTGTCCGAGGACATGTTCGGCTCACCAGTTCTGTAGCTGCTTCGAGGCGAACACCCAATGGGTGAGCTACAAGTACCGTCGCGTGTGGAGTGTTGTCTGGGGAGGAAAGTTTGAATGTAAGGACGAAGAGTTGCATGGTAGCGGATTTAGGGACCAACCCCGGGATTTGCCTGGAAGGAAGATGGGAAACCACAGAAGACCATCTTTAAGGTTGTCGGCGGGGGGGATTCGAACCTCCTCGCCTCCCGGATGTGAGCGACTGCCAGCAGTCATGCCGTAACGACCACGGCTAACTCACCCGGTATTGTCACAAATAATGAACACAGAGAGGCATTAAAATCCCAATAATTGTATCGTGTACTGGTGTTATAACCAAAACTCTCCACAGTAGTCTATCAATATTGAATCTGCATCCGCAGATATATATTGAACTACAGAAGGCAGTTGTGTTAAGGGGGGGGGGCTACACCTATAAGGATCAAAATTTGTCATTTTTCAATTTATTATTTTCTACGATTATTGATCCTTCCTATTCAAATCACTTCAACAATTTCTTTGATATGTATAATACTTTTCATGTTATGACCAAAAACTTGCAGGACAGTCACCGTCTCTGTCAATGAAGTTTTAAAAGTTTTCCTACACATGGGTAACTTTGTTGCTCGTTTCCCGAAACATAGATTTCCAAATCGGTTTCCTTAGCAACTGCCAGAGTTTTCAAGATAATGAAGTGAAATTTAGTATACATGTGTATCTTATAGGGAAGAACAATATGACCAAGAACTGTTGCTGTACATGTCATAGTTCCGTGTTTTTTAAAATATTCAGTGAAAAAACTTCCAAAAACGTTACACTTTAATATAAGCTTTAAAAAATAGTTTTTCTTTATAGATTCCAATGATTCTAGGCCAATCTCTAGCTACTGCATTAGTAAATACAATGAAAAAATAATTTTTGAAAAACAATGATATTTGTGTAAAATATTAGGCAAACGGTGGAATAGTGCACAATTTGCAGACGCCATTTTAAATGCCTAATTTCCTGAAATGCATTCGCCATATGACTTGTAAATACACGAACATATTGACAAAGCATAGTGAGATTGGCAGACCAAATTACAATTTGGATCATTATAGGTGTTGGTCCCCCCCCCCCCCTTAAACACCTGTCATATTGTTAGGAAGTTCCTTGGTTAAAATACTCTGGTCGGACACTCAGAAAGGCTCGATGATTCAGATTTATTCATTTTATTTTACGAGTTCTGGAAAAATTACAAAATAAAGAGAACAATACAAACTAACTTACAGACTATAATAACAAATGAAATGAAATCAAATGGAATGCAAAGACCAGAATTTGGCAGTCTTGATGGCCCTGTCATTTGCTCTCCAAAGTTCGCCGGTGGTGCAAGTCTCAGGTAGGTTTCTGCATACCAGAAGATGCTGTGGTTCGTGCAGTTCCCCACATTCACAAAGTCAGTCTTCAATGTAGCCCCATGTCTTGAGACTAGCTCTGCATCGCGACACTCCGGTTATCAGTCTGTTGATTGCCTTCCAGATGACATACGGCTGAAAACAACCCGCAGCTGGTTCTTCCTTGACATTGTTCCAATGAGCTTCGGGTAGTGCATCCCGCCATAACAGTAATCGGCGAGTTCCAGGTGATGATGGTATCCCTACAGTTGACTGTAGGAAGCACTTTCTTGACATAAACCTTGTGGGGTGATGTACAGGGTCTTTCATATAAAGCAAGAACGGCAAGCGGCAGTTTTGTTATTCGGTGCTGCGATGGCCTTGGCCGAGCCTGTGGCGCACCACGGCATCCTCCTGTACTATTGAAAGCGCGCACGTAGTACATACGAAGGCTGTTTATTTTATTTTATTTTATTCAGGTTCCGATGGGCTGTATAATTTATTTATTTATTTCGTATGGCAAAACAAGGATGCATTATAAATACATATATCTTCCAATTTTATATACATTATTTACAGATCAATGATACACATTCAAAACTTAATGTCCAGACTTTTCAGGCAGTCCACTGTTTCCGTAGAGGCACTATGTAATTCTTGGGCAGATCCATTGCATTTTTTTCTCTTTGGGCAGTCCATAACAATGTGCTGGATGGTCTGAGGCACATTACCACAGTCGCAGAATGGGTCTTCAGATTTTCCCCACGTATGAAGCCAGAATTTATACCTTGTCCTGATTCTGTTTAGAGATGTCCATTCCCTTCTCGGTAAGTTGAAACCAGGCGGAGCTCTACAAGGATCATGGATTAATCCCAGGTGGTCGGGATTTGAAGAGGACCATTCTTCATGCCAGATCTCATCAGCATCAAAATGTGTTTCCAGGAGCTTCTCACCTAGCTTCCATGATGGTGTTCTGGACTTTAATCTCTTCGGTTTCTGAGGGTTGCAGTCCTGATGTAAGGGCAGTTGAGGATTACTGCGGCATTTCTGCCATTCTCTTACAAGAGCTAGTTCTCTTCATATGTGAGGGGGATGGATGTTGGATAAGACGGGTAACCATTTTAGAGGTGTCGATTTGATGGTGTCTGATATTGCCCTCATGGTATCATTCAGTTGGGTATCAACTTTTGAAGTGTGTGCACTGTTAAGCCACACAGGGCAGCAGTATTCTGCAACTGGGTAGACCAAGGTAAGAGCTGATGTCCGTAGTACTGCCGCGTTTGCTCCCCAGCCTGTTCCACCGAGCTTGTGTAATATGTTGTTCCTTGTTAGCCTATTTTCAATTTTGAAAAAATAGGCTTATGAGATCACCTTTTCACCGTGTGTGTGTGCGTGTGTGTGTGTGTGTGTGTGCGTGTGATTCGTGTGTGTGTCCCCCCCCTAATAAAATCGAAACGGCTGGAGCGATTTCAATGAAACTCGGGAAGTTCATAGCACTATTACCGGCGACCTCGACCATGCCCTTCAAATTTTGTTACGTCTCTCCAATCCAACATGGCGGCTGTGCGAAATATTTCACTAGCATACAATATCTCCGAAACTATTACCGATATCGCCCTGAAATTGTGTACGGTGATAAAGGGCACAATTAGAAGTTCACCTATGAGACTTTCAAAAACCTGGTGACTACAAAACCAACATGGCGGCCAAGCGAAGTTGAGATATTTAAATAGACTTTTCTCGCGATTTAACTATCTAAATGTAATGAAACTTGGTACAGCAAATGTTTATACACATTGTAATGCACTGGAGTCTAATTTAGTTCAATTGTTTACATAACCTCAAAATGGCGGCTGTGCGAAATATTTCACTGACATTCTATATCTCCGAAACTATTAAAGATATCACCCTGCAATTTTGTACGGTGATAAAGGGTACTGATACAAGTTTACCTATGTATATTTCATAAACCTGTAAAGTACAAAACGAACATGGCGACCAAGCGAATTTGAAATATTTTAATAGACTTTTCTCGTGATTTAACTCTCTGAGCGCAGTGAAATGTGGTACAGTAAATGATTTTGCAGATTGTAATGCACTGCCATCAAATTTAATTCAATTATTTACATAACCTCAAGATGGTGGCTGTGCGAAATTTTATAATTAAGTTTTAATTTCTTGTGTCGTAATCATGCGATCGAAGTGAAAGTTTGAATAATGAATCTAGGCAATAATTGTCCCTGAATGGTACATAACTCTATGGCCTATACACATAACACTCCTAAATGGTGAGCTCCCGAAATATTTAGACGGTTCTCAATATCTATGAATCTTTTACAGCAACCAAACTGATTTTTTTTATGTTCATAGAGACTATGAACATATGTTCACCTATAGGACTTTCAGGAACCTGGTGAGCACAAATCCAACATGGCGGCGACGCAAAGTATAAATATTTAAACGGACGTTTCTCGCGAATTAACTATCCGAGTGCCGTGAAAAGTTGCACGTTAAATGCTTATACAAATGTTGATCCACTGGCATCTAATTTATTTCAATGGTTTGCATTATCACAAGACGGCTGCTGTGCGTAATTTTAAAATCTCGTTTTTAATTCTTGTGTTCTAATCATGCGATTGAAGTTTGAATACCACACGTACACAATAATCTTAATGTAATAGTACAAAAATAAAAATCCAACCTGGCGACCATCTGAAATATTTAGACGGTTCTCAATATCTACGAATCTGTTACAGCAATTAAACTGAAATTTTGTATGTTGATTGTGGCAGTTAACATAAGTAGGATATATGAAAATAGGCTGTATAGTTCTTCACGGAACTACTTGTTTTTATCTTGGCTGCAGTGTTAGAGAGATGTTGCTTGCTGTATAATCATTCACGACCAACGTTACGATAGACTTTTACAAAGAATTCAAGTGTGAAGTTTTGGACCAACTGCCGTTTAGTCCAAACCAGCACTGTATGATTTTCACCTTTTTCGAGAATTGAAGGTATGGTTGGGCGGCAACGCCTCGTCAAAAAGGGAAAAACTTCAGGAGACTCTCCACACGTACCCACCTCAGTGGCGGCAGAATATTTTCTGAGGGCATTGGAAAGCTGGTGTATCGATACGACAAATGTTTCGATCTGTTTGGCAATTACGTTCAGACATACGAATAAAACAAGGAAATATTTAGTAGTAAAATCAGTTTGGTATGTCAATCTGTTATTTTTATACAGTCCATTGGAACTTGAAAATAAAACAGCCCTCGTATGCACTATGCGCGCGCTTTGAGTAGTACAGCAGGGGGCCGTGGCGCGCCACAAGCTCGGCCAAGGCCACCTCAGCAGCGAATAACAAAACTGCCGCTTGCCATTCTTATTTTTTATGAAAGACCCTGTATATGTCCAAATAATGGGTGTCTAGGAACAGTTTCCTGCTTTTTCTTCTCTACTTCTGCAGCTGTTCTTCTGCGAATATTTGGTGGTGCTACACCCAATGATTTGGTACATTTTGTTAACAAGAGTTGGTCGCAGGCAACCTGTCACGATACGTCCAGTCTCATTGAAGGCTACATCAACTACTATACATGAAGGAGACTCGTGAAGAGTGTGGGTTAATAATACTGTACAGTGCAGTAGTGTGAAGTCTCTCAAAAGTGTAATCTACAAACGTACCTCAGTACAGATGGTTCCTTGCTAAGGCCGAACCAAGCTGTAACATAAAATGCAGCTGGTATTTGCCGTGATAATGAAGTCATACGATAAATAATAATAATAATAATAATAATAGCCTCCAGACTAACGTGGGCCCATTACAACAAGAAATGCATTTCGACGAACGCCAAATTACGACATAATAAAACAGTTATTCTACCAGAAGCAACATATGCCGCTGAGAGAATAGTAATCGATGGTCATTCCAAGATTAAGGAACTGGGAAAACAGGAACGAAAAATTCTCCGGAAGATCCACGGAGCAATCAACAGAAACGGCATTTGGATGAAGAGACCTAGTAAAGAACTCGACCAAAAGATCAATACGATAACAGACGAAATTAGAAAACGCAGAGCCAAATTTTACACTCACATCCACAGGATGGCCACATCCAGATTGCCAAAGAAACTACTTGGTATCATAACACAGAGTAAATGCGGCACAGAATGGCTTAAAGAGGTACAGAGACACTTACAAGTAATTAGTATAGAAAATGTCGAAGACCGAACTGAGTGCCAGACAAAAATCGCGAATGTTAAGTTTGAACCAAGATCATTACGACAAGGTGGGGAAAAGTGGACGGATGAGAGGAAGAGGGAACATTCCACGAGAATGAAGATATTTTGGGAGGAGCGGAGGAGACACACCTCCAAATGACATCATGTTATAATCGCTCTCCTGTAGGGGAATTTTCGTTTAAATAATAAATAATAAATAATAATAATAATATCGTGGTTTTCGGAGAAATCTTATCTAAGGGTCAATCTATTTGATATTTCTGCGTAGCCTGCCCTTCGGCCTAGCCTGGAATTGAACCTGGAACTCTTCGGGGAAACATTAACGGAGAGCAGACCCATAGTATTTGGTGAAAGGGACCCCACCCGCTAAGGTCCTCACCCCTCAGTCTCAGACTGGAAGCAAGCGTCAACACTGAAGCATTAGATACTGTACAGAGCTTGCCACGGTAAGTGAGTGGTTATCGTGTTGGACTACAAACCCCAAGCTTGCACGTTCGCTCCTGGCCATGTTAGGTGATTTTTGAAAGGCGGCGACAAAATCACGGCACGCATGTTAAAGAACCCATTTGAACTCAGTAGGCCGTGTTCATAATGGCAAAATTTATCTCGGGATAATCCGCCAACACAAACTTCCTCCTTTCTCTACTAGAAAGTGCTAAAGTGTCAAGGACCTTACATATCTAACCTCCTTGAATTTCATAGCGCTGCAAGGAACGACAAAATTCGACATGCAAGCTGCCCTCTGGGCATCAAACAACAAAGCTTGCACCCGGCACCCGAGGCCATACGATATTATATTATTATTATTATTATCGCTGTACAGTAGACACTGTTACCCTGCAATCCACTGCGACGAGTAACCAATACCATATCGGATCTGTATTTGTAAATCTCTTTGAAGACCAGCAATGTTGTTTGGGGAAAATATAATAAAAATATATATTGCATTCTCCATTTCAGTGATCAAACAAACCATCGAGTCTCGACTCTTATAGCTTCAGGGCGCCAGCATAAAATGGCAGAACTATGTTTGACAAAGGAATCGTTTTACAGCCATCTGTTGCAACTAGGAAACTACGACAGTGGAAAGGTTATTTGGAAAATACACTGCACAGTGGGTCAAAATCGAAATCTAGGAGGACAAAATTATTTATTTTCATATTTAAAAAATCAAAATTTATTACTTCTACAGCATTCTCATATAATTACCGCTCACTACTCTGGGATGGAAACGCATCCTAGTGTAAATCTGTCACCACTGTTCGAGCAGTCTGAATTGGAGGGTGAATGTAAGTGGCTGTGGTTTGGTTGTCTTTGTGGTTAGTGTGATGCTTTAAGATGGAACATGCAGCTGAAGGTATAATCTTTGTAGCGTGTTTCAGTTATTAATGGGCGTAATTGTTACGTAATTTTAGCTATATTTAAATTATATAATATTGAACTATTATTTTTAAAATTATATTTTCACTTAGATTTTTAGTATGTCACGCCACTCTGCGTCACTTTCTACTTAATGTTAAAATGTAGATAGAGTCTTGTAGTTTAGGCATGTTATAAGATTTTTTGCATCTTTTTGCAACTTACTTAGTTATTTTACGTTTTAGAAGATGCCGCGCACCCAGTTCTCACACGTTTACAACTGTTTGAAGCACTGGGCTCGACGATTATGTCAAAAGTGGAACTTTGTGACTTTGTTAAAAGTGAATTAAGGGGAGAAAATTGTTCTGAAGAGATAACTGAATGCTCTATCCAACTCCTAGTCATAGACAATTTCTTGCAGGTCTTAAAAGATGTTTATTATGAAGTAAAAAAAATTATATACATTGCTTCACTCTAAATTAATGATTAAAACGTAAAAATAATATTGTCCCTCTAGATTTCGATTTTGACCCACTGTGCATGTGTACAGACTACCCGGCTCTAGTGCTAAGAGGGGGCGTGGTGGCTCAGCGGTCTAGCTGTATGCCTCTCACCAAGGCGGACCGGGTTCGATTCCCGGTCAATGCATGTGAGATTTTCGATGTGAAATGCCATGTCCTGTGGTTCGGATTCCACGTAAAACGGAGGTCCCGTGGCTTATGATCGCGAGATTAACGGTCACGTTAAACTACAAGCTTCCTTCTAGTGCTAAGCGGGCTTTACGCGACACAGTTTGTTTGTTTAAAAGTACTTTATAAACAAATAAATACATTTCCCTTGACTTTTCAATAAATGCAATACTTTTCCTGTACTATTGAGACGATTTGGAAGAATTTGGTACAGACCACACCTTCTAACTCCCTCTGGTTTAGGAGCTTGAGTTTTGTGAAACATACATCTTAGCGTATTATATAATAAGATTATTTCAATGCAGTTTTCTTAGCTTAGAAAGGTAATCAAAACCGCTATGGGGCTGTGAGGCTCTCCATTGGTCCAAGTGAGGCCCAATATTTTGTTGATGATAATTTGTGTTTAAGGGGCCTAACATCTAGGTTAAAGGCCCCTAATGGTCTGGGTGATAGCAAAAATGACAATGACATGATGGAAACTATAACGACAATTAAGTGAGACTGAAAATTCTTACAATATTGAAAAGACTTATAAAAAGTAGAGTGCAAATACAACAGGTAATTTACAAGGAAAATGCTCACAAAAGGAATAGATTTAAAAATACGTACATAATGCAATTGAGGTTCGAAATACTTACAAAATGTAATTGAAATTGAAAATACACAATGCAATTCAGATTGAAGTTCCCATTTCAAATCCAAAATATTCACAAAGTGCAATTGAAATTCAAAATGCTTACAAAATGCAATTGAAATTGAAAATGCTTACAAAATGCACGGTAGATTGAAACTACTCATTTGGATACACAATAGCCTACTTACAAAATGCAATTTAGAGTGAAAATACTTACAGAATGTAATTTAGATTCAAAATACCCCAAAATGCAATTGAGAATCAAAATACTTGCAAAATTCCGATGATACAAAATGCAATTAAGATTGAACATACTTGGAAAAAGCGGTTTAGGTTGAAAATATAAAATGCAATTGAAATTCAAAATACTCAGGGAATTCAGATACATGGGGGCCAAATAACAAAAACAGTGCGGGAAACTTAAAAAGAAAAGGAATTTTAATGAAAAGAAAACAGGAGGTCTGACCCCTCGAAGAAAGAAAGAAAGAAAGAAAGAAAGAAAGAAAGAAAGAAAGAAAGAAAGATGAGACACGGGCCAATTAAGGTGGGAAAGTGAAAGACTCCCTAGGCCTCGGATACCCTAATACCGTCGGGGTAGGAAAAGGACAAGATTTGACAAAGAGAGGTCGACAGGAAAGAAGACGGAGATGAGCCCGGCACAAGTAAGTGGAAGCAAGCACCCAAAGTCCCGGCCCGGATACTGAAAGAAGTGTGAATGATGTAAATTCCTCGTAAATCGTCGGTGTTGAAGGAGAACAAGTGTTGACCAAGATAGGTCGCAGTGAAAGCAATGCCCGACTCAGTTGAGGTCCCGTGGTTACTAACCTACTCTTCCACTAGAAGTGAGACCCTGGGGGAAAATGCACAGTAGAAGAGGAGATAAACATAAGGAGAAAGAAAGAAATATGTAATTTTTATTCATCCCTTTCGTTCCGAAGACTCCCCACGTTCATTGGTCTTAATTAGAAATATGTTAAACGAGTCATCTGAGGGGTGCAGGTCTACAGAGATAAGGTAAGAGACATAATAAAAGAAAATAACCATTCTGGGATGTTTTTAACGATAAGCTTTTAGAGTTTAGGCAATACGCCATTTCCGACCCTCATTGGTCGTTCCATTTAAATGTTGTGTCCCTCTCTCTCTTTCAGAAGGAGGCAAAGAGCTCGTTAGGGTTTCTAATAGATCCAGACACCGCCTGAAGGGGTAAGAGAGAAGCTCCAGCCCCCACATAAACATAATTAAAGTAACGTTGTCCCTCTCCGAATTAGGAGACTTCATTAGTTTAAAAACAGCTAATATGATCGGATGTCAAGATAAGATTGAAAAATGAACCCATCCAGGGCTACAGAAAAAAATGCTAGCAGATTATCCTCTATTCCTACTTCCTAGAGACCAGTGCTGCCAACCACTATTGGTAACACTACACGAGTAACAAACCTGCGATAACATTTGCTTAACTACTGAAATAAAATGAAAGTTAATTTATATGTTCGACGATGTCGAAATGTAAATGTTATATGTTAGAAATCTGTATCATAATGAGGGTCATTACAACAATATTTTTCATTATGAAACAGTTTCTTCCACCAATCAGAGCTCAAGAAACAGTTGTGTGACCAATTAGGTAAGGATTGCATCTCATCTGCGCTGACTTCCAAGGCCTCCTATTTTAAATTTCACTGCGTGGCCAGTGTCATACTGGGGTATTCTACGAGGCCATGGCCAAATACAAGGTATTCTCTGCGTCTCATGCGCTCTGTTCAGTACATAAAACTGGCGAAATCTCGACAGATATTTATGAATATTTATGTTCGAACATAAAACAGTTATAATTATCGTCGATCATAAACAGTCGTATGCAACGAGTCTATAATGGTAATTAAGACACTCATATGGAAATTATAAAACTCGCTTTGCTCGTTTTATAAACATACTCGTGTCTTAATTATTGCCATTATAGGCTCGTTGCATAATGTAGACCTACTATGTTGTTGTTGTTTGAGTCTTCAGTCTTTTGACTGGTTTGATGGAGCTCTCCATTCCTCCCTGTCCTGAGCTAATCGTTTCATCTCTACATAGCTACCACACCCTACATCCGAGGCAATCTGTTTAACATATTCTAACCTTGGTCTACCCCTACAGTTCTTGTCCTCGACCCTTCCTTCCATAACTAAGCTTGCTATTCCTGGGTGTCTTAGTATGTGTCCTACCAACCTATCTCTTCTCTTCATTAACAGTCGCCAGAAACATCTCTCCCCTTCCACTCGTCTTAATACCTCTTAATACCTCTACTATGTGTGCACTTATTTATATAACGAAGTACAAACATTCTTCGGTGGCGTAGTCGGTAGCATGCTGAATTGCTATGCCCAAGATCACGGCTTCAAAACCAGCCGAAGTCGTCGGATTTTTAAGAGCGTTCTAATCCTACAGTATAGCTTCCTTCGAAGGGGAAGTAAAGCCGACGGGCCCATGTCATAGATTTATGGCATGTAAAAGAATCTACCTCTACAATTGGCAGTGTGTAGGCAAATGTGTAGGTTATATTTCGTTAGAAACGCTCTATCAAATTCCCGAGTTCGCCGCTGGGTATCAGTGGCTCTGGTAGCTAAAGTTGGAACTAGGCCTACCTGAAATTGAACTTGCTCATTCGTCTTCATTCATTTCATCTGATCCACAAGTGATGATATTTGTAGCTCACCCCATGGGTGTCCGCATAGAAGCAGTGACAAACTCTGACGAGCCGAACATGTCCTTGGACACTCCCGCTACTACGCTAATAAATACCACAAGTAATTGAGGCATGCAAGCAGTTCCAGCAGGCCTGGTGAGCGGTGAATTCCTAGCTATTTCAGCACTTCTGTGGGGGAAGAAGAAAGAGAGGCGCATGAATTTTGCATTCTTCTTCTTCTTTCTTCGATTTTGGCCTACTTTGGACTATGGGAAACAATTGACCTGCCGGTTAGTCCTTTCTTCATTTCCCAGAACTTCTTCATCTTTTCATTATGGTTCCTCTTCCTCTCTACTGACCAGATGTTCTAGGCTTTTCTACTTTGCTTATCCTTGAACCTCTTGAATTTATCAATCGTAGTTCGAAACACCTCTTTATTCCATATCTCTTTTAGACTGAACCCGAATTCCACCTAGTCCTTTCTTGTTTCATCCACCCATTTTGTAGTCAGTTTTATCTTGGTGATATAGTTGAAGATCTCCTTCGTTAGTCGACTCTCGCTCATTCTCGTGAGGTGTCCATAAAACTTTATTCTTCTCTTCCATATGGCATCTGGGATTTTAGTTAGTTATTAGATAGTTATTGTTGTTTTAAGGGGCGGAACTACGAGGTCATCTGCCCAATCTGTGATTTTCTCTCCCAGTCTGTATAAATCTTCGGTTCTCCTCTTCCGCCATATTCTTCTTCTTCTTCTTTAATAGTATCGGCCTACAAAGGACCACGTCATTTCAACTGTCTTCTCTGAGATCTAATCTTTGCCCAGTGCTCCTTCATACGTTGCCGGTGTTGCTCTTTTCTTTCTTCCGTCCACTTCTTTCCCGTCTTCAACTTTGCTTTCTTGAAAATCTTGGTGGTCGTTTAGTTTCTTTCTAACGGGGTTGTGATCCTTCAATATCTTCACAGGTAATCTCCATCTCTTGCAGGTCACTTTCTACCTCTTCGAACCAGGCTGCCTTGGTCTTCTTATTTTTAAAACGCGTCAAGATCCGTTTCGTCAATCTTTTGGACATGAATATACAGCTCATGGTTATGTCGTCGGCTATATTCACGTTTGTCTTTCAGTTAGCCGTGGTCATTACAGCGTGGCTGCAGGCAGTTGCTCACATCCGGGAGGCGAGGTTCGAATACCGCCGCCGGCAACCTTGAAGATGGTCTTCTGTGGTTTCCCATCTTCCTTCCAGGTAAATGCCGGGGTTGGTCCCTAACTATAGGCCACAGCCACTACCTTCCAATTCCTCGTCCTTAAGTGTTAATACACTTTCCTCCCCCAGACAACACTCCACACATGACGGTACCTGTAGCTCACTCCATGGGTGTCGGCTTAGAAGCAGCTACAAACTCTGGCGAGCCGAACATATCCTTGGACACTCCCGGCACTAAAAGCCATACGCTAAAAAAGAATGTCTTTAATCGGGCCAAGAATTTTCCTCAAGATCTTTCTACTAGACCTTGTTCGTAGTGAGGCATTCCACTGCATACAAAGCCTCTGGTTATGACAGTGCAGTAATGCCTGAGTTTTGCGTTCAGGGACATTGACTTTTTGTTGTAATCGTCCTTGGTGAGTTGGTACGCCATTATTGCATTATTATTAGGCCAGCCCCGTGGTGTTGGGGTAGCGCGCCTGCCTCTAACCCGGAGGCCCGGGGTTCGATTCCCGGCTCCGTCAGTGATTTTAGAAACTGACGTGGAAGCTGGAACGGGGTGCACTCAGCCTCGTGAGGACATTTGAGTAGCTCTATGACAGTGAGACACCGACCCGGTCACGAAAACCAAGATTAACGGCCGAGGGGACCCGCCGGGCTGACCACGTGCCACCCCAATATCTGTAGGCCAAATGGCTGGGCAGCGGTCACTTGGTAGGCCTAGGCCCTCATGGGCTGTAGTGCCAGGGATTATTATATATATAGGCCTATGCATTATTATTATTATTATTATTATTATATCCGGCTCCGTGGCTAAATGGTTAGCTAGCTTGGCTTTGTCCCAACGTGCCCCGGGGTCGATTCCCTGCCGCGTGATCAGGGGTTATAATCTCCTGGGGTTAATTCCCATGGCTCGGGGACTGGGTTTATGGTTGGTTCCTCAGTTTAGGGGCTGCGACAACGCCGTCATAAAGCTCCGTGCACTTTGGGTATGTGTAGAATCTGTCTGATAACCATTGTTAATTGTGATGGCTGTATTAGTGAGCGTTATCTGCAATTCAGATAAGGACTGCAGTTTCCAGTAGTTTCTACTTTTTCTACCAAATGCTACCGCGAACTTGGATACTAGATGCCAACGAAACCGGTAAATGTCAACTGGAACGTTGGGACTAATAGAGCGTTAATCAAATCCAATCTACAAATGTAGCTTCACACAAATTGTAGTTAGTGGAAGGTTCTTTTACATGCCATAAATCTATGACATGGGCCCGCCGGCTTTACTTTACCTCCGAAGGAAGGCATACTGAGGAATTTTAACGCTTCCTCTGATATCGTCATTCCACCTCTGCTGCCAAAGATCCATCATGCGTGCCACGACGTCCTTCTGGGCTTGAGCCCTGGCTAGTTCTACTCTTCGGAAGTATACTTCGGTGGCGTAGTTGGTAGCATGCTGAGCTTCAATTCCCTATGTTTACGGGTTCAAACCCGGCCGAAGTAGTCGCCTTTTTTAAAAGTTCCAACGTTCGTCACTAAGCGCTCGTTGCGATGGCATCCAGTAGTAGCGAAGTTCACAGCTAGGTGTCGTGGACGGTAGCATTTGGGTAGCGAAAGTAGGAACTACTTGAAATTATCGTCAGCAGTCCTTACTTGAATTAATAACAGATAACACACACTAATACAGTCATTACAATTAACACCGGTTAAGACCTACATATGGCCAGTTGCAATGTACTGCAGTGAGACTTGGACAATGAATTGAGGTGACATTAAAAGACTAGAAGCGTTTGAGATGTGGTGTTGGCGCTGAATGGAAAAGATCAGCTGGGTAGAGAAAATGACCAACATAACGGTGCTGGATCGAATAAAGGAAAAACGGCAAATGATCCGCCAGATATATAGAAGGAGATCCACCTGGCTTGGCCACAGGTTACGACATGGTGGCCTGATGATCGAATTACTAGAATGCAAAATACCTGCAAAACGCTCTCGTGGGAGGCCATGGAACACTTTCATGAGATCATTCTTAGATAGCTCTGGCCTACGAAGTTACCAAGTGGTCAAAAAGACAGCACAAGACCGAACAATGTGGAAAAGACTCATCGTAGGGGCAGACCAGTCACTTGACTGAAAAACATGATGATGATGATGATCAGACAGAATATGCACACACCCAAAGTACACGGGGGCTACAGACCGCGTTGTCACAGCCCCTAAACTAAGGAACCAACCAACCATACTTCTTTACGTTCTTGCGTGAGTAAGTCAATTTGCGCAACTCCTGAGACAACCTGAAATGCAGGTTACGTAAGTAATTCAATCACAATACCAATACCTCGACAATTAAGTCTGAATTCAATACTCGTTGGAATTCTATAAAAGGGTAAACTTTAAAAACAGGGGAGAAAAGGGAGACAAAAATAAAAGAGTAATCTGTCTCTCAAAGGAACTTGTTGACGTCCTAGAATGTTGATCAAAGTTCTGTTGTTGGCTCAGATGTTTACATGACGGAGTGATTCCATCATGGAGCCCGGACAAGTCTTCCGGCTAGAGCCGCTTAGATACAAACAGTCTCCAGGGAAATCTTGTTCTTGCCTCACTCATCCAAAAACCCACTATAATACACTGCATCCGATGTGGGAGTCGTAAGAGTAGGAACATAAAACCACCCATGTGAAAGAGAAATAAAATGTCGTGTGGCCTGATAGGAGGCCTGGTGTAGCCGAGTTGACGCCCGTGGGTGACGTATGAATAAGATGATGATGATGATGATAATTGTTGTTTTAAGGGGCCTAACATCTGGGTTATCGGCCACTAAAGGTTTGGGTGATAGTGTAAGATGAGATGAGAATCAAAGACTATAACTAATCCTAACACTAATTCTAACTACAAACTTACATACTACTGTAGAAGAAGAAATGGTAAACAAATAAAGGATAAGGCAAATAAAGGACAGGAAGAAAAGATATGCCCTCAACCCTCAAAGAATGAGGATTGAGGGACTTGGAAGGAAGGAGAGCCATAAAAGGCAGATAGGAAAGGGGAAGGAGAGAGGGCCCGCCCTAAGGTCAGAGGAAAAAGCGGGAAAAACGGACCCAGCTCAGGAATCCCTCGGGGTCGCCAACTCCCGAACTCACCAGCCGTGAGCCCCTGAGGGTGTAGCAATATCCGGGGTGCACTAGAAGTGGTGGGGCTACATACACCCTGCCTCCTTGAGGGCCTTGAGCAGAAGGCAGGAGATAACAGGAAATGAAAAAGAAGGCTGGTCCCTCGCAGAAGGAGGGTATCAGAAAAGATGAGACAAGGGCCAATTAAGGCGGGAAAGGAAGAGACTCCCTAGGCCTCGGATACCCTAATACCGTCGGGGTCGGAAGAGAACAAGAGTTGACCAAGTGAGGTCGACAGGAAAGAAGACGGAGAGGAGCCCGGCACAAGTAAGTGGAAGCAATGCCGGACTCAGCTGGGGCCCCATGGTCGCCAACCCACGTCCCACTAGATGTGAGCCCCTGGAGAGGGGGGGGGGGGTATGAATAAGAAATCACGTAATTGAATATCCGCAAAACATCACTTGTCATGGTAAGGCTTTATTAAGCCTAGAATACTAACATTATTCACTTGATGCTTAATACTAATAATACGTTAAATTTACGTACATTACGAACTTTGTGCTAAGGCACCACCAATTAGTTAAATGGTTGAAATTAATATATATTTCGTATGTAACACTATTTATCTACACTGAATCCTCTGTGGTCTTTGAAGTTTAATACGCTAATTTCCATCTTATACATGGTGGCCACTCAAATAGTTCAACGATTTTCCAGGAGTTTTTCAGGAATTTTCCAAAAGTAATTCTCATTTTTTCCATACTTAAACATAAGCGCGTGTCCCAGGGGGGGGGGGGGGGCTTTATCGATTGCCTACTTCAAGACCAAAATAAAGCAGTTGTGTTTGGTTTACTTATACAGATGTTGACAAAAATTAGTGGTGATTGTATTAATGATACGCAAGCCTTCACACAAATGATTTAATTTGTTGTTTTAAAAAAGCCTTTGTGACTCAAATATCCGCTTTTAAAAAAAAGATAAAAGAATGCCGCCTGCAATTTTATTGCGGTGAAGTTGTCTATAACTTACTCAATACGTTTTACAAAAATACTATCGCGTGTTCTCCCACTCAGAAATAGGTAGCCTGAGGAAATTTATTTCGTTAACGATAGAGAGCTCACCCAAAACCGCAGCGGGATTTTTATAATTAACTTAATTAACAGTGGCTATTTTCCAGGAGTTTTCAATTGTTTCGTCATTTTCCAGGAGTTTTCCAGACCTAATAAAAATCCAGGAGTTTTCCAGGAGTAGTGGCCACCATGTAAATACAACAAAAACAGAAGTCGTTTACTTTGACGTAAATAGCAGTACGTAATCTCTCCAGCCTCTTATACTGTCTCTGGTTTTTATGAGGTTGTTTTTATAATCCCTCTGAAGTGATGTGACATAACTACAACAAATTCCCCACCTCTTTGTTATTGCCATGGGGAGACCAATATGTTGTTAAATTCCAGGATAATTTCCAGGCAATTATTTTCCCCATGATTACGCCTCTAGAACTGATTGGCATTAATAACAAAAGCATTGACATCACCACCACATACCAGTAGAAGGGTTGGGACTGATACACATGGAATTATAAGCAGTTAAATTATTCATACACGTAAATTTTACGTATGTTAGTATTGAAGGGTTAACAGTAACTTGCCACATGCTTAAAGCTAGGAATTTTAAGAGAGAGGCCTGGCTTCAGATCGTTGTTGAACAAACATCAATTTGCTTCAAACCGCCGAATGAGAGTCACCGCTGGATGAACAGCACGAAGAAAGAAAAATCATAGTAAGAGAAATTAAGTTATTTTGGGAAGAAAAGGAAGCTCATTCTATTTCATCTGTGAAATAGGTTCAATCATGCTTCTTAGTTGGGCGTAACGCCGTAATAATTTTAACTGTAACACTATAACACATAAATCATACCAGAAGCCTTAAGCGCTTTAGAAATTACGGCAATCAAGGGAAGAACAAACATCAAGGAACTAGAAAAAACATCAGAGAAAAATACTGAGAATGATCTACGGGCCAGTTCAGAAATAGGGAATATGGATAGAGAGACTAACAATAGAACTATACAAACATACAGACAGAGACGACTACAAACAACATCAGGAAGAGAAGGGCAACATTTTGTGGACTTATAAAGTTTTAGTATAGTTATGAATAGTACACTGAAAACGAATTGGGCAAAAGAAACCCGTGGAATACCTCAAGAAACTAAACATCTCTACAGAAGACATGGCAGACAGGACAATATACAGAGAAATAAATCAGAAAACAGAAATTTGAGTAAAGGCACAAAGAGAAAAAAAAAACAGGAAAGAAGTGGACAGAAGAGAGAAAGGGGAAACATTGTGAATCTATGAGTGGTTTTGGGAAGAAATAATTTCTCGTTCCTTATTTCAATTTCTTATTTTTTTACGTTGTTACCCTAGGCATTCCGAAGCATACAGACACTTTGGTTGATATAAATAGTGAATTTGATAGTGTCGTAATTTAGTCCTAATAGAAATCGCTGTCTTGTAGTATGTTTTTCTTATAAGGTGGCAAGCAAGCTCCATTTTCATGGCTCTCTCATGATTTCCTTCTTTGTCGAAGAAGGTATCATTGAATATCGAAATATGTACGTTTAAACATTAATAAACTGCATATTTTGGTGTTGGAGCCCCTGTGGCTTAGGCGGCAGCACACCGGACTCTCACCGCTGGGTCCGTGGTTCAAATCCCGGTCACTCCATGTGAGAGCTGTGCTGGACAAAGTGGAGGCAGAGAGGTTTTTCTCCGGGTACTCCGGTTTTCCCTATCACAAATTTAATTCCAGCAACACATTCCACTATCATTTCATCTGTACCGGGTGAGTTATCCGTGGTCGTTACGGCGTGGCTGCAGGCAGTCGCTCACATCCGGGAAGCGAGAAGGTTCGAATCCCCCGCCGGCAACCTTGAAGATGGTCTTCTGTGGTTTCCCATCTTCCTTCCAGGCAAATGCCGGGGTTAGTCCCTAACTATAGGCCACAGCCGATACCTTCCAGTTCCTTGTCCTTACAATCACACTTTCCTCCCCAGACAACACTCCACACGCTACGGTACTTGTAGCTCATCCATTGGGTGTCCGCGTAGAAGAAGCTACAAACTCTGGTGAGACGAACATGTCTTCGGACACTCCCGGCACTAAAAGCCATACGCTAAAAAAACTGTCATTCATTTAATCATTGCACCAGGGAGTGCGACAGGCTTCGGCAGCCGGCACAGTTCATATCCTCGCCACTAGATGGGGGGCTTCATTCATTCCATTCCCTGACCCGGTCGGTCGACTGGAAGCAGGCTGTGGATTTTTTTTATATTTTAGTGTTGAAAAGGCAGATTATATAGACTAACATAAATAGTATAGCCTATGGTTAGTCTACTAGTTTTCAATTACTTGGACAAAATTAGACCGAGTCACGGAGTAACTTCAGCGAAGCAGAAAAACATTCCTTGCCAGCCTTGGTTTTAACATCTTGAAGATTTTTAAATTCTCTCGTCCAGTAAGTGATATGAATTAATGAAGAAAACTAAGTTGACTCAAGCCACGTCACAGTGGGCGTAGAGTTATGAGCCTAGCCAGAGCTGAACTTACTAATTAAATTGGCCGTCTAGTTATCGATTGAGCTGTCGCTAGAATTAATTCTGGTTGCTCCCTAGAGCGCTACCCTGCTTCAATCTGGGCTCCGTCCTCTCTCCTCCCTTATTAATTACTGTGCAGCTGAAGCTCTTCCGCTTCCTGTCTTAGGTACTGAGCATTTCCCCCGCTCAGGTGAAACCAGACAGCACGCTCGACTGTTGTGTGCTTCGGGTTGTATGGCTTAGATCTCCAAGGGGACGAGATTGCAATAAAATGAAGCGTTCCCGACGCGAAAGGCGAGGTCAACAAATACCATTACAATTTTCTACCAAGGGCAAACGCGTTATATTCTTCTTCTTTTCTGTCTACCAGGGGCTCGCACATTGTGGGACGAGGGTTAGCGACCACGAGACCCCAGCTGAGTTCGGCATTACTTCCAATTACTTTCGCAGGCTCCTCTCTGTTATCTTTCCTGTCGACCTCCCTTGGTCAACTCTTGTTCTTTTACGATCCTGGCGATATTAGGGTGTCTAAGGCTTAGGGAGTCTTTCAATTTCCCACCTTAATTGGCCCTTTTCTCATCTTTCCTGATACCCTCCTTCTGCGAGGGGTCAGCCTTCTTTTTCTTTTCATGATATCTCCTGCCTTCTGCTCAAGGCCCTGAAGAAGGCAGGGTGTGTGTAGCCCCACCACATATGGTGCACCATGGCCAGTGCTACTCCCTCAAGTGTTCACGGCTGGTGAGCTCGGGATTTGGCAATCCCGAGAGATTCCTGAGCCGGGTCCATTTTCCCCGTTTTTCCACTGCCTTTGGGGCGGTCCCTATCCTATTTCCCTTGCCTCGCTGCCTTTCTTGGCTCTCCTTCCTTCCAAGTCCCTCAATTCTCATTCTTCGAGGGTTGAGGGCATTTCCTTTCCTCCTTTCCTTTATTTACAACAGGCTGTTCCAAATCCATGAGTTTGAGAACGCGTACACGCGAGTACTCAGCAGTGATGCTCGGAGCACGATTGGAGAGGGACTGGGGGTGACAGCCAATACGTCACTGGGTGAAGGTCATAGCACAAGTCTATGCGTTCCTGCCAGTCTTGATGTATCCACCGCGAAGTGACGGCAGCCCCCCGCAGCAGAGCTGTATTGCATGTTGCAAGTTAACTCACGTAAGGCGGCGAGTACTCCGCTGCTCATGGGCGAGTTGCTCGGCTGGAACAGCCTGATTTACAATCTTCTCCTTCTTGTTTCCCATTTCCTCTTCTGGATTGTAAGGCAGTACTTAGTTTTAGTTGTAGGTTTAATTTTCAATATCGCCCAAACCTTTAGTGGCCGATAACCTAGATGTTAGGACCCTTAAAACAACAATTATCATTATCGTATCTTCTGTTGTGATTTCATCCCAAAATATAGATGGTAATAAAACAATACTTTTATCCCATTATTCATTTATTATAATTGACACGTCACATGAATGGAATAATAATAATAATAATAATAATAAGGGAATAACAACTGACATAATACGGAACAGATTAACTTACAGAAATGTAATGCAAAATTTCAAGGGTTTCCAGGAGAAAGTAAGGAAGGAACGAAACTACATCTGGGCAGAGGAGAGGAAGAGAAGGCAAAGTGATGAAATGGAGAAATATTAGCAAACCATAATGGAAACGGTGTACAAAAATAAATGATTTAAGTGAGCTATTTTACGTAGTCATAAGACGGACAAGATCGAGAAAAGAGAGATGATTAATAATACAAAGGAATGCGTACAATCGATTTGTCATAGTATCGCCTTCACAATATTCAATGCCATTGATGGTTGCAACAGTTTGTTGTTGTTGTTGTTTTTGCTTATTTAAGGGGATTTGTGTACTTAGGTGTGTGTAGAACATAGAAGATAGCATATTGGCTTTTACGGCCAAGAAGTTAAAACTTAGCAATTTTCGAAGCCTTTATTGGGAGGTGAAAGGCTGCCTGAGCTTTTTGCTCTCGCAGTAAAGAAGCGCAGGTGCGCTTCATAAAAAGGGAGGTATCGTACAGTTCGCTACTCCTGTGGAGGTATGAGAACGGACACCAAGGGCCCGCTGATGAGCCAGCTTGGTGTTCCTAGGCGAAACCCCACACAAGACACGGCATAAACCTAGAAAAATTGCTTAGTTCTAATTTCTTGGCCGTGAAAGCCAATATACCATCCTTTTATTTAAATTGTTATGGACTATTAAAGAAGAAGAATAAAATTAAGGGATGACATGTTTCGCACGTCAAGTGAGCATCATCAGATCCAACCTACAGTGACACCTAGAGACAGTCTCTGCCCTCTAAAGGCATAATACAGGAAAACCCGTCAGTAAACTTACAGTAGTCGTCATCATCATCAGTTTATTTGCCTGATGGCAGGTTTCCTCATGTTCGGTCTCTCCACCTTATCCGGCCTTCATCGGCACGTTTCATCAGCTCGTACGATTTATCAATCTTGATGGAATCCAGCATCTGAAACCTTCCTCTTCCTCTTCAGATTTTCCCTTGGACCGTCCCTTCTAATGGACTTTTCACCAAACCATCTCCCCTTACGCAGTGTCCAATCCAATTCATTTTTAGCCTATTTTCAATTTTGAAAAAAAAAAAACAGGCTTATGAGATCACCTTTTGTCCGTGTATGTGTGTGAGGTGTGTGTGTGTGAGAGGTGTGTGTGTGTGTCCCCTAATAACTTTTAAACTGCTGGAGCGATTTCAATGAAACTCGGTACGTTCATAGCACTATTCCGGGTGACCTTGACCGTGCCCTTCAAATTTTGTTACGTCTCACCAATCCAACATGGCGGCTGTGCGAAATATTTCACCAGCATTTAATATCTCCAAAACTATTACCGATATCACACTGGAATTTATTACGGTGTTAAAGGGAACTACTGGAAGTTCACCTATGTGACTTTTGAAAAACTGGTACCTACAAAACCAACATAGCGGCCTCACGAATTTGCGACATTTAAATAGACGTTTCTCGCGATTTAACCAACCAAACGCAATAGAACTTGGCACAGTATATGTTCATACACATTGTAATGCACCGACATATAACTTCGTTCAATTGTTTGCATAACCACAAGATGGTGGATGTGCGAAATATTTCACCGAAATTCTATATCTCTGAACCTGTTACCGGTATCACCCTGAAATTTTATACGGAGATAAAGGGCACTACTGGAAGATCATCTATATGACTTTCAAAATCCAGTTAACTACAAAACGAACATGGCGGCCAAGCGAATTTGAAAATTTTAAATAGACCTTTCTCGCGATTTAATGTTCCAAACGCAATGGAATCTGGTACAGAAAATGTTTGTACGCATTGTAATTCACTGGTATCGAATTTAGTTCAATTGTTTACATAACCTCAAGATGGCGGCTGTGCGAATTTTAAAATTAAGTTTTTATTTCTTGTGTCGTAATCATGCGATCGAAGTGAACGTTTGAATAACGAACCTACGCAATAATTTTCCTTTAATGGTACATGACTCTATGGCCTATAAATTTAACAATCCAACATGGCGACCATCCGAAATATTTAGACGGCTCGGAATATCTACGAATCTATTATAGCAATCAAACTGATTTTTTTATGTTCATAGGGGCTATGAACTTAAGTTCACATGTAGGACTTTCAATATTCTGGTGATCACAAATCCAACATGGTGGCGACGCGAAGTATAAATATTCACATGGACGTTTCTCGCAATTTAACCATCCGAGTGCAGTGAAACTTGGTACAGTAAATCCTTATACGAATGTTATCTATTTTATTTCAATTGTTTCCATTACCACAAGATGGCAGCTGTGCGAAATTTTAAAATCTCCTTGTTACTTCTTGTGTCCTAATTATGCGATTGATGTTTGAATGCTACACGTACTCAATAATCTTCATGTAACAGTGCATAACTCTAGGACCTACATATATAAAATCCAAGATGGCGACCATCCGAAATATTTAGTCAGTTCTCAATATCTACGAATCTATTACAGCAATCAAACTGAAATTTTGTATGTTCATAGAGGCAATTAACATGAGTAGGATATATGAAAATAGGCTGTATAGTTCTTCATGGAACTACTTGTTATCATTTTAAATGATCTTGTCGACTTCGTCGTTACGCTGGGGTCTGGCGTTACGTTACGGTGACGGGACGAAATGTACCCAAATGCACTGAGGTGTGTGACGTCATAGTACCGCTTGGTGCATGTGTTCCCCGACAATCTCTACTTCGTTAGTATAAGACAAAAATCCCCGATTCTTGAATGCCATGGGTAATCTCGAGAACCACTGGATGGATTTTGATGCGGTTGTCACCATTCTGTAAAGGATATCTCGAGGAAAGATTCTGTAGAAAATATTTTATGAATGATCAAAGGAAGCCAAGCAGTAACGATTTCAGTGAAAAGTCGAAAACAAACTTGTCGTCCGTGCGCTTCTTAAACTTACGCTGGGCAAACCGTTAAAAATATCAATATACTATGAGCGTAAGAATTGGTCAGCATGAAAAGTTCTCCAAAAATTCCGCGAGAGCATAGGCCTATCTCTATCTCCAATACATCGCCCACTATGCCCACTATAAGTGTTTTTAGACTGGATGGAAGGTGCACGTCCTCGCGCGCTCTGGTGAGCGTGACGGCATCCCGTGCGCTTGACCTTGCTTTGCCCTTGGTTTGCACTTGCCGTTCGCGAGTAATTTGAAACAAGATAAGCAAGATTAAGTATTATGCAGATAATTTTTTAACATGTCAAGAGTATTTGGCGAAGCCTCCAGCCTTTCTAGCATTTTTCAGCATTTGTAGCATTTAAAATGATACAAAGTCTAGTCTTTCAGACAGACTGTCACTTTTCTTTTCCTGATCTTCTTTAGCATCTTTCTTCCTTCTCCTACTTTCCTTAATAGTTCCTCTTTTCTCACTTTATCCTTCCAACTTCTTCTCTCCATTCTCCTCCACAGCCACATTTCGAAAGCCTCTATTTTTCTCTCGTTTTATTTCCTAATCGTCCAAGTTTATATTCAATACATTGCTACACTCCAAACAAAACATTTCACTAATCTCTTCCTTAGGCTTACTTTGATTGCTCCACACAAAATAATTTTCTTTTCTAACAGAAGGCTTCTTCTACTATTGCAATCCTTGTTTTTATTTCTTTAGTTCATGTCATTTCTTGTGTAACCCTAAGCTCCTAGGTATTGTTCAGCCCAAGGGTCGGTACGACCCTAGGACCTGAAACGCCAATACACCCCTTCATCTTTCACCTATAAACCACCCCTTACAGGCTGTAAGCCTCATACACTTCCTTAACACAGGCAGGCGCAGCGGTCTAGCTGTCAGCCAAGCTTACATCACTCATAAACAAATACACTATCGCCGGAATCTGGAACAGCAACAATGACGAAACGCCAAGTCAGCAGCTCGGGAGACCTTAAAAGGTAGACCCCAGGAAAGCCCAATGTCTATTCGCGGCCGTCGGCTCTGCATTTCCGGTTCCAGCTCCAGCTCCAGCACCACCAGGTGAGAATAGAGCGTGCTCAGTTCTCCTTATAACTTACACATTTGTACTTTATCACCCCAAACCCACACTTGTACTTGCACACATTCTTTTACACCTGTCCACTAGTAAAAGGGACAGCAGATCACCATAACTGACCAAATAAACACTTGGTCAGTAAGCACACATCTTATACTTATTTCATTTAGCTTTACATCCTCACACCCAGCCTGCCCTCAGTCCTAATTGCCCCTGACCGTGAACGCCAGGAATTGCACCGTCAGGAACTCCATTGTATTCGAGTAGTAGCCAGACAGCAGCGGCCAAGTGCCGACTCCGCATATGAGCTCGCTTTCGCTCGCTCACACTTAATTGGTGTACTAAGTTAATAGCTCTTTATTAAGCATTCATCCCTTAACGAGTAGACGCACCCCGTAGGATCGCACCCCGTAATATTTCATCCTAAAACAGACACTTACACTAGTAGTTTCCCCAAATACGGGAAACTGCACATTTCGAAAACCACCCCTAAAATTATACATCTACACATCCCTGTTCATCCCTCCCCCCAACAGCGGGATAGAACAGTATGTTTACTGATGAATATTAAGGCATTAAGCACTGTTAAATAGTACATTATGCAACGAGCCTATAATGGCAATAATTAAGACACGAATATGTTTATAAAACGAGCGTATGCGAGTTTTATAATTTCCATACGAGTGTCTTAATTACCATTATAGGCGAGTTGCATACGACTGTTTATGTTCGACGATAATTATTATAACTATTTTATAATCGAACATAAGTATTCATAACTATCCGTCGAGATTTCGCCACTTTTATGTACTGAACAGAGCGCATTGGACGCAGATTACCGTACTATGACACTAGGCCACGCAGTGAAATATAAATTAGAAGGCCTTCAAACTCAGCGCAGGAGCGATGCTAAACTTATGTAATTGGTCAAACAACTGTTTCTTGAGCTCTGATTGGTGGGAGAAACTGTTTCATAATGAAAAATAGTGTTATAATGAGCCTCATTATAGTACAGTTTTCTGACATGTAATAGTCAGGGTCGAACATCAAGATCTTATTATTACTATTATTATTTATTCTGACTTCTTTCAATAGAATAGTTTCCATACTCCATCTTAAGGAAATCTATGAGGGCCATACTTAGTAGAGAAGGAACATGTTAGCGTGTCAGCGCTATTTTATCGAGACAAGGTGAATTCGTTCTTACTGGGAGAGGTGTCATTAACCTAGTTCCCAGCTTATCTCACTGGCAGCACTTACCTATAACGAAAGAAATCAGGTCATATTATAAGGAAGAATCTCACATCATAGAGGTAGAAACCCGAACATGTAAGACATGCAATTTACAACTGAAAGAAATATCAGCTAACTATCGACAGAAGTTGAGAACTAGATGCCACCACTTGTCGTACAGCCTGTGATCTAAGAATTTAATTTACAAATTATTTAAAAATCTCGAAGTACACTTCAAGTGACAAATAATCTTCCAATTTTCAAAATACTATTGATAAGGTGACCATGCTAAAGACAGAACACCTGAAGGTTACTGTAAAAGATTTAACAGTGTTTTTCTTTCTTTTTAAACAAAATGGTCCAGCCAGAGTTGTTGCCTGCCATTCTTTCAAAAGATAACTTAGTAAAATAACAGGTGAGTTGTTAATCATTTCGTTAAACAGGTCAGTGACAAATCAAAAGAAACTTTGGTTGGTGGGTCCTCAGTTTAGGGACTGCGACAACGCCGCCATGTAGCTCCGTGTACTTTGGGTGTGTGTCAAATCTTTCTGATAACCCGTGTTAATTTTGATAGCTGTATTAGTGCGTGTTATCCGTAATTCAGCTAAGGCCTGCAGACGACCAATTTTAAGTAGTTCTTACTTTTCCTACCAAATGCTACCATTAACGACCCCTAACCGCGAACATGGCTAATATATACCACCACAAACCAGCACCTGGCGACGAAAGTTGGAACTAATTGGGCGTTAATCAAATCTAACCTACAAATTTAGCTTCACACAATTTTAGTTAGTGGAAGGTTGTTTTACATGCCATAAATCTATGACATGGGCCCACCGGCTTTATTTCCCCTACGAAGGAAGACATACTGAGGGATTTTTAACGGTCTTAAAAATCCGACGGTTTTGGCCGGGTTTGAACCCACGATCTTGGGCATAGAAGCTCAGCAAGCTACTAACTACGCTACCGAAGACGCACAAGAAAACTACTTCATACCATTTAAAATATAATTTATCAAATAACCATAGTTAAGTTGCAATCAATGAGGCACAAATTACTGAGTTTTTACACTGAACGGATCTCCATTAAATTACGATCGCACATTCATGTTGTTGTTGTTTCATTTGAGGTGTTTCTTGTTTCTTTGTGATTCAGCCCCGTGTACTTGGGTGAGTGTAAAATTTTGTCTGATAACCTGTGTTTATGGGATGGCTGTATTTGTGTGTGTATTTGTAATTGACGTCAGGATTAGAAAGGCAATGACCGTGGTCTTGAGTATTTTTTTTTGTGTAGCCTCCTGAGAGGCCGAGTGCAGGTCTTTCTAGTCGACGCCCGTGGGCGACCTGCGCGTCCGGATGAGAGATGGAATGGATGAAGATTAATGAAACTGGGCAAGGATGTGGAAGGAAGCGGCCGTGGCCTGTCAGAAGGTACTGTCCCAGCATTTGCCTGGTGTTGAAAATGGGGAAACCACGGAAAACCATTTCAAGGACAGCCGACGGTGGGGCTCGATCCCACGCGTCTACCGAGTCAGCAGAGAGCTTGGCCCCTTAACCAAACGCAGCGCTTTAGCCCGCGTAGCCACTACTGTCGGTCTTGAGTAAGTAACCATCCCAGCCGTGGGAGAAACAACGGAAAACCACTTACAGGGCATGGCTGAGGTAGGAATCGAACCCATTTCTTCTCAAATTTGCCTCATGAGGCTGAAAGGACACCGTTCCAGCTCTCAGACCAGAATTTTATTTCTTGGCAGAACTGGGAATCAAACCTGTATCGATATCAATATAGGCAAGGTATTATCTCTGAGTATCTGTTGTCGACTCTTACTCCTGTCTGCTCCCTAAGATGGAGGGATGAAACACGCGTGAGACTGTTACCTCGAAAGTACAATAGACTACTGTCGACCAAAATATTATGTGCACTCGAGTTTGAAGGTTGTTTGTGAAGTAATCAATAGACCTACATAAAATCCAAAAACATCATCATTTTCGTCGTTCTATTTTACGTTAGTTCATGTACGTTTGCAATTTTTAATTTATATTGTAATATTTTTTTATCGCAGTTGGAACACAAAATGTGCCCGTATTTAAGCGTGTTTCAACCATGCGACACATTTAAGGATTATAATCTCAGAAGCTGTACAGCTTTCCCCGGAGCGGCTAGCCGGTGAACCATGCCTTATTTCACCGTTCAAATACAAACCAATATAAAATAAGTGAATTAATTTACGTATTTCACAGTAATACAGCATAACATGTTATGTATAAGGATTACAACGCGACCAAGAACTAAATTTGTCAACCACCCCGAACCGAGAAAAAGTTACCTTACAAAAATAACAACTTTGTTTCTTGGACACACAACATTCTTAAATTAATAAATCAGTTATAAAACATTCCAATGTATATTGTGTTAAAATTTGGATTCGATCTAATGACGGGTTTCTGAGTTAATAACTCTTAAATGTGACGCAAGGTTGAAACACGCTGAAAAGGGGGCACTTTTTGTGTTCCAACTGCGATAAAAAATATTAAACTATAAATTCAGTATTCCAAACCTACATAAACTAACATAAAATAGAACGACGAAAATGATGATGTTATTGGATTTTATGTAGGTCTATTGGTTACTTCACAAACAACCTTCAAACTCGAGTGCACATAATATTTTGGTCGACAGTAGTCGATACTCGCAGGCATGTATCGATATCAATTAGTAAGGCTACTGACTGTGTATCTGTCATCTGCTCCATTCCAGTGTTCCCCATGGTTGCCAGATCTCGTTTATTTATTTATTTATTGATTTATTTACTTATTTATTTGTTGACGGTACACAACAGGGCTCAGTGTGAGCCCCAATAACAGTGCACCTACACAGAAAAACACATTTCCAGGTATTTCTACATTATTATTAATACCTAAATGTTATTCTTAAATCTAGGATGTTCACACAGAATAAAATGCATAGTAGTAAAAATCTTAATCTAAATATAATATAAAAACTAAATCTAAATTTTATCTAATACCAAATATAAACACAGGTTTCAAAATTATTACATAGAAAACTAAAAGGTAACTTTAATAACTAGGGAACAGGCCTATCCACATATATACATTGTTGGTTCTGTTTTACGTGATAGATAATTCTATTTCAAATATGAATTCAGTGACTGGATTATGATTTCCTAGAACGGTCTGTTTGAGAGACAGAAATCTAGTTTCCAATTTACACGCACTGCATCGTTTGAAATACTGCAAAGCCTCCATACAGGTGAATTGTTATGAGAAGTGGTATTGGTTATATCATTTATGAATGTTATAGTTGATCTTGAAGAGCGAGGGATGTTGAAATTTAGGAGCGATAGGAAAAATGAGTTATCAATTTGACCGTTAATAACTTTATAAACTTGCCTTCGATAATTCACATCAGTCATTCCAGAATTCAACAAACGTTCACCGTAGGGTACCACTAGTTGTGATCCCCCGAGGAGGGGATATGGTAGAATACGTGTGTCACCGTAGGGTACCACTAGTTGTGATCCCCCGAGGAGGGGATATGGTAGAATACGTGTGACATTGTCACCTCGAAAGTAGAGTAAAATAGACTAATCGCTACCCGCAGCACTTTATCAATATCAATTAGCAAGGTATTGGCTCTGTGTTCCACATGGTTGCCAGATCTTGCCTCAATGGTTGTGTGACCCTAAGGGGGAGGGGAGAACACGAGTGAGACTGTTACCTCGAAGGTACAGTACAATAGACTAATCGATACTCGCAGGCCTGTATCGATATCAATTAGCAAGGTAATGCTCCTGTGTTCTTGTTGTCTGTTAACACACCTGTATGCCCTCAATGATAATCCTACCCTCGAACAATACTGTGCTATATTCTACAGCATTAACATAACCAGGGACGTAGTCAGAATCCATGAACTGAGGGTGCTTAATTTGTTGCAAAGGGTGCAACTTGAGGGGTGCTGGAATGTTCTGGGCTATCTATGTAAATTTGGGCGGCTTCGGTGGCTACTGTCGGGGAAATAAGTATAGATACTCGAGTTTAGAGGTCAATAAAACCTTTACCCTTAGTCTTACATAAGAACAACTTACACTATATTTTTCCTTGTTTTATTTGTCGTTTAACGATAAAGAGTAAATATTTGCATTGTATCTACTTAAAATTTTATAGCAGATTGAACAAAAAAAGTACCGGTTTTTATTACCAAGTTTACGGAGCGCTCACTTAGAAATATCATTACGTTAAAAGTATTAATCTGATCGTAACGAAACTTTAATACGTCTTAAAGGAACTCATTGTTAACGCGTATATTAAGTTTTAATCTGATCTGACGTTTCTTAAAATAGTTGTTGTGAATTTTGTAAAAGAACTTTTTCTCGGGCCTGGGTGGTCATAGCTGTATGAAATATGGCATGTTATGAGGCTCATAGCAATGCAAGACTTAACGTAAAACTACATTTTATCTACTTGGGATTATCGATTTTATATGGATTGATATTTAATCGGACCATTGTGGGCGGCGATAGTACCGTAGCAGCCTGGCAATGTTGCCAGTTGACTACCGTATTTGGAACTAGCTGCGCGCTCATTCCTACGCACACCAAACTGTGACCTTTGTTCTTTGTTGAGTCATTAGCAACAAGCAGCAACTATCACTGTCTGTATTACCTACATCGATCAAGATGCCAGCTAAACCGCAATTAACGGAGGGAGAATTTGCCATGATTATAAGTGCAATATGTTTTTTAGAAGCGAGAGAGAAAGTAATAATGATAAGAGGGTTTAGCAAAAAATATCCAAGTGTATGGGAAGGTCGATAGCCACGGTGAAGAGATGTGCCGCTGCAATGAGAGATATTCCTCTTCCTCCCAGAATCCCAAAGTATGAAAGTATGATGAAAGCAGAGCTAATTGTTCACGCCAAACCTCACTTCAGGGCACCTAAAAAGAAGATGGAACAGATAATCAAGAATGTTCGTCCTGACGTCGAACTCGTCTGGCTGCCAGTTGCTCATTATCAACCCCATAGAGCTGGTTTGGTCCTACGTGAAAAATAAAATATCTAAAGTGAATATGAGTAACCAGGCGGAGAGAGGAGGATCAATGGAGGTGAGGCGAGATCTCTGTAAAGAAGCCTTGAGGTCCGTAACACCGGAGCTATGGAAAAAATGCATCGAACACACACACCAAAAAATATTGAGAAACATTACTGGAAAAAGGATGGGCTAACAGAAGACGTCCCCATTTTTGAGCCACTTGTTATAAACTTAAATGACAGTTCATCTGATTCATCGGGCAGTGATTTTTCAGACGATTAATAAGGGAGCAGTTTTATAATCTTATAATCTCAAAGTGTAAATTATTAATCTTATAATAATAGATTTTCAGCTGACACACCATTTTTAAACCTGCCAATGGAGGTCCAAAGCCCTGATTAAAAAGGTGTTGGGAAATGTTTCACTTCTTGCGGAAATGAAATAAGACACGTTTCTCTAACTTGTAGGAAAAATTAGCAGAGGATATTAGCGCTGTACATAAGGGACGCATATTTCAGGATATGAAGAAGAATTAAATAGTTAAGTTAAATAGACGTGAATGATAGTGTATTTTATTTTTTATTTATATTTTTCTTAGTCCTATTACCCGCCAGGGTTGGCAATTCCCTCGGACTCGGCGATGGATCCCGCATTTACCGCCTCCATTTTGAAACTTCGGGAACGGGGATACAACTGGGGTATGTGACCAGCACCTCGCCCAGGCGGCCTCACCTGCACCTTATGAGGGATGGGAAGATTGGGAGGAATAGGCAAGGAAGAGGGAATGAGGCGACCGTGGCCTTACGTTAGGTATCTTCCCGGCATTTGCCGGGAGACGAAGTGGGAAATCACGAAAACCACTTCGGGGATGGCTGAGGTGGGAATCGAACCCCCCCCCCTCTACTCATTTGGACCACCCGAGGCTGAGTAGACCCCGTTCCAATCCTCATACCACTTTTCAAATTTCGTGGCAGAGCCGGGAATCGAACCACGGACCTCTGGGGTGGCAGCTAAGCACGCTGACCACTACACCTCGGAGGCGAATATATATTATAATATTTGTATTATAATTCGTCAATTTCACTTATGGATTTTGATTTAATGTTATTAATGTAATTTTTCAAGTCCTCGTACTGCAGCTCCTTCGCCAAGATTTTACTCGTATACAGTAATATCTTCCTTGTCACGTGAGCGACCCATGGTTTAACCCATAGACATTCACTTTATCTTTCCGTTTCTTTTATATACTGGTATTGACACCACAGAATTTCAACTACCGTAATATAGTTAAGTGAACAAGGAACTGTCCTTCATCCATTTTGCTGAACTATGATATCATATTTGATGTAGTGTTATGGTGCGATGATTGCTTTGTATAACTGTGATAAAAGTTCTGTTTTATAAAATATTTGGTAACATTTATTTGACAAATTTCTTGGTAGTGTAATACCGGCCTAACACAAATTACAAAACAACAACAGAAATGCACAGACCTTACGGCTTGGAACGCGCGCGTATTATGTTTCACCGGGCAACGTCGCAGCAGTTTCCTCGACCGAGCGCATTGTTCCCGTCGCTTGCTAAGATACATTCTTCTCACATAACCACCTGATTAAATATCAATCGATATAAAAGTAATTATCAAAAGTAGATAAAATGTAGTTTTTCGTTTAGCCTTGCATTACTATGAGCCTCATAACAAGCCATATTTCATACTACTATGACCACCCAGGCCCGAGAAAAAGTTGTTTTACAAAATTCACAACAACTATTTTAAGAAACGTCAGATCAGATTAAAACTTAATATACGCGTTAAGAATAAGTTCCTTTAAGACGTATTAGAGTTTCGTTACGATCCGATCAATACTTTTAACGTAATGATCCTTCTAAGTGAGCACTCCGTGAACTTGGTAAGAAAAACCGGTACTTTTTGTTCAATCATCTATAAATTTGTAACGAGATACAATGCAAATATTTACTCTATATCGTTAAACGACAAATAAAACAAGGAAAATATTGGTGTAGGTTGTTCTTATGTAAGACTAAGGGTAAAGGTTTTATTGACCTCTAAACTCGAGTATCTATACTTATTTCCCCGACAGTAAGCTTCTATGCCCATGATCGCGGGTTCAAATCCGGCCGAAGCCGTCGGATTCTTTAAGAGCGTTAAAATCCCTCAGCATGCCTACCTACGGAGGGGAAGTAAATCTGGCATCCCCATGCCATAGATTTATGACATGTAAGAGAACCTTCCACTTACTACAATTGTTACAACGTTCGCCGCCAGGTGCCGGTTGCGGTGGCAACTAGTAGCCAAGTTCACAGCTAGGTGTCGTTGACGGTAGCAAAAGTAGGAACTACTTGAAATTGATCGTCTGCAGTCCTTACCTGAATTACAGATAACACTCACTAACACAGCCATTACAATTAACACCGGTTATCAGACAGATTCTGCACACACCCAAAGTACTTGGGTCAACATGACCGCGTTGTCGCAGCCCCTAAACTAAGGAACCAACCAACAAACCACCTATAAGAAACGATCTAAATAAATTATCATTTTGTGTTGGAGTGAGAAATAAGATTGATTTTTCACTGCTCAATAGCTCGAGGCAGTAAGGAAATGTGACTGTCTTTGTGTGCGGTCTCCGTAATTTAAACCCAAAGGGGGAGTATAATATTGTATATGCTACCCTTAAGTCGAGACTTCCTAATAGCCTAGTGGATATTGTTACTACAGTGAAGGCAGTGAGGTTGTTAAAATTGTCAAAAGTAAGAGATGTTATGACAAGGGTTAATTGCCAGTGACCTAACACAACAGCATCATAGGGTGAGCCCCCATTGAGTGGAGAGGCTTAATAACAGTTAATGCTAATGCGTGACCAGCTGCAAGACATGAGCTCTCGCTTGCTGTGTGTAATGTTGCGGGATCGAATCATCTTCATCTTCTTGTTTCGTGTAGGCCATCTAAGGACCACGACATTCAACAGTAACATTTGGAGTGGGCTTTGATGATTGCCCAGTAATTACGCATCTTCTGGCTGTGTTGTTCCCTCCTCTTCTGTGTCCTGAGGGCAGCTGTTTTCTTTCCTAGCGGGTTTTTCCTGGAACCTCAATTGCTGAAGCATCTTCCTGAGAGATGTCCGGACTTTTAAGTCTCTTTCCATCCCTCCAAGTTCTTGCAGATCTTTGATCACTTCCCACAACCATGGTGACTTGGTCTTCCGTTTTTGCCAGTAACCGAGGAGCTGGTTGGTCAACCTGTAGACGTGTCCATAAAATACTAGTCGTCGTTTCCTAGCCACATTATTCTTCTTCATTTCCCCTTTTTCAGTTGACACTGGGTGGGGGCAGATATGGTTCCTCTCCACTTTGTTCTGTCGTTCCACCATTCCTCTTCTGACACAGTGTTCCAATCCAGGTTCCGTTTTCTAATACTATTCTCCACCGAGTCCATCCAACGCATTCTTGGTCTTCCTCGTCCTCTCTTCCCTGTCATCCGTCGTTCCAGTGCTCGTCTTGGTAGCCTTACTTCATTCATCCATTTGACATGTCCAAACCATCTCAATCTGTTTTGCTCCGGTTTGTCATTGAGTTTCTGTACTCCCAGTTCTTTCCGTATATCTACATTTCTCACTCTGTCCCTCCTCGTTTTCTGGACTATACTTCTCAGAATCTCATCTCAGCTGCTTGTACTCTGCTCTCATCCCTCTTAGTCATTGTCCAAGTTTCTGCTGCATATGTCATTATAGGAACATAATATGCTTTGTACATAACTTCTGAAAATGTACTCAACTCACTTTTAACAGTATCAACTTGATGCTATATTTTAAAAGAAAGGGCATATAGCATCAAGTTGATACTGTTAAAAGTGAGTTGAGTACATTTTCAGAGGGATATCTTAATTATTGGGGTTGGTACACCTTGATTTGCTCTTAATAATATTTCCTGCTATGAATTAGAGCTGGTAATTAGCGATGTTCGGCTAAGCAATTATTCAAATGTTTTGGAATTAATCAAAAACTATTCATTCGATTAAACGAATAATAGATTAATCGTCTAAGCAAAGAATCTATTAGATTTAGTCGAGTTATGCTTATTTTCAGAATGATGTATAGAAATTAATAAAAGTTACTTTTTGCCCAAATATACCAAGTGTCCTCCCTTGGACTGGCTGCGTGGCTCAGCGGTAACGTTCTCGTCTGCTGTGACCAAGGATTGAATCTTGACACAGTCATTGGGCGTTTGAGGGTGCGGAAATGTGAGGGAGCCGTGTCAGTAGATTTACTGGCATGTAGGCTGTAGTTCAGCAAAGACCACCAACAACACACCACACACATCCCAGAACACTGCCACAAGCACTTTCCTAGCAGATTGAGTCGTACTGGGGAGCCAGCATGTTTCCACTCCATAGAGTCCTGTTTGTAGTGGTACACCCACGACTCATCACCAGTGAAGTTTCCTGGAGACATTGCTACGGTCCATACACGCCACGCATGTCCCTGTTAATTTCACTCGATTTATGCCCTTTAGCCTACTACTACAGTCATTTCACACCCAAGTGCACGGGGATACAGAATCTACAGCACGCATCGCATCTCCTCTCCGACCCCCTAGAATCGGGTGAATTTTTTCTAGCAACGGCTTCGCCCGGGAACAGTTATGAAACCATTACGTGATAAGCTTTTTTCCCCTAGCTAGCTCGTCAACTGTAGCCTCAGTAATTGAATGGAGATTGTTGGAAGAAGTGAAAACGTAAACACATATAGTGGGCGATGTATTGAAGATAGAGATATGCTCTAGGGGGCTTTTTGTAGAACTTTTTATGCTGAACAATTCTTATAATCATAGTATATTGATATTTTTAACGGTTTGCCCAGTGTAAGCTTGCGCACGGACGCTAGTTTTTTTTTTACTTCTTCACTGAAATCGTTACTGCTTGCCTTCCTTTGATCATAAATAAATAATTTTCTACAGAATGGGTCTGGTGAGGGTGCATGTGAGTGGACCTGGCGACGGACTGTTTTAGTGGTAGTATTTGTTTGCTGGTGAAACTTAAGTATTTTCTTCGTTAGTAGAATTTTGGTATTTAATTGTTAGTAGAAGGTTAGTATTTTGTAGTAGAATTGCTCTTTACTTATTCTGAAAGGGAGTATCAGCCTTTCAGAATAAATCAATTCTTTACTAGTCTTATAGACGGTTAAGATATTGATAATATAAGCCAACTAATGGCTACACTGCGTTCTGCTGCACGGCTGAAAGCAACGGGAAACTAGAGCCGTAATGCTATTCCCGAGGATATGCACCTCTCTATGCATAATTACATGTGATGATGGCCTCCTCCCCTGTAAAATTTCAATCCGGAGGTAAACTAGTCCCCCGTTCGGATCTCCGGGTGGGGACTACTCGAGAGGGGGTTAACATCACAGAAGTGACAAAGAGGAAATCTGACATTCTACGGATCGGAGCGTGGAATGTTAGAAGTCTGCTAGGAAGTGGAAAGTTACAAAACTTAGAAAGGGAAATGGATAGGTTGAGGTTGGATTTGGTTGGGATTAGTGAAATGCGCTGGCAGGAAGAGCAGGACTTTTGGTCAGGAGACTATAGGGTCATTAGCACTAAATCAAACAATGGCCAAGCAGGGGTTGGTCTCATATTGAGTAGGAAACTTGGCCAGCGGGTGGAATATTATGAGCAATACAGTGAACGGATTATTGTAGCAAAAATCAATACTAAACCTATGTGCACCACAGTGGTACAAGTCTATATGCCAACCAGTCAAGCTGATGATGAGGATGTTGAAAAGGTCTACGAAGAAATAGATGACATTCTGAGGTATATCAAAGGTGAAGAAAATGTTATAGTAATGGGAGATTGGAATGCTGTGGTAGGAAAAGGGAGAGAAGGGAAGATAGTAGGAGATTTCGGATTAGGTGAAAGGAATGATCGAGGAAGCAGGCTGATGGAATTCTGCACCGAACATGAGTTGGTCATAGCTAACACCTTATTCAATAACCACAATAGAAGAATATACACATGGATGAGACCAGGAGATACAGGGCGTTACCAAATCGACTTCATTATGGTCAAGCAGAGGTTTCGAAACCAGATTTTGGATTGTAAAACATATCCTGGTGCTGACATAAACTCTGACCACAATCTGGTTGTAATGAAATGCAGATTAAAGTTGAAGAAACTGAACAAAAGTCAAAAGCCAAAAAGGTGGGCAATAGACAGACTGAAAGTAAAGGATGTAAACGAAAGATTCAAGAAGAGTATAAAGGAAGGACTAATCAAAACCCCTAAACAAACTTCAATTGCAGACGAATGGGCACTTTTGAAGAATGAAATAACAAAATCCGCAGAAGAAAACATTGGTAGGAAAGAAAGAATAGGTAGAAAACCGTGGATCACTCAGGATATACTAGAATTGATGGATGAAAGGAGGAAACACAAGAATCTAAGAGATGAAAAGGGGAAAGCAGAATACAGACGTCTGAGAAATGAGGTTAACAAGAAGTGCAAGGAAGCGAAAGAAGAATGGTTGAAAGAAAAATGTGCAGGTATAGAAAATTGCCTGAAATTAGGAAAAGTAGACACAGCTTATCGAAGGATTAAGGATACTTTTGGGGAAAAGAAGACCAAGTGCTGTAATATTAAGGACAAACATGGAAAGCCTCTGACAGATAGGGAAGAAAAGTTTGAGAGATGGAAAGCTTACATAGAGTGTTTGTATAAGGGAAAGGAGATTGAGAATCATGTAATGGAAAGGGAGGAGGAAATTGATGAGGATGCAAAAGGAGATTTAATATTGAGATCAGAATTTGACAGAGCATTAGAGGACTTAGGCAGGAACAAAGCACCAGGCATAGATGATATACCGATTGAGTTGCTACGCTGCATAGGAGATAAAGGTCTGATCAGGTTATTTCACTTGGTGTGTAGGATTTATGAGACAGGTGAGGTACCCCCTGATTTCAAGAAGAATGTTATCATCCCTATACCAAAGAAAGTGGGAGCTGACAGATGTGAATATTACCGTACAATCAGCTTGATTACTCATGCTTCAAAGATCCTGTCTAGAATAATTTACAAGAGGATTGAAAGCCAGATAGAAACGGAGTTGGGAGAAGCCCAGTTTGGTTTCAGGAGAAATGTAGGAACAAGGGAAGCTGTACTAAGTCTTAGGCTGATTTTGGAAGGTAGAATAAGGAAAGATAAGGGAACGTTCATGGCATTTGTAGACTTAGAAAAGGCTTTTGATAACGTTGATTGGACTAAATTGTTTGACATTTTGAAATCTATTGGAATAAAGTACAGGGATAGGAGGGTGATATACAATCTATACAGAAACCAGACAGCAGTCATTCGAGCTGAAGGACATGAGAGAGAAGCTGGTATTCAGAAAGGTGTAAGGCAAGGCTGCAACTTATCACCCATACTTTTCAATCTTTACATTGAACAAGCAATGAAGGAAATTGGAGAAAAATTTAAAGTGGGAGTGAAGATTCAAGGAGAAATAATTTCAACTCTGAGATTTGCTGATGACATCGTCATCTTGGCCGACAAGCCTGAGGATTTGAATGAGTTTTTGAATGGTATGGATTCCGTCTTACGGAAGGAATTCATGATGAAAATTAATAAATGTAAAACAAAAATACTGGAATGCAGCCGAAATAAATCAGAAACCTCTATGGAGATCAAATTGGCCGGTGAAAAGCTGAAGGAAGTAGGAGACTTCTGTTATTTAGGAAGCAGAATAATCAGTGATGGACGAAGCAAAGAGGATATAAAAAGTAGGTTGACTCAGGCAAGGAAAGCCTTTCTACAAAAAATGAATCTGTTGACATCGAATATAGATATAGGTATTAGGAAGTCATTTTTGAAAGCCTTTGTCTGGAGCGTGGCACTCGATGGAAGTGAAACTTGGACTATTGGTGCAGCAGAAAAGAGGAGAATTGAAGCATTTGAAATGTGGTGTTACAGGAGAATGATGAAGATCAGATGGGTAGATAGGGTTACAAACGAAGGGGTATTAAGGCGAGTGGGAGAGGAGAGATGTTTCTGGCGACTGCTAATGAAGAGAAGAGATAGGTTGGTAGGACACATACTAAGACACCCAGGAATAGCAAGCTTAGTTATGGAAGGAAGGGTCGTGGACAAGAACTGTAGGGGTAGACTAAGGTGAGAATATGTTAAACAGATTGCCTCGGATGTAGGGTGTGGTAGCTATGTAGAGATGAAACGATTAGCTCAGGACAGGGAGGCATGGAGGGCTGCATCAAACCAGTCAAAAGACTGAAGACTCAAACAACAACAACATAACTTCTTTAGCCTTAATTGGTATATCCTTGTTCCATACTAGTCCCCGTACCTGTTGGCAGAAAGCACTCCCGAGTTGTATTCTTCTGCTAATTTCCAAATCTAGTCTTCCATATTCAGTCAGTTCACTTCCCAAGTGTTTGAAGTGTTTCACCACTTCCAATTCCTTATCTCCTACTTTGATTACATTATTATTATTACTATTATTATTATTTTTATTTATTCGTTAATTCCCCATAAGGAGAGCGTTACAACACAATCAATTTTCATGTTTTATTCTGGCCCTTTCTTCCTTCTTCCCAAAAACCTCTCATATACACACTATGCTTCCTCTTCCTCCCTTCTGTCCACTTCTTTCCCGGTTGTCTCTCTTTGGGAGTTTGCTCAAAATTCTGTTGTTTAAGTTTTTCTCTGTATGTGCTCCTGTATGCCATGTCTTCTGTAGAGATGTTTAGTTTCTTGAGGTCTTCCATGGTTTCCTTTACCCAATTGGCTTTTAGTGCACTATTTGTAACTATATAAAAATTATCTTGGTCAGTCTGTCTTCGGTCATCCTATGAATCAGGTGCGTTCTAAAAGTAACGAGCCGGAGGCTGTAATGCGCAAACCGGTGACGACATCTGCTAATCGTGGCGTGTGTAACGAGGTGTGGTTCCGACCAGAGCGTGGAAGGTGACAGCCCGTCGCCAGAGGGCACGCGTGCACGTCACGTGACGATACAAAGCGAGCAGGAGCATGCATCAATCGTCCAACACTGACAGTCGCATTAAAGACAGTGACATGGAGGCGTCAAACGAAGAGCAAAGAGGTGTTGTTCGGTTTCTGACAGCGAAAGGAGTAGGGGGAAAGAACATTCATCGACGAATGTCACAAGTGTACGGCGAACACTGCATGTCCCTTGCAAGGGTCAATGCGTGGCACATGCGCTTCAGGGAAGGACGGGTGTCGTTAGCCGATGATGCCCGGTCTGGGGCACTCCCCTTGCATTACCGATGATAACGTCCAGCTGGTTGATGCACTCATTACCCAGGACCGCCGAGTGAGAGTGAACACCATAGCTGCCGTAGTCGGATTGAGCGTCGGAAGTGTGCACACCATCATGAAGGAACGACAGCACTTGCGGAAAGTGTGTGCCCAATCGGTGCCCCACAGTCTTCAACCACACCAGGAAGCATGTCGAATGGCCTACTGTCTTGGTCTTGGTTGGACGATTAATGCATGCTGCTGCTCGCTTTGTATCGTCACGTGACGTGCACGCGTGCCCTCTAGCGACGGGCTGTCACCTTCCACTCTTTGGTTGGAACCACACCTCGTTACACACGCCACGATTAGCCGATGTCGTCACCGGTTTGCGCATTACTGCCTCAGGCTCGTTACTTTTTACGCACCTTATATATGTGCATAAAATTTTGCCCTTGTTTTCATTATGTTGTATGTAATCGTCTCTGTCTCTTTGTACAGTTCCTTAGCCTGTCTCTTTATCCATATTCCCTCTTTCTGAACTGGCCCGTAGCTCTTACTCAGAATTTTACTCTCTTGGTTTTCTAATTCCTTGATTTCTTCTATTATTATTATTATCATCATTACTATTCATATGTTCATCGTGTCATTTGGTACAGTTTTCGATTTCATTGGCATTTGTTGCAAGATGGAGTGGAGTTCTCTACATCGATAGGTTGAGGAACAAACGAACTATGGAGCAAGTCTGTGAAATAACAACTTTCTGCATCCCGGAGGTCCGGGTGCGATTCTAGACTCTGCCAAAAAAACATTCGTTTGAGGGCAGAAACGGCGTACACTCAGCCTCGTGATGAGAAACTGTGAAGGGGTGATTTCAATTCTCACCTCAGTCATCCTGGAATTGGTTTTCCATGGTTTGTCACTTCTACTCCAGGCAGATGAAACCTGGTTGAGGCCACGGCTACCTCCTTATCAAAGCTCTCTTGAATTACAAATACATACACTACTGATTTTAATAGTACTTTCAAAGAACATTTAAAACATTAAAAGGAAACAAGATTTAAGAACTGACATTTTGTAATCCCTAAAACAAATAATGAATTTGGCAAAAGATCATTAGCTTACATGGTACCATTTCTATTTGACAAGCTACCACAATCACTGCTGGTCTTTGAGACTGTGGCAAAAACAAAAAAAGGTATACAAATTGGATATTAAATAACTCCTTAAACTACCTACGCAAGTGGACAACTGCTTGTATATGTAATGGACTCCTATTCATAGACTGTGCAATATGAAAGGATAAATTAATTGATAGTAACATTTGTATTTTAAGTTTTAAGTTAAGTTTTTAAAATAGTAACGACATAACTGTTGTATTAAGGTAGGAAGCAAGAATATTACAATTAACTACAATTGCTTTATTAACATATTATAATCATTTTAACCATAATTAATTGTTATGAGCTGTTTGAATATTTTTGTGAATTATTATTGGTGGTACTGTATAAAATAATTTGAAGGTGAGAGATTGGACTGTATACGTGTAATTTTAATTGTTTTTGTTAACATATATTGTAATTATAATTGGTACCTGCCGACAAGCGTAAGCATAGCAGGACCAAAACTGTAAACTGTATACTACAACTGACATCACAACAACACAAGTTATCAGACAAATGCTACACACACCCAAGTACACGGGGTTAAATGGCCACGAAGTCCAAGCCCTACAAATGAAACTACAACAAACAACACGCAGTAGACAAGAGATGCTATTGACCCCTCAAGAAGAAAACACAAGATGCAATGAAGACGAGAAAATGAAAGACTCCCTAAGCCTCGTATACAGTAATACTATCGCGGTCGGAAGAGAGCAGAAGTTGACCAAGAGGGGTCGACAGAAAATAATAGAAAAAACAGAGGAACCCACCACAAGTCAGTGTAAGCAATGGAGTTCTCTGGTGGTCACTAACCTACAGGGCAATATTTCTGGGTCCCTGAGGGGCGTAATTCATGGCTATGATTATATTGAAGCTACTGGGGGTATGGGTGGTCCTGTGTAATGGCGTCAGGGCACAAATAGTGCCTGTGTGTAGTGCGAAAGGTTCTACTCACAGGGTCAGTGCTATTTTTCTGACTCAGTGAGGAAAGCAACGACAAACTACCACACTCCTCATACTGCCTAATACGCCTCATTATAGTGCTGCTATGGGGTTTTGAGGGTAACTACCGACATAACCTACGGCTAAAGCCCTTCTTGGCGGATATCTGCAAATCTTTTCGCCCTGCGGATATAGTTTGCATGGCTTTGCGGATAGCGGATAAGCTGCGGATAATGTTTGGAGTAAATTTGCGGATAATTTTTAGAATACAAACCGAATTTGTTGAATATCATTAATAGGACCGGGTTGTTGATGACATAGTAGCCTCCGTGGCTTAAGTGGCAGTACGCCGGCCTCTCACCGCTGGGTCCGTGATTCAAATACCGGTCACTACATGTGAGATTTGTGCTGGACAAACCGGAGGCAGACAGGTTTTTCTCCGGGTATTCCGGGTTTCCATGTCACAAATTTAATTCCAGCAACACTCTCCACATCATTTCATTTCATCTGTCATTCGTTTAATCATTGCCCCAGGGGAGTGCGATAGGCATCGCCAGCCGGCACAGTTCATATCCTCGCCGCTAGATGGGGGTTTCATTCATTCCATTCCCTGACCCGGTCTGTCGACTGGAAGCAGGCTGTGGATTTTCATATTTATGCCATAATGTATCATATTTTTCCGTTTTGTTTTTCTTTCATGAAAATGTAAGATGATGACTTACGCTAATCTCATTCAAATTATGTCATTAAGCAAAATTAACACTCTGGACTGTAAAGAGTTGCAATTCTAACTGTATAACATTCATTTTAAACATAGCACATGACATACATAGCCCAAGGAACTACTTTCTCCTCAAATGTGTAAATGTGTTGTTTATTACTTTAAAGAATGCCATAATGGCACAATCTGCAACGAGCCTATAATGGCAATAATTAAGACACGAGTATGTTTTTAAAACGAGCGAAGCGAGTTTTATAATTTCCATACGAGAGTCTTAATTACCTTTGTAGGTGAGTTGCATACGAGTGTTTATGTTCGACGATAATTATAACTTTATTATATGTTTTAACATAAATATTCATAAATATCTGTGGGATTCAATAACTTCAGTTAGTGAACAGAGCGCATGCGTGGGTCAAATAATTTCGAAAGCAGAGAAAATTTACTTTGTTTGGCAATGCTATTGTTTACAGCTTGCATGATGTCTAGTGCCAATCAGAACTAGCATTCACTAATATTGTCACCGAAGTCGTTTGAAAGCAATGCGCTGTGTAGAAATTGGAGTTGGGGATATTAAGGTATAGTGCTATTTCTTGTCTCATATTCGCCAGTTTATTTACGCGAACATATGGAGGGTGAACTTTCCATATCGGTAATTTATATAGATGGATGCTGTGTTGCTAACTTCTGGACGGTGATTCATAAATTTCTTGCATGTCATAGTATTTTCTTGTTACCGTAAAGGTTCGTGCTGATTTTGTCTTTGTGTTTGGGATTGTAACTACCATGGTTGATCCGATATCCAATTCGAACTTTCAAATCATGTAATTCATGTCCGACATGTTGGATTTTGAGCGCATGAGCGAAGGTATCCTTACCTAATTGATCAATGAATGAGCTCTGATTGGCTGGAGAAACTGTCTCATAATGAAAAACAGTAGCCTACTATAATGACCCTCATTATGATACAGTTTTCTGACATATAATATTTGCATTTAGACATCGTTGAACATAACAATGACCATGATAGCCCGACTCCTTACTGACGATGTAATTATAATAAACTATTTATTTTTACATCATCATCATCATCTTGTACAGTTTCCAGCCCCAGGCTGGGTCTGTTTGGAACATAATCCTCGCCACTTAGTCCTTTCTTCCCACCACCTCTCCGCTGTCACTCTGGCCCAGTCCTCACCCCTCTTCTTGACACATTCCTCCACGCCTTTCAGCCATCTATCTCTTGGTCTTCCCCTTGGTCGTTTCTTCTGCATCTGCATCTCATGTATCCTCTTGGGAATCTTCTTCTCATCCATTCTCTTTAAGTGTCCATACCACCTCAGTCTTGATGTCTCAATCCTACCTTGCAAGGGCTCCTCTTTCACCATTTCCCTGACCTTTTCATTCCTCACCCTGTCTCTTCTTGTTACTCCGATCCTACTTCGCAGGAACTTCATTTCACCTGCCTGTATTCTGCTTATGTCTCTTTTCTTCAATGTCCACGTTTCTGAAGCATAGGTCAGTATCGGGATATAGTAGCTTCTGTATGACACTTCCTTGCTTTTTTGTGGGACATCTTATTCCACACTAAGCTCCTAATGCTTCTTAGAAATGCTTCTGCCTGTCCTGTCTGCCACGTTCCGTAATCTCTTTGTCATTTCTCCCATTTTCCTCCACTATACTTCCCAAGTACTTGAGACTTTCCACCTTCTTCAGCTGTCCACCTCCAAGTGTTATCCTACTCATTGGTCTGTCCTTCTTCCTGGTCGTTAACAGGATCTCACATTTACTGATGTTGAAGTTCCTTCCGTACTCTCCCACTGTTTCTTCCCAAGCCTTCAGTTGCTCCTGAATTTCCTCCTCCTTGTTTCCCCAGACCATGAGATCATCTGCAAACACCATTGCTTTCATCTTATCTTCTCCTATCTTTCCTGCTATCCGTGTCATTACCTCGTCCATAACCACAATAAAGAGAAGAGGTGACAGCGCACTACCCTGTTTCAGGCCACTCATTTGTCTGAACCAGTCTGTTCTTTCCCCTCCAACTTTCACACAACTCACACTTCCACAATACACCTCCTTCACTCTGCCTACAGTCCCTTTTTCCACTCCCATGTTTTCCATTGCTTTCCAAACCTTCTCCCTACACACACTATCATAGGCCTTTTCGATGTCCAGAAAGGCCATCAACAGATCCTCTCCAAATTCGTAGTGGTGATCCTGGAGCTGTCTCACTGAAAATATGAGATCCACTGTTGATCTCCCAGGTCTGAATCCATACTGCTCCTCTCTCAATTTTCTCTCCACTTTGGCTCGTATTCTACTTTCTAATATCTTTTCATATATCTTGGCACAGTGAAGTATGAGTGCGACTTCCCTGTAATTTCTGCACTCCTTTCTGCTTCCTTTCTTAAATATTGGGACAATTAATCCTTTCTTCCAATCTTCTGGGGTCCTTTTCTCCTTCCATATCACCCTCATCACACGGTAAAGCCACTGTTTCCCAGCCTCCCCTGCTGCCTTCACCATTTCAACACTCACTTCATCCATACCCGGTGCCATTCCTCCTTTCATCTTGTCTATAGCCATCTCCAGTTTTCTCCAAGTCAGGTCCTTTTCCATGCCTGTGTTGTCTTCTCCATCTTCCAATACATTGTCTTCCTCCCTATGACCATTTGGATTCAGCAAATCCTCGAAGTACTCTTTCCACACGGTCTTGAGGGTCTCTTTGTTGTGTACCTCATTTCCGTTTTTGTCCATCATTACCACATCCTCTCGCAGACCTCTTCTCTTACTTTGGACCATCCCATAAAGTACTTTTTTATTTCCTCTGCTGTCTTCCTCCATCATCTCTGTCCACTTTACCATCCACTTCTTCCTCTCCTCTGCGACAATCTTGTTTGCTTCTTTCTTCTTTATCTTATAATCTTCCCTTGCCAAATCAGTTCTTTCCTGGAACCATACTCTGAAAGCCTTGTTCTTCCGTTCCACAGCTTCTTTTACTCTCTCATTCCACCTGGGTGTCTCTTTACACCGCTTTCTGTTGCTTGTTCTTCCACATACTGCCACTGCAGCTTCCACCATTGTGTTTTTGAAATGCTTCCATTCCTCTTCTCCTGTTTTAGGATCGTCTGTTGGCATCCTTTCCCTTATTATCTTCTGGAATTCTTCCTTGACATCCTTTTCCTTGAGTTTCCATTCTTTGATTCTCCTTTCCTGGTACTCTGTCCTCTTGCTATCCTTAACAACTCCCAGGTTCATTACAAGTATTCTGTGGTCGCTATCTAAGGCCTTTATATCTCTGACACTTCTCTTCATTTCCCAGTCGTACAGCATGTAATCTACCAAAGATTTCTTTGTAAAATCACTGCTGTACCACGTTACCTTGTGGCTTTCTTTCTTCCGGCACCAGGAGTTGCCTACCACTAAACCGTTTCTCTTGCAAAAATCCAGCAACTTTCTCCCTTCTTCATTCCTGCTACCCCATCCTTCTGCTCCCAATACATTTTCATATCCTTGCCTTTCACTTCCTACATGTGCATTCAAATCTCCCATGACAATGATGCTCTGACCATTCAACTGCTGTTGTAGCTTCTCCTCAAAGTCTTCCTTCTCTTGAGCTGTACATCCAACTTGAGGGGCATATACCTGGGCTATCTCCAGGCTTCTTCCCTTTACAGTTACTCTGATCTTCATGATCCTGTCACTTATTCCCTTTACTTCTTCCTTCATTCCATCTCTCACAACTACTCCTACTCCGCTGCTCCTTCGTTCACTGTTCCCACTCCAGTACAACCGGTACCCTTTCCTCAGTTCTCTGCGACCTTCTCCTTTCCATCTTGTTTCTGCCAAGCCCAGTACATCCAGTTTTCTTATCTCCATCACATCTACAATCTCCTCCACCTTTCCTGTCAGTGTCTGTATGTTTAATGTCCCAACTCGTAGTCCATTAGCATATCCGGGTCGTCGTCGTTTGCATCCGTCCTTTCCGAGGCCTGTTCCTGTTTTGAAAGCAAATATGATATCCACTACTGGCTTGCTAGGCCTATCGTAGCTTCACCAGAGCCCCGTCAGCTGTCACTTTTCAGGGTTCCCATAGAGCCTTCACAGCTACCGCAGCGGTCCCGGGGCACACGAAGTCCCCACTGTACTTCACCCCTACAGGCAATCCCCTACTTCATGCCGTTGCCCGTCTCCCACCACGTGGAGGAGGGATTGGACTTGTGGGAGACATTTATTTTTACCTTAAGTCAATATTTAGTACATTGAAACCGTACATCATGACCTTCTTCAGCGTGGTATATGATGAGTAACAGTATAGTACAATTCGAAAAGTTCACAGAGTAACATTTCAAAAAATTAGATCTGTTACAATAATTTCGTTAATAAAGCATAAAAAAGTCTTGAAAAACAGCGTAGAAATGAGGAGATGTGTATTGTATGTGAAAATATGTACAGTTTGTTGAATAAGTTAGGTTATAAATAACAAGTAGTTCCGTGAAGAACTATACAGCCTATTTTCATATATCCTACCCATGTTAATATTGCCTCTAAAAACAATCAAAATTTCAGTTTGAAGGTTGTGATAGATACGTAGATATTGAGAACCGTCTAAATATTTCAGATGGTCGCCAGGTTGGATTTTTATTTTTGTACTGTTACATAAAGATTATTGTGTACGGTATTCAAACTTCAATCGCATGACTAGAGCACAATAAGTAAAAACGAGATTTTAACATTTCGCACAGCTGCCATGTTGTGATTATGCAAACAATTGAATTAAATTAGATGCCAGTGGAATAACATTTGTATAAGCATTTAACGTGCAACGTTTCACTGCACTCGGATAGTTAATTCGCGAGAAACGTCCATTTAAATAGGCTATTTAGACTTCGCGTCGCCGCCATGTTAGATTTGTTCACCAGGTTACTTGAAGTCCTATAGGTGAACATATGTTCATAGCCTTTATGAACATAAAAATTTAAGTTTGATTGCTGTAAAAGGATCATAGATATGGAGAACCGTCTAAATATTTCGGATGCTCGCCATTTAGGATTGTTATATGTATAGGCCATAGAGTTATGTACCATTCAAGGAAAATTATTGCCTAGGTTCATTATTCAAACTTTCACTTCGATCGCATGATTACGACACAAGAAATAAAACCTAATTTTAAAATTTCGCACAGCCGCCATCTTGAGGTTAAGTAAAAAATTGAACTAAATTAGATGCCAGTGCATTACAATATGTAAAATCATTTACTGGAACACATTTCACTGCGCTCAGAGAGTTAAATCACCAGAAAAGTCTATTCGCTTGGCCGCCATGTTCGTTTTGTACTTACAGGTTTATGAAAATTACATAGATAAAGTTGCATCAGTACCCTTTATCACCGTACAAAATTTCAGGGTGATATCTGTAATAGTTTCGGAGATATAGAATGTCAGTGAACTATTTCGCACAGCCGCCATTTTGAGGTTATGTAAACAATTGAAATAAATTAGACTCCAGTGCATTACAATGTGTATAGTCATTTGCTGTACCAAGTTTCATTACGTTTGCATAGTTAAATCGCGAGAAAAGTCTATTTAAAAGTCTCAACTTTGCTTGGCCGCCATGTTGGTTTTGTAGTCACCAGGTTTTCGAAAATCTCATAGGTGAACTTCTAGTAGTGCCCTTTATCACCGTACACAATTTCAGGGCGATATCGGTAATAGTTTCGGAGATACTGAATGCTGGTGAAATATTTCGCACAGCCGCCATGTTAGATTGGTGAGAGACAATAAAATTTGAAGGATATGGTCGGGGTCGGCCGGAATAGTGCTATGATGTTACCGAGTTTCATTTTAATCGCTCCAGCTGTTTAGAAGTTATTAGGGGACACACACACACACACACACACACACACGGACAAAAGGTGATCTCATAAGCCTATTTTTAGCCTACTTTCGATTTTTGCAAAAAATGAAAGTAGACTTATGAGATCAACACAGGGTGAAAAAAGTGTGTCTGTCTGTGTGTGTGTCTGTGTGTGTGTGTGTATGTGTGTGTGTGAGTATGTGTGTGTGTGTGTGTGTGTGTGAGTGTGTGTACTCTGAATGTCTGTCCCCCCCTATCAATTCGAACACGGTGAATGCAAATTGAACGAAATTTGGTACAAAGGTAGCACTAGCAAAGGACACCTCAGTGTCATGTTTTATATCGCCGCCATCTTTACTAAAACTGAATGGCGGCCACTCAAACGTTCAAAACGTAAAATCAAATAACGACTAACCAAATCATCCGTTCTCTACCAAATTTGGTAACAACATACCTTCGTATAGGATGCGTCTTGTGACCAAATTACAAGGTCGTCCGCCATACCATTTCAGGATGGCGGCCGTGCGAATTATGCAAACTTTATAATCCATATCATGGGACCCACCAGTTCCGATTATCGAGCCGAGAATCGTTTTAACTGTTCTAAAGGAAGAGGCACGTTCGAAATTAAAAGTTTATTTTGTAATACTATAGTGCAGACGTGATTTTAAAAAGCTGAACTGATTCAGTAATAAGACAAGATGGCAGCGGATATCTTGTGCCGGACTTATATTTCACTAATTTGAGTATTGCATGCAATATAGCGTACTGATAAAAAATAAATAAACTTTGTATGAAATGCTTTATATATAAATAATATACTCCAGTGATGAAATCGTTTAGTATAAATCATTATTTGCTAACAAGTTCTATTTAAGTCATTTTAAATAGAACGATATTGGTTGACACAATTAGCTCAGTGGTAGAGCGTTAGACTATCGCTCAAATGCCGATGGTTCAAACCCGATCAGAGCTAGGTTTTTTGCTTGAAATGTTATATGTTTATTGTTTTGTAATGACTCAGATGTTTTAAAATTAAGCGTTATATTGTGCACATTATGGTGTAAAATATATATTTAATTAAAACATAATTCGCCAGCAGATTTACTCGGGACATCTAGCTGCCAAAAAGGTAACTTCCAGATTTTATTGAAAAGTTTCTTCTTCTGGCCGCTAGAATGCACTCGCTCTGTTAGGATTATATTGTTCGATATTTCACCAATAGATGCCACGACTAGTCTACGTGGGGATCCATTGATTACTATACCATTATCATTCTATGCGTATCGAATTTGAAGAATGACAAGATGATACTACGATACATTTTAACTTTTTATTTTAAAGGGTTTGTAACAGCCTATTTTGCGTTACTTGAAAATTTTATTAAGCGTTATATTGTGCACATTAAGGTGTAAAATATATATTTAATTAAAACATAATTCGCCAGCAGATTTACTCGAGACATCTAGCTGCCAAAAAGGTAACTTCCAGATTTTACTGAAAAGTTTCTTCTTCTGGCCGCTAGAATGTACTCGCTCTGTTAGGATTATATTATCGAAAATATCCACATAGTTTGTATACACACGTCTCTGTAGGGTCATGGAAAGATTTGTTAATTCAATTAGGGTTGTGAAAGCCATGCACAACCAGACGTGTAAAGACATGCCTCAACTCAAAGTTGGATGTTGCCCACGGCAGGTCGTAATAATAATAATAATGTTATTGGTTTTACATCCCTTTTAACTACTGCTGATTTTAGAGGCACCGGGGTGCCGGAATTTTGGCCCGAAGGGGATCTTTAACGTGCCAGTAAATGTACTGACACGGCTCCCTCGCATTTGTGCACCCTCAAATGCCAGCTGACTGCGCCAGGATACGAACCTGCAACCTAGGGCCCAGCAAGCGAGAACGTTACCGCCGAGCCACGCAGCCAGTCCGGTCGATTATGTCTCCAGATCCATAATATTCTTGAGATACTTCTTATCTTTCTTTCTTCAATGATGGTAGCAGTTTTTATCTAGATTGTGGCGTTTGGTAGAGGAAAATCGTTTCTATGGCCTTCAACAAAGAATAGTTCTATTATACTCTTTGATAATAACAACGAGTTATAACTATACTCATACATTTAGGAGAAAGTAGGCTATATGTTCTTTACTGAACATCTTGTTTTTCATAGAATGAAAATAAGCTAAAAATGATGCTTGATGTGTATTTGCCAGGTATTGTAGAGAAAAACTTAAGAATATGTGAGGCGAAGTTATTATGAAATGTTGTTTTCCTCAACATTTCATAATAACTTCGCCACACAACAAGCATAATTTTTATAACCTAACTTATTCAACAAACTGTACATATTTTCACATACAATACACATCTCCTCATTTCTACGCTGTTTTTAAGACATTTTTAAATGCTTTATTAACAAAATTATTGTAACAGATCTAGTTTTTTGAAATGTTACTCTGTGAACTTTTGGTATTGTACTACTCAGTTACTTATTCTTTACCACGCTGAAGAAGGTCACAATATGACTTTAGGTAATAAAAAGTTTATTATTATTACTTTATCTAATTAAAATAGCGGCTTCAGCGGCGTAGTTGGTAGCATGCTGAACTGCTGTGCCCAAGATAGTGGGTTCAAACTCGACCGAAGTCATCGGATTTTTAAGAGCGTTAAAATCCTTCAGTATGCCTTCCTTCGGAGGGGAATTAAAGCCGGCGGTCCCATGTCATAGATTCCACAGACTAAACTTGTGTGAAGCTAAATTGTTAGGTTAGATTTCGTCGGAACGCTCTATCAAAAGTTCCAACATTCACCACTAGGTATCATTGATATCTGGTAGCGAAAGTTGGAACTACATGAAATTGAACGACTCTTGTAGCTCACCCGGATAAGGGTGTCCTCTGGAAGCAGCTACATATTCAGGCCAGCCGAACATGTCTTCGGACACTCCCGGCACTAAAAGCCATACGATAAATAAATAAATAAATAAATAAATAAATGAATGAATAAATAAATACATAAAAATCTAATTAAAATATTAAAATTCGGATTACAAACGTGCGGATGCGGATAAAAGTCGTGTGGATGCGGATTAGATGCGGATAACGTTTTGTTTATCCGCGCAGGGCTCTACTTATTGTGCTCCAGTGTGGCTTAATAGCCCGTATACGAAGTATATTGACCCACAATTGAATACCAGCATGCGTCTTACAGTATATCTGGCACCATCAGACCAACTCCAGTCCACTGGTTCCCACTGTTGTCTGGTATAATGCCACCTGACTTACGAAGATCCAGTGCTTTTGTTCGAGAGTACAACAAGATCTGCAAGAATCCTCTGCTACCTGTTCTAGGCGACATACCAGCTCTTAGTCTCCAAAGATTGAAATCACGATATCCACCTCTTTGTGGTGCTGCTCTGAAGGCATCCACCAACTTCGATGCTTTGGAGGAATGGAAAGGCCGCTGGAATAACTCCACTGACTTGCCCCTACATAACATCTTCAGAGGGGAAATAATTGCTGGATTCCAACTACCGCGTGCAACTTGGTCCAGACTGAACAGGATCAGGACAGGTCATGAAAGGTGCAGGGATTCTTTCTATAAGTGGAACTTTGCACCATCTCCAGAATATGATTGTGGAGCCCCTCCCCAGACCATTCCCCACATTTTAATCGAGTGTCAACTACCGGCTTATCCAGGTAGATTGGAAGACTTTCTATCACCAACAGCGGAGGCACTGCAGAGGGTTCAAAAGTTGGACATTCAGCTATAACGGATAACACTAATGCCTGAAGTGAATCAATGTTTTTTTTTGTTATTGTGTATATATTGTATATATTATGTATATAATTTCCTTGCCATACGCTAATAATAATCTACATATGGAGGTACTTTTTGAGGATCCAACCAACCTCTGGTCTAACTACCTAACATACGGTTGAACTTACAGGGGCGGTAGGAAATCTGATCAACCATTCATTCACACTAATGGGGTCATTATGAGGATAACAATAGTTTTAAAGTAACAGTAAACTTGTTCGATAAACAATCAGGTGAAGACAGGTTGGGCATCGAACAGACACATTGCGTGAGTGAACATGCGTGCCAGTGGGACCACACACAGTCTTAAGAACACCTTTCATCGTGCGTGAGTGTGTGTGTGTGTCCGCGTTATGCAGCTGTACGGACTGGCAAGGAAAGCATTACGTAAGAGAACCAGCCACACAAGTAGTGTCGCCCACAACTTAACAAGTCTCTACGCTGGCAACATACAATTACCTTACCGTGTAAACATTTGGAAGGTAGACGATGCGTACCATACACCGAAACATGTACTATAATTGAATCGCTTTGTTTCAGAAAGGGGTCAAGTGTCAAAAATGCAATTTTGAGAAAAGCAAATAAATCTTAATATCTCATACAGAGAATTTTTTATGGTTCTTGAAAATTTACCACAAATGTGTTTATGTACTTAAAACGTACTTCGCGTTGGTCCCATGGTCAGCTCGGAGGGTGGTTCGAGTTGGTCCCATGGTCAGCTCGGAGGGTGGTTCGCGTTGGTCCCATGGTCAGCTCAGAGGGTGGTTCGAGTTGGTCCCGTGGTCTGCTTGGAGGGTGGTTTGACTTGGTCCCATGGTCAGCTTGGAGGGTGGTTCGAGTTGGTCCCATGGTCAGCTTGGAGGGTGGTTTGACTTGGTCTCATGATTAGCTCGGAGGGAGGTTTGAGTTGGATCCGTGGTCAGCTTGGACGGAGGTTCGCGTTGGTCTCATGGTCAGCTCGGAGGGTGGTTCGAGTTGGTCCCGTGGTCTGCTTGGAGGGTGGTTTGACTTGGTCCCATGGTCAGCTCGGAGGGAGGTTGGAGTTGGTTCCGTGGTCAGCTTGGACGGAGGTTCGCGTTGGTCCCATGGTCAGCTCGGAGGGTCGTTCGAGTTGGTCCCGTGGTCTGCTTGGAGGGTGGTTTGACTTGGTCCCATGGTCAGCTCGGAGGGAGGTTTCAGTTGGTCCCATGGTCAGCTCGGAGGGAGGTCTCAGTTGGTCCTAAAGTCAGCTCAGAGGGAGGGTTGAGTTGGCCCCGTGGCCAGCTTGGAGGGTGGTTCAAGTTGGTCCCGTGGTCAGCTTGGAGGGTGGTTCGAGTTGGTTCCATCGTCAGCTCGGAGGTAGGTCTCAGTTGGTCCCTTTGTCAGCTCGGAGGGAGGTTCGAGTTGGCCCCTTTGTCAGCTCGGAAGAATGGTCGAGTTTGTCCCATGGAGAAACCATGGAGGACCTCCAGAAACTTTACATCTCTCCAGAAGTCATGGCAGACAGGAAAATATACAGAGAAGAACTCAGAAATCAAAAATTTGAGCTAATGACCAAAGACAAAAGGGGAAAAACGAAAAGAAGTGGACAGAGGAGAGAAAGAGGAAGCATAGTGAATATATGAGAGGTTTTCGGGAATAAAGAAGAAAGAGACAGGAAAATAGCCATGATAATGTATTGTGATTTAGCGCTCTCCTGAAGGGGGAAGTAACTATAATAATAAACAAGTAGTTCTGTGAAGAAATATACAGCCTATTTTCATATATCCTACTTATGTTAATTGCCACTATCAACAAACAAAATTTCAGTTAGATTGCGGTAGTAGATTCATAGATATTGAGAACCAACTAAATATTTCGGATGGTCGCCATGTTGGATTTTATATATGTAGGTACTAGAGTTATGTACTGTTACATGAAGATTATTTTGTACGTGTAGCATTCAAACTTCAATCACATGATTAGGACACAAGAAGTAACAAGGAGATTTTAAAATTTCGCACAGCTGTCATCTTGTGGTTATGAAAACTATTGAAATAAATTAGATGCCAGTGGATTAACATTTGTATAAGGATTTACTGAACCAACTTTCACTGCACTCGGATGGTTAAATTGCGAGAAACCTCCATGTAATATTTATACTTCGCGTCGCCGCCATGTTGGATTTGTGATCACCAGGTTATTTAAAGTCCTATAGGTGAACTTAAGTTCACAAAAATTATATTTGATCTACTTTTCTGTATCGTAAAAAACATAACTTAAAAATCTTTGTACTTGACACCTTTCTAGAAGCCTCCGTAGCTTACTGTCGACCAAAATAATATGTGTACTCGAGTTTGAAGGTTGTTTGTGAAGTAACCAATAGACCTACATAAAATCCAATAACATCATCATTTTCGTCGTTCTATTTTACGTTAGATCATGTGGGTTTGGAATTTTAATTTATATTTTAATATTTTTTATCAAAGTTGGAACACGAAAAGTGCCCGTTTATAAGCGTGTTTCAACCATGCGTCACATTTAGGAATTATTATCTCACAAATCCGTCATCAGGTCGAATCCAAATTTTAACACAATATACATTGGAATGTTGTATAACTGGTTTATTAATTTCAAAATTTAGTGTGTCCATGAAACAAAGTTATCATTTTGGTAAGGTAACTTTTTCTCGGCTCGGGGTGGTTGAAAAATGTAGTTCTTGGTTGCGTTGTAATCCTTAAACATCAAAAAGGTATGCTGTATGATTGTGAAAAACGTAAATTAATTTACTTATTTTATATCGGTTTGTATTTGTACAGGGAATTAAGACATGGTTCACCAGTTAGCTGCTCCGGTGAAAGCTGTACAACGTTGCCAAGAAAGGCTCCATCACGCGTCATGGCGCGCCTCGCTCGGAAGTGATGGGCTTCATATCAGCAACGCTGTACAGCATATCCCGGAGCGGCTAACGGGTGAACCATGTCTTAATTCCCCGTACAAATACAAACCGATATAAAATAAGTGAACTAATTTACGTATTTCACAGTCATACAGCATAACCTTTTCATGAATAAGGATTACAAGGCAACCAAGAACTACATTTTCCAACCACCCCGAGCAGAGAAAAAGTTACCTTACAAAAATGATAACTTTCGTTCTTGAACACACAACATTTTGAAATTAATAAACCAGGTATACAACATTCCAATGTATATTGTGTTAAAATTTGGATTCGATCTGATGACGGGTTTGTGAGATAATAATTCTTAAATGTGACGCACGGTTGAAACACGCTTAAAACCGGGCACTTTTTGTGTTTCAACTGCGATAAAAAATATTAAAATATAAATAAAAAATTCCAAACCTACATGAACTAACGTAAAATAGAACGATGAAAATGATGATTTTATTGGATTTTATGTAAGTCTATTGGTACTTCACAAACAACCTTCAAACTCGAGTGCACATAATATTTTGGTCGACAGTAGGCGGCAGCACGCCGGCCTCTCACCGCTGGGTCCGTGGTTCAAATCCCGGTCACTCCATGTGAGATCTGTGCTGGAAAATACGGAGGCAGGCAGGTTTTTCTCCGGGTACTCCGGTTTTCCCTGTCACAATTTCATTCCAGCAACACTCTCCCCAATCATTTAATTTCATCTGTCATTAATTTAATCATTGTCCCAGAGTAGTGCGTCAGGCCTCGATAGCCGCACAGTTCATATCCTCGCCGCTGGATGGGGGCATCATTCATTCCATTCCTGACCCGGTCGGAGACTGGAAGCAGGCTGTGGATTTTCATTTTCACTTGACACCTTTCTGCAGTAAAGAAGTAGAACACGGATATGTTTTTTAGCAAAACTAAGAAATATTTGACGGTTTTGTAACGATAACGAGTTGCATACAAAACAGTTTATTTATATGTATATGTGTATTAACATAATTAATGCGAGAAAACAATTATTGCCACTAACGAAACCTGTTTGAAAATAGCCTAGCTAGTACTTGCTTTTAGACTGATCAGTCTCTAAGTTCAAAGCCATGCATTATCTAGTTGGTAGTACACGGATTTATTCGCCTTCTAACTCCACAGCATATTCTGCATCCGCAGTAGGGCATTGCAATATATCGTTGTAGAACTCATCATACCCAACAAGCTAAGGTTTGAATTTAGTTAAGGTATATAATGTTCTTCATATTGATGGGAACAAGAAACAGAAGCTGCTTGTAGGTTCTAGGCTAAAACTAGACATATGGTACTAAAAGAAACGTCCCTTGACCCCTTTCTGCACTAAACATTTTTTAACATAATGCCTTACTGTAACAACAGGCCAAACCTTGATTTTATTCTGCACTAAAATATCCGTCTGCCCCTACAGAACAACAGTGCTTTTGGCAACCTTTTATATAAATTCTATAATTACGTGTAGTGTCCATTGTGCTATTACGTTTTTTTCTGCCTTGGGGAGGTAATTGTATTCAGTGATTAGTGTATGTAGCTGTCTTTGTAAAAAATGTAGGCTTAAGAAAAATGTCTTATAGTTCGAAACTAAAGAAAACAAGAAGTTCCGTAACGAACTAAAAATCCTACTTTTCTTAAAATTAAGATTCATGCCAATGGTTAATCTACAGTAGATGAACCTATCTAGAATAATGACGAAATTAAGTTGCTAATATCGAAATGCTTAATTAGTTAGAAATATACTTGGTATTGTACAGTATCCCAGGGGTATGCACCCCTTGCAGACCATCCCCCCCAATCATCTATCTAAATCTACCTAAATCTCCTAAATGGCAAACCCTTATAAAGCCAGACCAACATCCAGCAACATCGCAAGGACAGCTTGCCGTTCTAGAAAGCAGCTCAATCCTTGCACAATTATTACACATTATTAACTGGGGCAGCTATGCTATCAGAATGCTGACAGCATAGCGCCCACGAGTATAAAAGGCATCCTAAGGAGGTCACAGGAATCTCTCCATTATCAGTCTTTCAGTGGTTCGGCCGGAGGCTACGTTGGTGTCATCAGAGGTGAGTCAGTCGTGTTCAGATATCCTACATTTGTAACCTTTACCCACAGCTTGTACTTTACATTGTGACCACCATTACATTCCCTACAAGGGACTCATACTTTAACATCACAGACCAATAAACACTTGGTCAACACTCTACACTCGCCTTACTGTTTATACGCCTCTTTACATCCCAACGCCCTTCCTTATTCCCGTCACGGTTAGACGTGACATACGGTAGTCTAATAGTGCTAGCTCAAATACCATTGTATTTCTCGCGGCGGCCCGGCTGCTAGGAAGCAGCGCGTGCCACTTAGCTGATACAAGCACGTTCAGTTATATAATAAGCCAGTCAGCTGAGCGACCAGCACAGTGACCCTTGCATTGTGTCCCATCCCCTAAAACACTACTACATTATTTATAGGAGCGCCCCCTAGCTCCCAACACTAAACAACACTTCACACTGGTCAGCTTACCCTGCTACGGTAAGCTACCACTTTTTAGGCACTGCTTTATAAATTAATACAATAACTCTTCCTTTTAGATCCTACCACCCCCAAATAAGGGATCTAAAACACTGGTGGAGGCGCGGTACTACGCACAGTAGAACGGGACTCAACCAACGAGCCCTCGTAGGCAAAACGGTCCTAACCGCACGCAGCCAAGCAAATAGTGAATTTTTTTTTTTACCTTATATTACGTCACACATTTTTTATACACATATAGGAGTTTGTATTATTACACCAACCCCCATTCGCCCCACAGTGTAAAGACGGTGGAAATTAGATGTCCACATTTAGAACTACACTAAGAGACTTTGCGCACCATTTGTCGGCTAGTACGACTCCACTCCTGCCGAAGCTAAAAATTAGGAACGGTGACTTAATAACTGACCAGACTGCAGTACAACTTCTCAGGGACCTTGAATTCAAAACAGCACAGATCCGTGCTCAACACCCTGCCGCCGCAGCACAAGTTATACATTTTACACGGTCCCAGGCCAGTGAACACACACAAGAGTCACCAGTATCCAGCGCTAGTGAAGTAGATTGCCTGCCAACACTCCATCCCCTATTGTTGCAGCAATTGCAGATCACAGAGCAGAAAGCCAGTAACCTGCTCGAGCGCATTACAGAGCTACTAGAGACAGACACTATCAAAACCATGTTTTTTTCTTTTTTGAAACTCGCAATATGCCAACAATGGCAATGTCAATTTTTTTTTTCAATGTCAATTTTTTCTCGATGTCAAATTTTTCTCAATGTCAATTTTTTTCAATGTCAATTTCCATTTTCACAATGCCAATGTCAGTGTTATACATATATCTGTACATCCCATAACCCTCCCCTCTGAACACGGGCTGATCTCACACCTACACTTCACGACATCACCCATTCTATACGACGACGCCGACGACAACGAGGAAGACACCACCAGAAGATACGAGGGGGCTTCAAGAACTACTACATCAACATCCCAACCCCAAGTTCCGTTCCCGTTCGCGGGGACGCGAACTAAATAGGGAAGGAGGCTTGTACAGTATCCCAGGGGTATGCACCCCTTGGAGACCATCCCCCCCAATCATCTATCTAAATCTATCTAAATCTACCTAAATCTCCTAAATGGCAAACCCTTATAAAGCCAGACCAACATCCAGCAACATCGCAAGGACAGCTTGCCGTTCTAGAAAGCAGCTCAATCCTTGCACAATTATTACACATTATTAACTGGGGCAGCTATGCTATCAGAATGCTGACAGCATAGCGCCCAAGAGTATAAAAGGCATCCTAAGGAGGTCACAGGAATCTCTCCATTATCAGTCTTTCAGTGGTTCGGCCGGAGGCTACGTTGGTGTCATCAGAGGTGAGTCAGTCGTGTTCAGATATCCTACATTTGTAACCTTTACCCACAGCTTGTACTTTACATTGTGACCACCATTACATTCCCTACAAGGGACTCATACTTTAACATCACAGACCAATAAACACTTGGTCAACACTCTACACTCGCCTTACTGTTTATACGCCTCTTTACATCCCAACGCCCTTCCTTATTCCCGTCACGGTTAGACGTGACATACGGTAGTCTAATAGTGCTAGCTCAAATACCATTGTATTTCTCGCGGCGGCCCGGCTGCTAGGAAGCAGCGCGTGCCACTTAGCTGATACAAGCACGTTCAGTTATATAATAAGCCAGTCAGCTGAGCGACCAGCACAGTGACCCTTGCATTGTGTCCCATCCCCTAAAACACTACTACATTATTTATAGGAGCGCCCCCTAGCTCCCAACACTAAACAACACTTCACACTGGTCAGCTTACCCTGCTACGGTAAGCTACCACTTTTTAGGCACTGCTTTATAAATTAATACAATAACTCTTCCTTTTAGATCCTACCACCCCCAAATAAGGGATCTAAAACAGTATAATGTAGCCTAACAGAGCACTACAGTTGGCAGCCCTGGTGACTGAATATATTCTTAGTTCCATCTCTTAAGGTACAGAATACAGAATTTGGTTGAAGTCCAATGGACGTTACATGCAGTTAAGACATTGGATCTATCAGCACGCGTAAAAGCATGTTGGCAACAATGTCATGCGTGTGCTGGTCAAAAATAATCTGAAATATTATGATGTCTTGTTGTGTCAAATTTGGATGAAATCCAATTGTTAGTATAGAAGTTACATGTAATTTTAAAATTGGACATATCAGCAGGCATAGACTCATGTTGGCAGCACTGACTTATATGAATTACTCCAAATTAATCTAAAATGCCAGGTACTATACGTGTGCATAGTTTAAAGCTGTCGGCTTGCATACTTTCTGATATATTGGTATTTGGATTTAAAAAAATAGAGAGAGCAATTATTAACAGTTGGCATCCCTGGTGGCTCTTAAGAATACGCTCAGTCATGTGTGTTTATGTACACATATTACATACAACATTTGGTTGAAATCCAATTGAGAGTGTAGAAGTTATATGCATTTAAAAATTGGACCTATCAGAAGGCTTAAAATTATGTTGGCAACACTGTCATGTATGGCCTCCTGGAAATTAAACTGAAATAGTATTATCTACATGTGTGCCAATTTTGGAACAGCTTCCATGCATACATTCCAAGATATCCAACATTGAGCTCAAATTTCTAGTGCGTTTTTTCAGCAGTTGGTGGCACCGACATCATTTTCAAATATAGCCGTGATATATTCCGGTATACATCTTTACTCATACTAAATTTGGTTCCGATTGCTGCAGCCGTTTAGGAGTTGATAGGGTGGGACACACACACAGCCAGCCAGCCAGACAGACAGACAGACAGACAGACAGACAGACAGAAGGACAGACAGACATTTTCCCGGATCGATCTCATAAGTCTACCTTTTCCTCATTTTTGCAAAATGTGAAAAGTAGGCTAATAACATGTTTCCACAAATAACTCCTTTCAACATATTTTATCACTTGACCCCTTTCCGATATGAATGAAAATCCACAGCCTGCTTCCAGTCTCCGACCGGGTCAGCAATGGAATGAATGAAGCCCCCATCTAGCGGCGAGGATATGAACTGTGCCAGCTGCCGAGGCCTGACGCACTCCTCTGGGGCAATGATTAAATGAATGACAGATGAAATGAAATGATAGTGGAGAGTGTTGCTGGAATGAAATTTTGACAGGGAAAACCGGAGTACCCGGAGAAAAACCTGTCTGCCTCCGTTTTGTCCAGCACAGATCTCACATGGAGTGACCGGGATTTGAACCACGGACCCAGCGGTGAGAGGCCGGCGTGCTGCCGCCTAAGCCACGGAGGCTCTCCCTTTCCGATATAAGCGATTCAATTGAATAGATGTTTTTATGTTTTATTTATTTTTATTTTTTTTTTGCTTCTGTTTTCTGTTTTTTTTTCTGCTTTTGCTTTTATTTTGTTTTTTCCTTTTATTTTGATTTTTGCTTTTGATTTTGTTTGTTTCCCACATTTTGTTTTTAATTTTTCATTTTTTTGCTTTTGATTTAGTTTGTTTATTGCTTTTGCTTTTTTGTATTTTGTTTTTGGTTTTGTTTTAAGCTTTTGCATTTGTTTTTAACTTTGCTTTTTGCATTCTTTTTGGTCATGTGTTTGTCTTTGCTTTATGTGGGGGGCAAAATTAGACAATCCATGAAAGAAAAACCTACGCGCTTTCATGTTTGATCTCGTTAGCATTTTCACGTCTCAAACCTCGGAATTATACAGTTTTGTTTGGACTTACACTAGATATTCTATTAAAATCAAAATTAAAGGTTCTCATAATCCAGTCGTTTGTCAACAATCCAAAAACTGGCTCTTTTTTTTTAAATAGAAATGTCATCTATTTAGCCTACTTTCGATTTTTGCAAAAATAAAATGAAAGTAGACTTATGAGATCCACACAGGGCCAAAAATTGTGTGACTGTTTGTCTGTTTGTGTGTGAGTGTGTGTACGAGTGTGTGTTCTCTGAATGTCGGTCCCCCCTCCCCCTATCAATTCGAACACGGTTAAACCGAATAGAACGACATTTGGTACAAAGGTAGCACTAGCAAAGGGCACCTCAGTGCCATGTTTTATATCACCGCCATCTTGACGCAAACGTAATGGTGGCCACATAAATGTTAAAAGCTTAAATCAAATTACGACCAACCTAATAATCTGATCTCTACCAAATTTTGCAACATTTTACCTTTATGTATGAAGGATCTTTTGACCAAACTACAAGGTCATCAGCTCAATAATTTGTGGATGGCGGCCATGTAAGTGTGCAAATCAATTCCCCCTTTCAATTTGAAAAACGGTGAAACCGAATTGAACGAAATTTGGTACAGAGGTGGCACTAGCAAAGGGCACCTCAGTGTCATGTTTTATATCACCGCCATCTTGACGGATACGTAATGGCGGCCACCCCAATGTTAAAAGCTTAAATCAAATTACGACCAACCTAATAATCTGAGAAATTTTGCATCAACATACCTTTATGTGAGAAGTGTTCTTTGAGCTAGCTGTAAGGTCATCAGTCCAATAGTTTACATATGGCGGCGATGTATTTATGCAAATCGATTCCCGCTATCATTTCAAACACAGTAAAACCGAATTGAACGACATTTGGCACAGAGGTAGCACTAGCAAAGGGCCCCTCAGTGTCATGTTTTATATCGCCGCCATATTGACGGAAATGGAATGGTGGCTACCGAAATGTTAAAAACTTAAATCAAATTACGACCAAACTTATTATTTGATCTCTACCATATTTTGCAACATGCCTTTTTGTGGGAAGCATCGTTTGACTGAACAACAAGGTGATCAGCCCAATAGTTTGCTGATAGCGGCCATGCATGTGTGCATATCGATTCACCATATCAATTCAAACACGGTGAAATCAAATTGAATGAAATTTTGTACAGAGGTAGCACTAGCAAAGGGCACACATCATATTCATGTTTAATATCCGTATAACACGTTATATTCCAACAATCTACAACAACCAATATCCAATTATACTCCTAAAATGGACAAAGAGTTAAAACTTTACCCATGCATTTAGGAGAAAGTAGGCTATATGTTCTTTACTGAACATCTTGTTTTTTTGAAATTATTTGGGTTGGGGTGGGGGGACAGATTAATCTCCCTTATCAGCTCCCATAGTTACGCCACTGATCGAGACATGAAGTAGCCTACTGAAACTTTACTGTATTCTTCTTCCCTTCGGCTTTTCCCAATTAATTGGGGTTGCCGGAGCCAACCAGACTCAATTTGGTTTTGGCCGGGGATTTGAGGCCGGATGCCCTTCCTCACGCCACGTGATTTTTCAGGTGAAAATTCCACCCCGCTGTCACCGGAATTCGAACCCCAGCCGTCCGGGTGAAAGACGAGCAGCTAAGCCACTGCACCATCACGCTCCCGAAACACTACTGTATTTAATAAATAATAAATATAGTCGCATATCTTTCGTTTGTCCTGAGAATATCCAATGTCTACAGTACAAGACGGAATTTCAGACAACGCGACGTTGTAGTATTTCAGTGCGAATGGCCCGGCTATCTCGTATTCCGTGGAGCGGTCATTTTAATTGGACTAGAGAGAAGAGGCGGCTGTAGTAGCAGCAGTGAATATTCATGAAAGAGTTTTATTACAGGCGACTGTTGTAGTCTTCACTTGACTCCTCCTAATTGAAAGACGAGTAGGCTTCTTAGCCTTGATTGGATTTTATCACCACCGCTCCAACAGTAGCAACAAGAGCTGCTGTTCTTTAATGGCTCAGTTACAAACTCGATTTGATCAGTGGATGGAAATATTACTAGCTGGAAGTTAGAAAATTAAAACTGGCTAACCTCAGTGGAACTCGAACCCCTAACTTACGACTTTGTATGCCGGTTTTCTGACCACTGAACTATAGTGCGACCTTTTAATTCACACATTGGCAATCTATATGCCTTGACCGATTTTGCATTTTATGACAAAAACTTCATTGGTATAACTGTGGTCATGTAAATTCAATACTTCATTATTATTAATCTTATTATTCTTATTATTCTTATTCTTATTATTATTATTATTATTATACTCTTGTGGACGGTGGGTTCAAAATAGGCAGTCTCTTCAAGATCACATTGGTGTAGAGATATCTCCCGACAATATTGTTGCGGTAATGCTACAAAATGAAGAACATTGGAAACTTGTAGCAATTTTTGTTGAAGATATCCTCCGAACAAAGAAGACGGATCTGGATCGCCACTGAAGATGATTCATTACGGAAGAGTGCCCTACGGGCAAATATAAAATGACTCTAGCCTGAAGTAATGTGTTAAACGGTTCCAGGCTAGTGTTCAGAAGTAACGGGGGAGTTTTAGTCGGTAGTCTGCTACTCAGGAGCCCGACACTCTGTGCGTAAATGCATTTCTTCCCCTTAAAAAAAATATATATTATTATTATTATTATTTTCACCAAGTTCACGGTGTCGTTATTGTGATGATCAATGGGACGACGTTCAGCACACATTCTTTGCATGCTTGAGGTGGAGAAATCTTCGAAGGCTTTTGGAGACAAAAGTTGGAGTCATTACACCTGACAATGTGGTGGATAAAATGCTCAGCAGCAGAGAAAGTTGGGCACAGATTGTCTACATCTCTGAGCTGCTGAAAACGAGAAAAGAAGAGGAACCGATAAGATTGGTTGCTGAAAACAGTGAATATGATGATGAATAATTTCATTATCATCACGTTAAATGAAATTGACTGAGACTCTTGGTCGTAACAGTGGCTCCACCCTGAAGTAAGGCTGAAGAGGCAGTTCTGGGGTGGCCTTAAGCTCGTATAGGGTTTGTGGTTTTTTAGTAGATAAGAATCCTGCACAGTTGTAAGTCTGGAAGCTTGCAATCTGTCTTTTGAAGATTTCCCCGCGGCTTCCCTCGGATAAATAAAAAATAATGAAATGAAAATCCACAGCCTGTTTCCAGTCTCCGACCGGGTCAGGAATGGAGTGAATGAAGCCCCCATCTAGCGGCGAGGATATGGGCTGTGCCGGCTGCCGAGGCCCGACGCACTCCTCTGGGGCAATGATTAAATGAATGACAGATGAAATGAAATGATAGTGGAGAGTGTTGCTGGAATAAAATTTTGACAGGGAAAACCGGAGTACCCGGAGAAAAACCTGTCTGCCTCCGTTTTGTCCAGCACAGATCTCACATGGAGTGACCGGGATTTGAACCACGGATCCAGCGGTGCGAGGCCGGCGAGCTGCCGCAACACTCTCCATTATCATTTCATTTCATCTGTCATTCATTTAATCATTGCCCCAGAGGAGTGCGTCAGGCCTCGGCAGCCGGCACAGTTCATATCCTCGCCGCTAGATGGGGGCTTCATTCATTCCATTCCTGACCCGGTCGGAGACTGGAAGCAGGCTGTGGATTTTCATTTTCAACATGATGTCATTTGGAGGTGTGTCTCCTCCGCTCCTCCCAAAATCTCTTCATTCTCTCGGAATGTTCCCTCTTCCTCTCATCCGTTCACCTTTTCCCAGGTTGTCCTAATGATCTTGGTTCAAACTTAACATTCGTGATTTTCGTCTGGCACTCAGTTTGGTCTATGCAATGGGCATCTCCCTTATTGACCATGTCAGAAACGACACAATTCGGGAGCAAATGGGTGTCGCCACAATTGTGGACAAAATGACAGAGAAACGGCTCCGATGGTATGGCCATGCGCCTGATACTGTTACACTGTCCTTCATTTTGAGGTTGAAGGCCTACGCCCCAGAGGACCACCAAAGCAGCGTTGGCAAGACACAATAAATGGTGATTTAAAAATTACCAGCCTAAATCCAGCCGACGCACAAAACCAGACAAAATGGAGGTCAATGACCAAAAAAGCGGACCTTGCACCAGCGGGACAACGCTAGGAAGAAGAAGAAGACTCAGTTTGGTCTATGCTGATTACTTGCAAGTCTCTCTGTACCTCTTTAAGCCATTCCGTGCCGCATTTACTCTGTGTTATGATACCAAATAGTTTATTTGGCAATCTGGAGGTGGCCATCCTGTGGATGTGAGTGTAAAATTTGGCTCTGCGTTTTCTAATTTCGTCTGTTATCGTATTGGTCTTTTGATAGAGTTCTGTACTAGGTCTCTTCATCCAAATGCCGTTTATGTTGATTGCTCCGTAGATCTTCCAGAGAATCTATCGCTCCTGCATTTCCAGTTCCCTAATCTTGGAATGACCATGGATTGCTATTGTTTCAGCGGCATATATTGCTTCTGGAATAATAACTGTTTTATAATGTCATAATTTGACGATCGTTGAAATGCATTTCTTGTCGTAATTGGCCCAAGTTAGCCTGTAGGCCTTCTGGTGCTTAGTGATTCTGTCGTCATGGCGATTCGATTAAGTTCCGAGGGCTGTATAATTTCCCCAAGGTACTTAAAGTGCAGACATGAGCGATTTTACCGTATTTGGTGTTTAAAGGGGATTTATTTTCTGGCCGTCTCTCCATATACTTGGTCTTGTCAGTGTTCTTTTCATAATGCTGATTAAACTCCCAAGACTACCGATCCAGTTTCCTTCTGAGCGATGACCTGTTATTTAAACTTACTTTTTTTAAAATCTCGTGTCAACTAATCGATTAATTGATTTAATCGTCAGTCGATTGATCATTTTCGATTACTTTCAAATTATTCTATCAATCGATATTACCAGCTCTATTTATAAGTCACCTGTAGAAGGAACTGCGCTTCTGAGTTTTGTGAGTGGGTCAAGATCATTATTCACCAGTGTTTTAGATGAAAGGATGATCATAACAGTGCTAGAGGTAATATGTCAGTTTAATCAATTTATCAGCCAAGGACGTGACGAATTGAGAGAAGTTGAACGAACGCCCATGCTAATGGTTGCTGGCGTGTGTATGAATGGTTGCCGGACACTCAGGGGTCGTGGTCGGAACATCATGAACATCAGTCTTATTGTCTTCACCGAGGTGGGTGGAGTACGAAGCAGGTCGCGCAGATTAATTATTTTTCTATTGTTGGATGTCGAAGTTCAAGACGACTTTCTCCGCCTAATCATGTCTCCATTCACTAGAGGTCACAGGTACGGCAGTCCCGCCTGGTTGCGTGGTGGCTAGCATATTCTCTACTGTCACCGCGGTGGCCCGGGTTCGATTTCCGGCTCTGCCAAGAAATTTAATTCTGGTCTGAATGCTGGAACGAGGTCAACTCAGCCTCGTGAGGCAAAACTGACGAGAGGAGGGTACTATTTCCATATCAGCCATATTGAAAGTGGTTTTCCGTGGTTTCCCCACTTCTACTCCAGGCAAATACCGGAATGGTTCCTAACTTAAGGCCCCAGTCACCTCCGTACTAATCCTCACCCGAATTGCAAATACACACACAAGTACATCCATCAGAATAACACAGGTTATCACACAAATTACACACACCAAAGTACATGGGGCTACATGACCACGATGTCTCAAAGCTCATAAATCTATTAACAACAACATGTAGATGTGTGAGACGTGATGGCGCAGCGGTCAAGTTGCTTGCCTCTCAGCACGACGAACCGGATACGATTCCTGATCAAAGTATGTGGGGTTTTCAAAATGTAATGCCATGTCTTATGGTTCGGATTCCACGTAAAAAGGAGGTCCCGTGGCTCATGATCACGAGATTAACGGTCACGTAAATAAAACTACAAACCTCCTTCAGCATGTACATGGAAAGTAGAGGATTAACATATCTGACATCAGTGAGACTCAAACCTCCGGTTATGGTCTGAGTAGAGTTTAGCACATGTTAACGTCAGCAATGCTTGGTTTAGCCAGAATGTTCCGTGGGGAAGGAGTAGGTGGATGAGGAAACATCGTTTGATCAGCAGATAAAAACAGGTGGGCCTTGGGTCGTCTTTAGAAGTCTAGGCGTGTTCCGATAAATGTGTGTTTTAGTTTAAGAACTCCTGACGCTATCGCAAAGCTGTCTTCCAACAGGTGAGTTAAAGGATGACACTGCGCTCTTATACTGCAACTTGTATTTCTCCCTTCTTCACTTTAGAACACTGGAAAGGGTGGTGCCGAGTTGGTCCCTTGCTTAGTTCAGAGGGAGGTTTAAGTTGGTCCCTTGGTCTGCTTGGACGGAGGTTCGCGTAGATCCCGTGGTCAGCTCGGAGGTAGGTCTCAGTTGGTCCCAAGGTCAGCTCGGAGGGATGGTCGAGTTTGTCCCATGGAGAAACCGTGGAGGACCTCCAGAAACTAAACATCTCTACAGAAGACATGGCAGACAGAGAAAAACTCAGAAATCAAAAATTTGAACAAATGACCTAAGACAAAAGAAAAAAAAACGGAAAGAAGTGGAGAGAAGAGAGAAAGAGGAAGCATAGTGAATAAATGAGAGGTTTTCGGGAATAAAGAAGAAAGAGACAGGAAAATAGCCATGAAAATATATTGTGATTTAGCGCTCTCCTTAAGGAGGAAGTAACGATAATAATTAACAAGTAGTTCCGTGAAGAACTATACAGCCTATTTTCATATAGCCCACTTATTGCAACTATCAACATACACAATTTCAGTTTGATTGCTGTAATAGATTCGTAGATATTGAGAACCGAATAAATAATTCGGATGGTCGCCATGTTGGATTTTATATATGTAGGTCCTCGAGTTATGTACTATTACATGCAGATTATTGTGTACGTGTAGTATTCAAACTTCAATCGCATAATTAGGGCACTAGAAGTTACAAGGAGATTTGAAAATTTCGCACAGCTACCATCTTTAGGTTATGGAAACAATTGAAATAAATTAGATGCTAGTGGATTACCATTCGTATAAGGATTTACTGTACCAAGTTTCACTGCTCTCGGATGGTTAAATTGCGATAAACGTCCATGTGAATATTTATAGTTCGCGTCGCCGCCATGTTGGATTTGTGATCACCAGGTTATTTAAAGTCCTATAAGTGAACTTGAGTTCATAGCCCCTATGAACAATAAAAAATTCAGTTTGATTGCTACAATAGATTCGTAGATATTGAGAGCCGTCTAAATATTTCGGATGGTCGCCATGTTGGATTGTTAAATGTATAGGCCATAGAGTCATGTACCATTATAGGAAAATTATTGGGTAGGTTCATTATTCAAACTTTCACTTCGATCGCATGACTACATCACAAGAAATAAAAACTTAATTTTAAAATTCGCTCAGCCGCCATCTTGAGGTTATGTAAACAATTGAACTAAATTAGATACCAGTGCATTACAATGTGTATAAATATTTCCTGCACCAGATTTCAGTGCGTTTGGAGCATTAAATCGCGAGAAAGGTCTATTTCAAATTTTCTAATTCGCTTGGCCGCCATGTTTGTTTTGTATATAACCGTTTTTTTTTAAGTCGTATAAATGGACTTCCAGTAGTGCCCTTTATCTCCGTACAAATTTTCAGGGAGATACCGCTCACAGTTTCAGAGATACAGAATGCCAGTGAAATATTTCGCACATCCGCCATCTTGTGGTTATGTAAACAAATGAACGAAGTTAGTTGTCGGTGCATTACAATGTATATAAACATATACTGTACCAAGTTTCATTGCGTTTGGTTCGATAAATCGCGAGAAACGTCTATTTAAAAGTCGCAAATTCGCTTGGCCGCCATGTTTGTTTTGTAGTTACCAGGTTTTCAAAGATTACATAAGTGAACTTATAGTAGTTCCCTTTATCACCATACATAATGTCAGGGTAATATCGGTAATCGTTTCGGAGATATTGAATGCTGGTGAAATATTTCGCACAGCCGCCATGTTGGATTGGTAAGTCGTAACTAAATTTGAAGGGCACGGTCGAGGTCGCCCGGAATAGTGCTATGAACTTACCGAGTTTCATTGAAATCGCTCCAGCCGTTTTGATTTTATTAGGGGGGGACACACACACGAATCACACACGCACACACACACACACACACACGCACACACACACGGACAAAAGGTGATCTCATAAGCCTATTTTTTCAAAATTGAAAATAGGCTAAAAACGAGCCTTACAGTAGTCGCATATGATGTGTAACATCTGACATGTTATCCTACTATGAAATTGATATGAAATATATGTGAAGATAATTTCTTTCGGCTGTACTCCACCAGTTTTTAATTTGTTCTCGCGTTTCTTTTGTGGATACTTTCTTATATATTCTTCTCTGGATTTACCCATCTCTGCAGAAAAAAATCATGAAAAAAAAAGAGGGGCGTGCTAGTCCTGTAAGACCTTATACAAGTCCCTAGCATTATTGGTTCGCGAAATATTCAAAAGCCGATGACCCTTTAGTTTTGGGTTCTTTGGTTAAATTAAGAAGGGGATTGAAAAACGGTGGGTGTCAACCCGACCCCTAGGTCACTTCATACAAGTCCCTAGAATTATTGGTTTGCGAAATATTAAAAAGCCGATGACCTATTAGTTTTGGGTCCTTTGGTTAAATTATGGGGGCTATAGGAAAAGAAGGGGCGTCACGTCACGCAAAATGGGTTGGCACCAACTAACAGCCATCTCTCCGCCACCGAGTGCACTCATTGGTCAAATCAAATAGCGCGGGCTTTCCCAGTTTTCTGTTACAAATTTCCGTCCCTGTTCCAAAATCACTCCCACATGAATGTCCAGCAAACGAGAGGCAACACTATGTTAGCCAACAGTACGTCGTGGTACCAATCTCCGCCACCGCGCACTGGCCGACAGTACGTCGTGGTACCAATCTCCGCCACCGCGCGCTGGCCGACAGTATGTCGTGGTACCAATCTCCACCACCGCGTGCTGGCCGACAGTACGTCGTGGTACCAATCTCCACCACCGCGCGCTGGCCGACAGTACGTCGTGGTACCAATCTGCACCACCGCGCGCGCTCATTGTTTCCTGTTACACTTTTCCGTCCCTTTTCCAAAATTACCCCCACAACCAAGAGTAAAGATGTTGCACATCAATAATAATAATAATTAATATTATTTCTTCTTTCTCCTTTCTTTTTTTTTCTTTCTTTCTGTCTCAGAGGTACAATTTATTGAGAAAATTGTTTAATTTTATGTTTTAGCTAAGATGGGGACCCCAACTTTGTCTGCTAGGCAATGTTTCCAACATTTACACTAAATCTTCATTACTTAAAAAACAAGATGTTCAGTAAAGAACATACAGCCTACTTTCTCCTAAATGCATGGGTATTGTTATAACTCTTTGTCCTTTTCAAGGAGTATAATTTAATGTTGGTTATAGTAGCTTTTTGAAATGCAACGTGCTATACGGATATTAAACATGAATATGAGGTGCACTTTGCTAGTGTTACCTCTGTAAAAAAAATCATTCAATTCGGTTTCACCGTGTTTGAATTGACATGGGGATTCGATTTGTACATATACATGGCCGCTATCTGCAAACTAATGGGTTGATGACCTTGTAGTATGGTAAAAGGATGCTTCCCACAAAAAGGTATGTTGTTGCAAAATTTGGTAGATATCAAATGATTAGGTTGGTCGTAATTTGATTTAAGCTTTTGACATTTGGGTGTCCACCATTCCGTGTCCGTCAAGACGGCGGCGATATAAAACATGACACTGAGGTGCCCTTTGCTAGTGCTACCTCTGTACCAAATTTCGTTCAATTCGGTTTTTACCGTGTTTGAATTGATAGGGGAAATCGATTTGCACACAAACATGGCCGCCATCTGCAAACTATTGGGCTGATGACCTTGTAGTATAGTCATACGTTGCTAGCCATATAAATATATGTTGTTTCAAAATTTAATAGAGATCAGATGATTAGGTTAGTCGTAATTAGATTTAAGCTTTGAACATTTGGGTGGCCGCCATTACGTTTTCGTCAAGATGGCGGCGATATAAAACATGACACTGAGGTGTCCTTTGCTAGTTCTACCTCTGTACCAAATTTCGTTCAATTTGGTTTCACCGTGTTCGAAATTATAGCGGGGGACAGACATTCAGAATACACACACACACACACACAAAAATAGACTCACACACAGACAGACACACATTTTTTGGCCCTGTGTAGATCTCATTAGTCTACTTTCATTTTTTGCAAAAATCGAAAGTAGGCTATAAACTTGTGAAAGTAATGTAGGCCTAAAGAAATTTGAGGCTAGTAAAACCAATGAGTATGATCGGATCACTTAAGGGTGACAGCCGGCCATCCCAGCACAAAACACATCAATTATACCAGCAGATGGCACCCGTATTAACATTGGTGCAGACAACAGCCACGTGCCAAGAATGTTAATTTCAGTGCAATGTACAAAATATTTCTTCTATGCTGAATCGATCATTTGGAATATTTGATTATTATTTTGTTGAATTATGTAATTATGATCTGAATAATGCAAAAGCTCTCTTTCCATCCAGGATACCGTTTATATATTCACTGATGAAGGGAGGGATGGGATGGGATGGGATGGGATGGGATGCGCATGTAGTTTATGGAGGGTATCATTGCATTAGATATGAATTCAAACCCTCTTTGATATGACCTGTTCTTTCAGAGTTTTATATTGGAAAATGATTTACTGAACAAAATAATAAAGAGAGCTTTTCAGTCAGTCAACACCAATTAATAATGGATGAATCATTCATAAATCAATGTATATTTTATAAAGAGTTATTTAAAACTTTATGTCACCCCCACACAACTTATTTTAACAAGACGTTCCGTGACAAACTAGAGAGCCTACTTTTCTTAAAATTTAAGATTCATGCTAATGATTAATCTATAAGGACCTATCTAGAATACTGACGGAATTAAGTTGTTAATATCGAAATTTCTAATTACTGTCGACCAATTTATTATGTGCACTCGAGTTTGAAGGTTGTTTGTGAAGTAACCAATAGACCTACATAAAATCCAATAACATCATCATTTTCGTCGTTCTATTTTACGTTAGGTCATGTAGGTTTGGAATTTTTAATTTATATTTTAATATTTTTTATCGCAGTTGGAACACAAAATGTGCCCGTTTTTAAGCGTGTTTCAACCATGCGTCACATTTATGAATTATTATCTCAAAACCCCGTCATCAGATCGAATGCAAATTTTAATACAATATACATTGGAATGTTGTATAACTGGTTTATTAATTTAAAAATTTTGTGTGTCCAAGAAACAAAGTTGTTATCATTTTTGTAAGGCAACTTTTTCTCGGCTCGGGGTGGTTGGAAAATATAGCTCTTGGTCGCGTTGTAATCCTTATACATCAAGAAGTTATGCTGTATGACTGAGAAATACGTAAATTAATTCACTTATTTTATAACGGTTTGTATTTGTTCGTGGAAATATGGCATGATTCACCAGCCAGCCGCTTCGGGGTAAGCTGTACAGCGTTGCTGAGACGGAGCCCATCACTGCCGAGCGAGGCCAGGTCGTATTTCCCCGTTCTAATATAAACCGATATAAAATAAGTGAATTAATTTACGTATTTTAAAGTCATATAGCATAACTTTTTGATGTATAAGGCTTACAACGCGACCAAGAACTACATAATCCAACCACCCCAAGCCGAGAAAACGTTACCTTACACAAATAATAACAACTCTGTTTCTTGGACACGCAAAATTTTGAAATTAATAAACCAGTTATACAACTTTCCAATGTATATTGTGTTAAAATTTGGATTCGATCTGATGACGGGTTTGTGAGATAAAAATTCTTAAATGTGACGCATGGTTGAAACACGCTTAAAAACGGGCACTTTTTGTGTTCCAATTGCGATAAAAAATATTAAAATATAAATTAAAAATTCCAAACCTACATGAACTCACGTACAATAGAACGACGAAAATGATGATGTTATTGGATTTTATGTATGTCTATTGGTTACGTCACAAACAACCTTCAAACTCGAGTGCACATAAAACTTTGGTCGACAGTAGTTCGTAATACACCTGGTATAATATATATACCTGGATAAGATCTTCAAGTGTTCCGATGTTTCTTTGCCTACTAAAATTAGAATGGTTAAGGCACATAGCTGCATATGGTTGCGAAAGCTGGACCGTAAGGAAACGAGATAGGAAGTATATTGATGCTTTTGATTTCTGGTGTTGGAGAAGGATACTGCGTATTCCTTGGACAGCCAACAAGACAAATGTATGGGTGATTCAAAAAATCAAACCAGATCTGTCTCTCGAAGCATTGATAACACGATTGCAGCTGTCATATTTTGGACACATTATGAGGTGTTGTGATTCGTTGGAAAAGACAATTATGCTTGGAAAGGTGGAAAGGTCTCGGAGACGAGGGCAGCCAGCATTGAGATGGATCGACTCCATCAAATCCAACGTGAATATCAGTGAAGGATCTGAAGTATATGGCTGAAGACCGAATCATATGGAGACAGTCCATCCATGCAGTCGCTAGGAGTCGACGCCGAATTGATGGTACCAGATCATCAATAGAGCACTACAGTTGGCAGCCCTGGTGATTGAATAAATTTGGTTAAGTCCAATGGATAGCATGGACGTTACATGCAGTTAGACATTGAATCTATCAGCGTGCGTAAAATCATGTTGGCAACAATGTCATGTACGTGTTAGTCATAAATAGGCCTAAAATGACACATTATACCTCTTGTTGTGCCAATTTTGGATTAAATCCATTTGTTAGTATAGAAGTTACATGCATTAAAAAAATTGTCCTATCAGCAGGCTTAGAATCATGTTTGTAGCACTGTCGTATATTAGTTACTCCAAATTAATCTAGAATGTCAGGTACTGCACGTGTGAATAGTTTAAAGCTGTTGGCTTGCGTATTTTCTGATATATTGGTATTTGGATAATAAAATAGAGAGCATTTATTAACAGTTGGCAGCCCTGGTGGCTCTTAAGAATACGCTCAGTCATATCTGGTTATGTACACATAGTAAATACGAAATTTGGTTGAAATCCAATTGATAGTGTAGATGTTATATGCATTTAAACATTGGACCTATCAGCAGGCTTAGAATCATTTTGGCAACACTGCCATGTATGGCCTCCTGGAAATTAAACTAAAATAATATTACCTATATGTGTGCCAATATGGAATAGCTCCCATGCATACCTTCCAAGATATCCAACATTGAGCTCAAATTTCAATTGCGGATTTTCAGCAGTTGCTAGCACTGACATCATTTTCAAATATGGGCTTGAAATATTCAAGTATAGATCTACCAAATTTGGTTTTGATTGCTGCAGCCGTTTAGGAGTTGATAGTGGGGGACACAAACAGACAGACAGACAGACATACAGACGGACAGACAGACAGACAGACACAAATTTTCCCGGATCGTTCTCATAATACTACTTTTTCCTCATTTTTGCATTATGTGAAAAGTAGGCTAATGATATTCCCAATAATAATTCTAATTTGTGTTTACCGACTGAAAATATTTCTTTATTAGAACTAGGCAAAACTGAAAAATTGCTTCTATCACTTCAATGAACAAAATATAGGTTACTACCGATGTATATGTACTTATACCACCGTTGTGGCAGCTTCAGTATTTGCGTAGCAAACCATTCCTTGGGGATATCTCGGCGCCCCTGATTGACAACTGCATGAAGTTCCGTCATTGATGGTGAACTTCTTACATCGCATGACCTGTCTTTTTGTCCAATAGGCGTAGTCTCTAGGAGGAAGATCCGGTGAATATGGAGGAAAAGGCAGCAGAGTAAATCCTAGTTAACCCAAGGTAGCAAGCAATGGTCTGTCGACTAGTATGGGGCCGCGTATTGCCTTGTTAGAGAAGAACGCCACGTCCCCACTTTCCTTGGTGGTGTTTTTAAATATGTCAGGAGAGATGGCGCAGTGATCTACCGTTATTGCGCCCAATAGGAGCAATATCCGGCGAATATGGAGGGTGAGGCAGCACATTAAACCCAAGTTCACCCAGGATTCTTCCAGGGTGGCAAGGGTAAGATTTGTTGGTTTAATATGATTCTTTGTTAAGATATTGATAGTGATGGTTGACCTCCAAGTTTGCTTGCTTAGTGTGATTATGTGATTATTATTAAATGGCCAGGTTGGAGTGGATTGTGAACTTAACTGAATATAGTTAAGTGTGGTTTGGTTCCGTGTACCTCCTCTCACCACTACCTGCAGGTTTTTTCAAGTTCCGATGGACTGTATAAAATAACAGATTGACATACCAAACTGGTTTCACTACCAAATGTTTGCTTGTTTTATTCTTAAGTCTCAACATAATCGCCAAAACGATTGAAACATTTGTCGTATCGTTACACTAGCTTTCCAATGCCCTTGGCAAACAATTCTGCTGCCACTGAAGTGGGTACGTCTGGAAAGTCTCCTGAAGTGTTTCCTTTTTGCAAGGGGTTGCCACCCAACTATATCTTCAATTCTCGAAAAAGGTGACAACCATTCAGTGCTGGTTTGGACTAAACGGCAGATGGTCCAAAATTGCATACTTTACTTCCTTGAAAAAGCATATCATAACGTTGGCACAGTGCGGTCGTGAATGATTTTCACCTTTTTCGAGAATTGAAGGCATGGTTGGGCGGCAACGCCTCACCAAAAAGGAAAGACTTCAGTTGACTGTCCAGACATACCCACCTCAGTAGCGGCAGATTTTTTTTTGCCGAGGGCATTGGAAGGCTGGTGTAACGATACGACAAATGTTTCAATCGTTTTGACGATTATATTGAGACATAAGTACAAAACCAGCAAACATTTAGTAGTAAAGTAGTAGTAGTTTGGTATGTCAATCTGTTATTTTTATACAGTCCATCGGACTTGAAAAAATAACAGCCCTAGTACATCATCTCCATGCCAGGTAAATAGCTCAAAATAAAATAATTTCCTAAAATCAGTAGGCTAGTAATTGACTAGTCTACTAGTTGCTCCTTACTAGCATAAAAAGACACGGATAGACAGTCTGAAAGACTGGACTTTATACCATTTTAAATGCTAGCAGCCGAGTATCAAGAAGGCAGTGTGACAACAAAGTTTCAAGATTCTATTTTGTTTCTTCTCTGCCTACTTGATTTTTCTCACACTGCCTTCCTGAAACTCAGTTCTCGCACTGCCTTTTTGGTAGTCGGCTGCTACATCGTACTATGATGTCACACACTTCAGTGCATTCTAAGTACATTTCGTCCCGTCACCGTAACGTAACGCCAGACCTCTGCGTAACGACGAAGTCGACACGATCATTTAAAATGATAAAATTGATTTCTTTCATCCGAAATCACAACGCGGTGTGTATAATTTGCTTGTTATTCCGCCATGATTGTTTACATCTCAGATGAACTTGAGCTGTAGAGGACATACGTCTACAAAATGCTCTGTTAGTTACTCCCAGAAGCAAAAATCCAAACTCAAGTAGTACTACACAATGCCCAATGGATAGCAGAACATGCCAGAGACCAACTCGGCACTCGAAAACGAATGGGGAATAGGAAAAAAAAGTTATTTTGCAACGTTTATAGACGGTTGAAGCACTCAAAGGGTTAAGGGACAGATGGTTGGTTGGTTGGTCGGTTCTTAAGTTTAGGGGCTGCGACAACACTCATGTAGCCCCGTGTACTTAGGGTGTGTGTAGAATCTGTCTGATAACCAGTGTTAATTGTGATGACTGTATTAGTGTGTGATATCTGTTTTTCAAATCATCGAAGGACAGCAGACTTTTGAATTTTTCAAATAGTTCCTACTTTTGCCGCCAAACGCCACCGTCAACGACTACTAGTTCAGAACTTAGCTACCAGACGCCACCGCAGTCGGCTCTTGGCAACGAACGTAGGAACCTAAGAGCGTTGTTTACATTCTTAACCTATACAATTTAGCTTCACACAGGTGTAAAAGGTTCTTTAACATGCCATAAATCTATGACGTGGGACCGCCGGCTTTACTTCCCCTCCGAAGGAAGGCATACTGAGGGATTTTTAACGCTCTTAAAAAATCAGACGACTTCAGCCGGATTTGAACCCGCGATCTTGGGCTTAGAAGCTCAGCATGCTAAAGACTACGCCACCGAAGCCGCCAAGGGACAGATGACCTTCTGTTCAGCCCCTCAAAACAGCCATCACATCACCGTTCTTTAAACAAATGTATTCAATGACGGTTGTTGTTGTTGTCTTCAGTCTTTTGACTGGTTTGATACAGCTCTCCATGCCTCCCTGTCCTGAGCTAATCGTTACATTTCTATATTGCTACCACACCCTACGTCCGACGCAAATTGTTTAACATATTCGAACCTTGGTCTAGCCCTTCCTTCCATAACTAAGCTTACTATTCCTGGGTGTCTTAGTATGTGTCCTACCAACCTAACTGTTCTACGGGCAGATGACCTCGTAGTTCCGCCACTTGAAACAACAACAACAACAACAACAACTAACTACTAACCTATCTCTTCTCTTCATTAGCATTTCAATTCATCTTTATATATATAATTCTTCGACACGTGTGTATGTGACTGAACTCCTCCTAAACGACTGGACCGATTTTGATGAAATTTGGTATGTACATTAGGGTGGGTCCATGTATGGTTTAGATTCACAATCTGACCCGGTAGGTGGAATGAACACAATTTTAGAACCACAATTTACTCACAATTTTGGAACCACAATATACAGTCAAAACAGTCGTCATGGAAACCACTAGCCTTGGCCTTCGTGAAAGCTGATGTCTTTGGACGGTTTGTCTCTGCACGTTAGAGCCACCTGGTCGCAACCTGTGCAACTACCGCCATAACATACACTCCGCCCGTGGCGGAAAGTTGTGCTTTATACCAAAGGTGGCAGTGATGTCGAATTCTACTGTTTGTCTCTGCACGTTAGAGCGTTTCAAAGTCACCTATGCGTTCATATACCGTTCATCCCATTACGATGAAACTTTGGTGAGATGTTGAGTGTTCTCCAGGGAAGGTGTTTGGCTTAGTAAATTATTTTACAATAGATAGCACACGACTAGATTCAACAAATGAGCGACGACGCACGAAGCGTTTCAAGAAGGTCCCGTATGCGTTCAAATACTATTCGCCCGATAGCGATGAAACTTGGGTGAGATGGTGTGTACACTCCAGGGAAGACTTCTAGCTTAGTAAATTCATTTTACAATAGGTAGCGCATGAGTAGATTCAACAAATGAGCGACGACGCGCGAAGCGTTTCAACAAAATCCCGTATAAGTTTATATACCATTCATCGATTGAGATGAAACTTTGATGAGTTGTTGTGTACACTTACCTGAAGGTTTCTAACTTAGTAAATCCATTTCACAGGAGGTTGCGCACGAGTAGATTCAACAAATGAGCGGCGACGTGCGAAGCGTTTCAACAAAGTCCCGTATGCGTTCAAATACCATTCGTCCGATAGCGATGAAACTTGGGTGAGATGTTGTGTACACTTACATGTGGGTTTCTAACTTAGTAAATCCATTTTACAATACGTAGCTCACGAGTAGATTCAACAAATGAGCAACGACGCGCGAACGTTTAAACTAAGTCCCGTATGCGTTCATATACAATTCATCTGATTGCAATGAAACTATGGTGAGATATTGTGTACACTTACGTGAGGGTTTCTAACTTAGTAAATCCATTTAACAGGAGGTTGCGCACGAGTACATTCAACAAATGAGCGACGACGCGCGAAGCGTTTCAATAAGGTCCCGTATACGTTCAAATACCATTCGTCCGATTACGATGAAACTTGGGTGAGATGTTGAGTACACCCTACGGAAGGTTTATAGCTTAATGAATCCATTTTACAATAGGTAGCGCACGAGTAGATTCAACAAATGAGTGACGGCACGCGAATCATTTCAACAAAGTATCGTATGCGTCAATATACCATTTATCCGATTGCGATGAAACTTTGGTGAATTGTTGTGTACACTTCAGTAAAGGTTTCTGGCTTAGTAAATTCACCAAATGTGCGATAGCGCGAGAATCGTTTCAACAAAATCCTGTACTGTAGGTGTTCATATACCATTTATCCGATTTCGTTGAAACTTTGGTGAATTGTTGTATACACTCCAGGAAAGGTTTCTGGCTTAGTAAATCCAGTTTTTAATAAGTAGCGCATGTTTAGATTAAATAAATGAGTGATGGCATGCGAATCGTTTAAAGAAAATCCCGTATGCGTTCATATGTCATTCATCCGATTCCGATGAAACAGTGATGAGTTGTTGTGTACACGCCAGGGAAAGTGTTCAACTTGGTAACTCCATTTTAAAATATTGGTAGTGCACGAGTAGATGTAACAAATGAGTGACGACGCGCGAAGCGTTCCAACAAAATCCCGTATGCGTTCATATACTATTCATCGATTGCGATGAAACTTGGATGAGTTGTTGTGTACACTTACGTGAAGCTTTCTAACTTAGTCAATCCATTTCACAGTTGGTAGAGCACGAGTAGATTCAACAAATGAGTTACTGCGCACGAATCATTTAAACAAAATCCCGTATGCGTTATATGGCATTTATCCGATTGCGATGAAACATTGGAGAGTTGTTGTGCACGCTATCACGAATGTTTCTAGATTAGTTAAGTCATTTCACGATAGTTTAGAGGCAGTTAACAGAAATTGAAAAAAATATTGTGTATTCAAAAGCACTTCAAGAAACAAAGTTACAACACTTTCTTTGATTGGCAGGACAACGTCTGCCGGGTCAGCTAGTAATTTATAAAAATGTAAGTTAAAACGGATACAGTTTCAATTAACCATCACGGCTTATATTACAGCAAATTATTTCATTCATATGTCCTTGTTTTATTCCCAGCTTGGGCTTTGTAATGAACTCTCTTGAAATACGGTCATGATATTAGTAAATTGCAAAGTAAATTTCTTCAGAACAAGCTGCAATGCCCTGAGGAAAATAATGTGAAAAAAGGAAGTCACCTCATTACTGGGGCACTCGACAACAGCGTGTTTTCACCTCTTCTACTGTACATTAGCTGCCATTATCTCTCGGGGCAAGGCGTCGCGCAGCGTCGTTAGTAATTCTTTCTCTAATGGGAGTCGCCAAGCGATCATACCGGCAGTGTTGCAGATTATGGAAAATGCTTCTAATTTTCTCTGAACTTTTATATTTTAACTAACAAGGGACCCGGCCACGCCCGAAAAAAAAATCGAATTTTTTTCCATCATAAGATGGAAAATTGGCCTTTACAGAAAAGCGATTAATTGGATTCTGGGTGTACAAAATCTGCAAGATTTTCAAATATTGAACTACGGACATTTAGCCTTCTAACAGTTCATTGTTTTTTTTAAATGTTGTAATCACTTCCTAGCAAAGTAGGGTGTCTCCATCTTAGTAAAAACGTTAACTCCGTCTTGAGGAAACAATTCATGATGAAAATTAATAAATGAAAATGAAAATCCACAGCCTGCTTCCAGTCTCCGACCGGGTCAGGAATGGAATGAATGAAGCCCCCATCGAGCGGCGAGGATAGGAACTGTGCCGGCTGCCGAGGCCTGACGCACTCCTCTGGGGCAATGATTAAATGAATGACAGATGAAATGAAATGGTAGTGGAGAGTGTTGCTGGAATGAAATGTTGACAGGGAAAACCGGAGTACCCGGAGAAAAACCTGGCTGCCTCCGTTCTGTCCAGCACAGATCTCACATGGAGTGACCGGGATTTGAACCACGGACCCAGCGGTGAGAGGCAGGCGTGCTGCCGTCTAAGCCACGGAGGCCTTAAAAATTAATAAATATAAAACAAAAAATTGGAATGCAGCAGAAATAAATCAGACACCTCTATGGATATCAAATTGGCAGGTGAAAAGCTAACGGAAGTACGAAAATTCTGTTACTTGAGAAGCAAAATAACCAGTGATGGACGAAGCAAAGAGGATATAAAAAGAAGGTTAGCTCAGGCAAGGAAAGCATTTCTACAGAAAAGGAATCTGTTGACATCGAATATAGATTTAGGTATTAGGAAGTCATTTTTGAAGGCCTTTGTCTGGAGCGTGGCGCTCTATGGAAGTGAAACTATTGGTGCAGCAGAAAAGAGGAGAATTGAAGCGTTTGAAATGTGGTGTTACAGGAGAACGATGAAGATCAGATGGGTTGATATGGTTACAAACAATGAGGTATTGAGACTAGTGGGAGAAGAAAGATGTTTCTGGCGACTGCTAATGAAGAGAAGAGATAGGTTAGTAGGACACATACTAAGACACCCAGGAATAGCAAGCTTAGTTATGGAAGGAAGTGTTGAGGGCAAGAACTGTAGGGGTAGACCAAGGTTAGAATATGTTAAACAGATTGCCTCGGATGTTGGGTGTGGTAGATCAGGACAGGGAGGCATGGAGGGCTGCATCAAACCAGACTGAAGACTCAAACAACAAGCAATTTTCTTAATTGTGCCAAAATTAAAAGAATCAAAGGGCCCGGAGAGGTTTCAAATTCTGTATCTTGAAGAGTTGCACCAAATAAAGAAACAAAAACAATTTCCAAAATCACATCCTACTTTCGACTAATTCTGATTGTTTTCTTTTCTGATTTTGACTAATTTTGATTCTTCTTTTATATTTTGCCTATTTTTTGTTTGTTTTTACATTTAAAGTCTGTTTTTTTTTAGAAATTTTTACTAATTTTGATTGTATTTTTCGGTTTAATGGATTTTGAATAATATTTATTTTTATTTAATTTCACTAATGTGCTTTGTATTTTAGGACTGCCTTTAGATTTAAAGTCTGTTTTCATTTTTTTTGTTTTTGACAAATTCTGAGTAATTTTGTTTGTTCTTTTTAGAACCCAGACTCAAAATTCTTGTTTTCCTATTACAACCAATTTAACGATGCTCGGGTATGAGGATGGTGTTCACAGCCTCAAGAGTGTCGGGAACTCCTGATCTACGGTATGTCTGTTAGCTGGCATGTTTATAGCGATGTCTAATCGAAGACTGAGACCCCGAGGTCAGAGACCGACTCAGCTGTTGAGAGTCCAGAAATAACCTGGACGGAATGTGACGCAGAGGAATGTAGCTTAGACTGTAGAAAGTGTGAAGAGTACAAACCCCTGCCGTGTGTCAGCCACGTAAATCATCAGACAGGAAGGGCTTAGCAGTTGTTTATCTTATCATTCCCAAAGCACGGCACATCTTATTATAGTAGCCAGCACAGTTACAGCAGCCCGTGACACCTTAAATACGTTACTACCGGTACAGTAATAATTAGGCCTAGGATTTTAGTCAAATAAATATTTTTTATGCAAATACATATTTTACGTTTTTTTTAATAAATACATAAATTGCTGCTTTTCACTTATTAGCACATAAAAAGACATAATATTTACATATTTTAAAATCAGTATGCTAGATCTTTCAGTTTATTGCATTTTAGTTCTGTGTTACTTCAACGGGGAAGAACCTGTGAGCTATCTAATCTTCACGCAGAGCGTATGTCAGCCTGCAACTGTGTTATTCTTAACTTGTCGCCCCATGCCACTCACTGTGGAAGCCAGGGATTTCCTTGTCCATAGCCATATTGCACCACGTGCTAGACCTCCCCCTCCCCCAGCTACCTGGAACCATTGTCACTCAAATGCAGTTCATTTCTGGCACTGTGAAGTTTAAGGTAGTTCTACGATGCCTAAAATAAAAACAACTGCAAGTTATCGTCTGTTGCAGAATTTAAAGATAATTTTGCCTCCGTGGGAAAGCAATCAAGGCTGAACAGCGATCTCAAGTTACACAACACCTCAAGGGCAAGGAAGATATTGCCGCAGTTTCGCGCCTTCAGAAGAAGTGTTTCGCGATAATCGTCGGTCATTTGGGATGGACAACCCGAAGATGTATCTCGTTTATTGTGATGCTTCAGCACTCAGTGAGGCATAGTATAAATTGCATTCGTGAGTACTGCATATTGTTTATAATCACATTAATAAACTAAATTATAATTCAATATTTTTACTTTTTTGTCACATATTTATGGTATTTTTAATACATAAAAAATAAATATCTTCCCGATTTTTAGCACCTAAAAATCCTAGCCTTAGTAATAATGTAACCGCACTATCAAGACAGCTAACCGGGTGAGTTAGCCGTGGTCATTACGGCATGGCTGCTGGCAGTCGTTCACATCCGGGAGGCGAGGAGGTTCGAATCCCCCCGCCGGCAACCTTGAAGATGGTATTCTGTGGTTTCCCATCTTCCTTCCAGGCAAATGCCGGGGTTGGTCCCTAACTATAGGCCACAGCCGCTACCTTCCAACTCCTCGTCCTTACATTCAAACTTTCCTCTCCAGACAACACTCCACACGCGACGGTACTTGTAGCTCACCCATTGGGTGTCCGCTTAGAAGTAGCTACAAACTGGCGAGCCAGACATGTCCTCGGACACTCCCGGCACTAAAAGCCATACGCTAAAAAAACAGACAGCTTTATACACACCCAACTATACGGGGCTGTGTCTACCCTGATCCAATCAATATCAATAGTTGCGTCAGCAAGTAGTTTACAAATATGGTGACCTTCAAACATGACAAGCAATTACTAATACTACATTGATTCAACTTATGATACAAATCTCCAGGCTTTTGAATCGTTTGATGCATTCTCCATCCCCTCCCTGTCCTGAGCTAATCGTTTCATCTCTACATAGCTAGTACACCTTACATCCGAGGCAAATCTGTTCAACATATTATCACCTTTGTCTACCCTTACAGTTCTTGTCGTTGGCCCTACCTTCCATGGGCCCTGCAGCGGTGGAGCTAGGAGGGGCCGTGGCTCCCCTCCGGAATCCCAACAATATTTCGATTGTTCATTGTCCCACCAGTTTATTTAGTAAATTGAAGTTATCGGTACTGATAGTTAACTGATTTAGATGTAGGGAAAATTCCACAGTTTATATAAGGGTAATTCCAAAAGTAAGGTCCGATTCACCGTAAATATTTGAAAGCGGCGCCAAAAGCAAAACACGCATGCGCGCCGACTCCTGGCATGCCTTGCGCAGCAAAAGCCACCAGTAGCGTTGTTACTGTTGCTGTGTGCTGTTGATAGTGTCAGTTCACAATGTTAAAGACAATTAATCAGCCCGCCGATTGTGAAGTAAGGGCAGTGATACGGTTTCTGTCTGCAAGAAACATTTCTGCGGCAGAAATTCATCGGCAGATTACTGAAGTACAGGGTCTTTCATATAAAGTAAGAACGCCAAGCGGCGGGTTTGTTATCTGCTAGTGTGGTGGCCTTGACCGAGCTTGTAGCGAGCCGTGGCCCCCGATCTAAGCGTGTGTACAATCCACTATGAAATATTACCTTATAAAAGTTGCTGGAAGTGTCGTCCTTCCTGGGTTATACAGGCATTGTATCTGGTAACCACATTTTGGCTGACGCGAGTGAGTCATGCCACTGTATTTTTTCTGATTTTTTATTTTGTGTTTTTCATTGAGCACAGAACCAGTGGTGTCAAAGTTATTTACAATTACGTGAATCTGTGCTAGTGAAGGTGGCACTTCATCAGGAAATTGCTGAACAAATGCATCACGTACCCGCCGAGCCGAATCGTAATTAAAATAAATTTTACATACAAAAAATACGATGTTGCAATGATAACTGTCTCAACATGTTAGCAGCTGTGGTTCAGACTGGCGACTGACAACACCTGCACGCTTATTGCAAGGTCAAGTTTGTACTATGCGCGCGCTTTCAATACTACAGCAGGGGGCCGTGGTGCGTCACAAGCTCGGCCATGCCGGCTTCAGCAGCAAATGACAAAACCGCCGCTCGCCGTTCTTACTTTATATGAAAGACCCTGTATTCGGTCCTAACATAATGAGTGACAGTTAAGTGCGCAAGTGGGTGCGAGCCTTTAATGAAGGACGGGAAAATGTGCACGATGAATCCCGCTCTGGCAGACCATCAGTGATTTCAGACGAATTGGTTCATGCGGTTGACGACAAAATTCGTGAAGATCGACGATTCACTACTTCAGGGACAACGATCAATAAAGCCGCCTACTGCGCTACCCTGACTAAACTTCGACGTGCAATCCAGAATAAGCGACGTGGTCTTTTGTCGTCTGGAGTGTTGTTGTTGCATGATAATGCCAGACCCCGTACTGCGAATGACACGCAAACTCTAATCAAGAAATTTGGATGGGAACAGATGGACCACCCACCGTACAGTCCGGACTTGGCGCCAAGTGATTTCCACCTGTTCCGCTACCTAAATGAGTTTCTTGGCGGCAAGCGCTTCGACACAGATGATGAAGTGCAAGAAGCTGTTAAAGACAGGTTAGCTTCGCAGGCGGCCGAGTTCTACGACTTAGGCATTCAAAATCTTGTGGAACGAAGTGACAAATGTGTAAATAAGTATGGAATGTATGTAAAAATAGAAAAAAAAATAGAAAAAAAGGCGTAAGGAATGTCAATAAAACAATTGTTTTGGAAACAATTTTGATTTTGGATGTTTTTTTTACCGGACCTTAGTTTTGGAATAACCCTTATTTAAAAATTATTTAAAAATATATCCAGTTATTTAGAAAATCGGTGAACTGGATTAACACTACCACTTTAATGAACTGAATGATTTTTGTCGATACATGGTGATACAACTACCTTTTACCTGTTTTTAAGAAATGAACATTATGACGATCATTCATAGATTCATAGATTTATGACATGTAAAAGGACCTCCCACTAATTCAACTTGTGTGAAGCTAAATTTGTTGGTTAGATTTCGTTGAAACGCTCTATCAAAGTTCCAACGTTCACCGGTATGTGTCAGTGACATCTGGTAGCAAAAGTTGGAACTACTTGAAATTGGATGGAACTTGTAGCTCACCCAATGGGTGTCCACTTGAAGCAGCTACAGCCTCTGGCAAGCCGAACATGTACTCGGACACTCCCGCCACTAAGAGCCATTCGCTAAATAAATAAATAAATAAATAAATAGATAAATAACTTTGAAATTGTTCAATACTGAATTTATGTTCGACTCTGACTATTATATGTCAGAAAACTGGACTATAATGAGGCTCATTATAACACTATTTTTCGTGTCTTAATTTTTGCCATTATAGGCTCGTTGCATAATGCACTATTAACCATCCCTTCTTAGGTCTACCTCTGCTTCTCTTCGGTTCCACAGCCGGGCTCATTGACCTGAAATATCTCCTCCCCCATTCTTATCACATGTTCCCGTTGACTCATACGAACAGCTTCATCTAGCGTGTTCATTTCTAACTTAGCCTTTTTATCTTCATTATGAGTACCCTCCTGCCATTGCTCCCATCTATTTTTCGCAGCAATCATTTGACTTACCCTCATATCTGTTATATCTTGCTTATGTATCAGATACCCTAAATCTACCCAGCTCTCACTTCCATACAGCAAGGTAGGTCTACATCAGGGCCACCCAGTCATTGTACTTAAGAATTCGGCCGTGCTCGGGGAGCACTGGGCAGTCAGACTAGCGCTCCGTCCCCTATCACCACTACACTGTGACAGCGAGGACACGGACGATGTTCGGACCACGCTGACTGGATACAGTACGTACAGTCGTGCGGCTGACGGCTCTTGTGGGATTGTTGACATATTAATAGGGCTGTTTTTCCATAACAAATATACCACATATACAAATCGAATGGTACTCCGATGTATGGAATGTGCAGGAAACGAACACAAGTGTTAAGTAAAGAATATTGTGATTTATTCCAAACTGAAATGTGAACGTATTAGAGAGGAAAATTCAACAATAAAGTGTGTTCGTTCTAACACATTACATCTCTGTTACACACTAAACATTTGGCATGCCCTTTATAAGCTGTACAGAAAAATGAAATTTCCTATTCTGCTTTTAAAGTGCTACTTCACCACTCCTTTTCTTGTATGCTGGTCAGCCATGACCACTGCGAAACTGATTTACTTACACGCTGTCAACAAAGCGCATTGGACTAGACTAGCGACTGATTGATCGGCTGCACATTTCAGCGCGCTCAGCCAGCCAAGCTCCTCCCACCAATTCTGAAGCTACCTTCCAACAAAGCGCTCGGAGCACTGGCTTAGAGCGTGGCCGGAGCGCTGTCTGGATGGCCCTGGTCTCAATACTCAGCGATGAAGGGAGAGTTTCGTCGCTACACTAACTTACTTCCAGCATAATAGGCCTACTGTAGATCGCACCTGAGAACTCACTGCATTGGCTTTACCACACCTCGACTCTTTTTTTTTTCCATACTACAGTACCATCCGGAGAAAATACACAGTCCAAGTACTGAACCCTTGAGAAATAGCATCAAGAAATATAACACGAGGACTGGCGCAGGGTCATTTTGACCCATAGTGTATCACTCCCTTTTTGTCGTAGTCGTACGTATTTTCCTATGAACTATTTCCAATATACAGTACGAGGGCTGATTTTTAACCGAACATTTTATTTTGAAACCACATTTATTTTTAGGTTTCACATACCTTCCTTTATTTTTCTACACAGTTGCCCTGTTTATTTAGGCACTTGTCATCCTTAAAACTAAGTTCTGAAATCCTTCTGCATAAAAGTTTGCCGCCTGCTCTGACAACCAATAATTCACACTTGAGGAAAATCCATTGATAGGGTGGTTATCATGAATCTTTGGTCCTCGTGAATTTTCGTGTCAATTGCAGTCACCAAGTCATCTGTGATCACACACCTGAGCGTTCATCGTCATGAACATTTTCACGGCCACTTTTGAACTCGCGTACCGATTTTCGCACTTTACCTTCCGTTATTGCATTATCACCATACAACTCACAAAGCTGACGATAATTGTCTGCAGCCGACATGTTTCTTGCACTCAAAAAGCGTATCACAGATCGTACCTCACACGCAGCGGGCGAATCAATAATCATGAACATTGTAAAGATGCACAGTTCAGCGTACAGGTTAGCTACACAGCTTCAACTGACGCCTGCTTGTTCGCAAAGGATGCCGGGAGGTAGCGCGCACGCTTGTTGGGGCGTCCGCACTAACTAAGGGCTTAAAAAAAACAACGGCCCTTACTTAAAAAACAGCCCTCGTAAAATGAGGTTTAGTTTTATTTTTCAAATTTAACATGCAGAAAAATAACAAGAAGTTCCGTGACGAACTAAAGAGCCTACTTTTCATGCCAATGATTATTCTACAGTATATGAACCTATCTAGAATAATGACTAAATTAAGTTGCTAATATCGAAATTTCTAATTAGTTCGAAATACTGTATACCTGGCATAATGTAGCCTAATAGGGCACCACAGTTGGCAGCCCTGATGACTGAATATATTCTTAGTTCCATCTCTTAAGGTACAGAATACAAAATTTGGTTGAAGTCCAATGAATAGCATGGACGTTACATGCAGTTAAACATTGGATCTAACAGCGCGCGTAAAATCATGTTGGCAACAATGTCATGCATGTATTGGTCAGAAATAATCTGAAATAATATGATCTATTGTTGTGCCAATTTTGAATGAAATCCATTAGTTAGTATAGAAGTTACATGCATTTTAAAATTGGACCTATCAGCAGGCTTAGAATCATGTTGGCAGCACTGACGTATATTAGTTACTCCAAATTCATCTAGAATGTCAGGTACTATACGTGTACATAGTTTAAAGCTGTTGGCTTGCATACTTTCTGATATATTTGTATTTGGATGAAATAAATTAGGAGCATTTATTAACAGTTGGCAGCCCTGGTGGGACGTAAGAATACGCTCAGTCATATCTGGTTATGTACACATACAACATACGAAATTTGGTTGAATTCCAATTGATAGTGTAGAAGTTATATGCATTTAAAAATTGGACCTATCAGCAGGCTTATAATCATTTTGGCAACACTGCCATGTATGGACTCCTGGAAATTAAACTGCAAAATTATTATCTATACGTGTGCCAATTTTGAAATAGCTCCCATTCATAGCTTCCACGATATCCAACATGGAGCTCAAATTTCAAATGTGATTTTTCAGTAGTTGGTAGCACTGACATCATTTTCAAATATGGCCGTGAGATATTCAGGTATAGGTCTTTACGCCTACCAAATTTTGTTTCGTTTGCTGCAGCCGTTTAGGAGTTGATAGGGGGGGGGGGGGGACACACACACAGCCAGACACAGACAGACAGAAGGACAGACAGACAGACAGACAGACAGACAGACAGACACACATTTGCCCGATCTCATAAGTCTACTTTTTCCTCATTTTTGCAAAATGTGAAAAGTAGGCTAAAAATAATTTTCGTAACCGTATCAGTGGCCTTAATAGTGGCGGTAAAGCAGTCATCTTATTTTTTTTTTAAAGGAGCTGATGACCAAGGTGTCCCTAGACCCTAAACATGGATGAACAAGAACGTGAGCTATGTGATTGAGCTGCACCAAAATAGGTGGATTTTCCTCCCTTATTTTTTACAGATTTGTCCCGACAAACCTAAGCCGAAAATTGTCACTCAAGGACTGTCGCCATGGGTAAATCTGACCAGACCGTAAATAATATAGAAATAACTTGGGCGTTCAAAAGGTAATCGACATGTTGCTTTTGCAAAGTAAAGTTCAAGGCTAGAAAGGAAGGTAAAGTAGTGACAGGAAATAAGGGCTGACCAAAACGAAAATATAGAGTATTATTTAAGCCCCGGATCTAAAATATCCATGCTCTAGTCCTCGCGGGTTGAATGGTCCACCTGCTCCAATATTTAGTTCCAAGCAAATTTCCAACGTGTTGGCTAGGAAGCTTTCCACGGGTTCTGTGTTTACAACCAGGTCATCAGCATGAAGGTAATAATTAGGGTTCGGATTTTTTGGTAAATATATATATTTTTATGTAAATACATATTTGAAGCTTTTCATTTATATAAATGCATAAATTCCTGCTTTTCAATTATTAGCACATAAAAAGACATAATATTTAGATTAAAAATCAGTTTGCTAGATCTTTCAGTTTATTGCATTTTTGTTCTGTGTTACTTCAAACGAGGAAGAACCTGTGAGCTATCTAATCTTCATGCAGAGCGTATGTCAGCTTGCAACTGTGTTATTCTTAACTTGCCACCCCATGCCACTCACTGTGGAAGCCGCGGATTTCCTTGTCCATAGGCATATTGCACCACGTGCTAGACCTCCCCTTCCCCCAGCAACCTGAAAGCAGTGTCACTCACATGCAGTTCATTTCTGGCACTGTGAAGTGTAAGACAGTTCTACGATGCCTAAAGCAACAACTACAGATTATCGTCTGCAGCAGAATGTTGCAGAATTTAAGGTTAATTTTACTTCTGATGAGGGCGTTCTGTTCTGCTAACAATGAGGGAAAGCAATCAAGGCTGAACAGCGATCTCAAGTTACACAACACCTCAAGGGCAAGATACATATTGCCGCAGTTTCGCGCCTTCAGAAGTGTTTCGCGATAATCGTCGGTCATTTGTGATGGACAACCTGAAGATGCATGTCATTGTGTTGTAATGCGTCAGCTGTCAGTGATACATAGCATAAATTGCATTCGTGAGTACTGCATATTGTTCATATTCTCATTAATAAACTACATTTTAATGAAATATTTTTACTTTTTTGTCACATATTTCAGGTATTTTTAATACATAATAAATTAATATTTTTCTGATTTTTAGCACCTAAAAATCCAGCTCTAGTAATAATAATATCGTAGGGCCTCGGGTGCCGGGTGCGAGCTTTGTAATTTGACTCCCAGAGGGTACCTTGCATGTTGAATTTCGTTGTTCCTTGAAGCAGTATGAAAGTCAAGGAGGTTAGATATCTAAGCTCCTTGAACACTATAGCGCTTTCTAGTAGAGAATTGAGGAACTTTGAGTTGGCATAAACTCCCGAAATTAATTTTGCCATAATGAACACGGCCTACTGAATTCAAATGGGTTCTTTGACATGGCAACATCGTATGAAATGCGTGTCGTATTTTTGCCGCCTTTCAAAAATCACTTGCCACGGCCAGGAGCGAACATGCAAGCTTGGGGTTAGTAGACCGATACGCTATCCACTCACCCACCGTGGCAAGCTAGCATGAAGCTAAAGTCACAAGTCAGAGCCTGATGTGAGTTCAATCATGGAGAGATTCTTCCACCTCCCCAGTAGAGTCTTGGAGCATACCTTAGACCCTTCAGCTAGGATGGTTGGTTGGTTCCTTAGTTTAGGGGATTCGACAACGTGGTCATGTAGCCCCGTGTACTTTGGGTGTGTGTAGAGTCTGTCTGATAACCGGTGTTAATTTATTGTGATCACTGTATTAGTGTGCGTTATCTGTTCTTAATTCAACTAAAGACTGCAGACGATAATTTCAAGTAGTTCCTACTTTCGCTACAAAATGCTACCGTCCATGACACCTAGCTGTTATCTTCACTACTACTAGATGCCATCACAACAAGCGCCCGGTGTCGAACGTTGGAACTTAAGATCATTAATCAAATCTAATCTACAAATTTGCTTGTCACTGTGGGAGAGTGGTCAACGTGTCGGTCTACTAATCCAAAGATTGCAGGTTCGCTCCTGGCCGTGGTAAGTGATTTTTGGAAGACGGGTAAAATACGACACCATGTCATACGATGTTGGCATGTCAAAGAACCCATTTGAATTCAGTAGGCCAAGTTTATAATGGCAAAATTAATCTTGGGAGTTTCCGCCAACACAAAGTTCCTCATTTCTCTACTAGAAAGCGCTATAGTGTTCAAGGAGCTTAGATATCTAACCTCCTTGACTTTCATAGTGATTCAAGGAAGCATCGAAATTCGACATGCAAGCTACCCTTTGGGTGTCAAATAACAAAGCTTGCATCCGGTACCCGGGGCCTTACGATATTATTATTAATACCTACAAATTTTGGCTTCACACAAGTGTAGTTAGTAGAAGGTAGGATACTTTTTCATGCCATAAATCTATGAAATGGGACCGTCGACATTACTTTCCCTCCGAAGGAAGGCGTACTGTCAGCTACGATGGTAGGTGTTATTGTGTGTCACTCGCTTGGGAATCCCCCTTGAACTCCCTCCAGCCCCTATTTTCTGTCCTACACAAGTCAGAGGATAAAAGGGATTGTTGATATTGACGGCATGTTGTTTGCTGGAAGATGTGGAATCCAATTTCCTCCCCATTCTCCTCCCCTTTGTAATGCACAGAGAGCTTTTGTCATATCGAATAAATGTCAGTTCGTCTTCTACATGAGTCCTGCTACCTCACATGTGTCAAGGTGTCAGTGATATTCAGATCATATCATAGTAACAACGTAATACGCACTCAATTTTCATGAATAAAACATTTTCAACTCCTGTGTCAGTGCAATTTTAACCTATTTTCATTTATAATTTAATTGAAATTCTATTAGTATTGTACCCATGTGAGTAATCTCCATGGCAAATATGCTCCTGCCTCCAGCTAGCTTCAGTTCTCGGCGTGTACCGTTCTCCCACTGAGCAGTTGCATAATTTTGATTTGAGACTAAAAGGTATCAACTCTACAATGATAAAGCACGACTCTATTCTAAAGACTTTAATTCAGCATTAAATCATGGCTTCAAACAATTAAGAATACAATCCCAACAAACATAATACAACATCAACCAAAATTACTCCCACAATCCACTAATTATTCACACATTATCCTATTATATTCACACAATTATTCAATCCTTTGCCCTTAGGTTGACTTCAACATTCACTCTAGTGTGCTGATGCACATGTAACTTCCATAAAAACTGTACCTTTTTATCGTACGTCACCTGGTGTGACTTCTTTAATCTCACAAAAATAATTATTTCTCACAACACATCTTACTTTACATTATGTTCTCAAAACACATCTTACTTTACATTATGAGTGCCTTTTGTGTTTTACTTTACATTATGAGTGCCTTCTGTGTTCTGTATCTCTCTTCCCACCAAAATGCTTTAGCATGCATTAGCCAATTCATGGGTTGCACTACAAATCTACTTGCAACTCCACCATTATGTAAATGTACCCCTAAGGTTCCCTTCTTATAGTTCCACTGCATGCCGTTGTGATTTCACCTTCAAAACTTTCGTTATCGCTGTGTCGGATGGTATTATTAAGCTACCCTTGCGAGCGTAGCCTGTGGCATCAAGTGCCCAACTTCATAAATACGTGTCAGTGTCAGTATAAAATGCATCTTCCGACCATTCGTAAGATTGCTAAAATTTCAAACATCAGGGTGCTCTATGATTACCAATGTGTTTTAAACCACATACATTCATTACACAATATAACAATGCTTCCTTTCAATACAAACAGGGTCTCAAATCTGTCCTTTCTAAACGTTAACTTTCACGGTTCGTTTTACAACTCAGCCCCCTTAGAGCGGCTCGTATAAAATAGAGCGGAGTGGAGTGGTTACAGCACGTGCACCATCCCTAGCTTTCTGACTCCTGGCTTTTATCCCCAAGCAGTAACAAGATTCTAAATACAATAGTGTGGTCACACTGACCCACATGATCCCATATGATTTAAACTGAATGGTATGCACTTTAGGTTCTGGACGAGTTTATATATTTATTCCTAACCTTAGGATATTAATAATTGGCCTCAATAGGTCCATTTCATCATATGAAGGCACAAGATTCATAAACACAGGTCGAGTTGAATAGCCGGTATCTTAATAAATGCTACGGTCAGTCACAAGCTGCCGTCAATAAGATTCGCTTCACAAGAGCCGAATCATTCAATAACAAGTTCTCGGTCGATCAGGTATGGTGCAGAGGTTTCCATTGTTCTCCTCTCACCTACCACAGGATTCGAACCCAGAACATTTCATATCCATCATCAGAGTTAGGGTACAACTCTAAATACACTCTGGCACAAAATAAATATCTCTGTACGCCCAAGGCTATATGAGATTACACATGTCGAACAGATTACCTGGCTCCATGACCCGATGCTATGATCTCGTCCTTTAAGAGAACTCTATCAATTACTCTACAAGCTTATTCACAAGCTACAAATTCAATTCACTTATTAAACTCTTCCATTTCCTTGCATAATTTTATTCCCATTAACACAATATATTCTGATATTAAACTCTTTTCTCAGCCCTTAAGGTATTATCTTACTGCTTGGATAGATAAATATTCCAATTAGCGTAAATATTTCTTGCGACAACATTTTTCCCTGATGTATTCATTTATACCTTTCATTATTATTATGATTATTACTGACATAAATTACCATAACCCGACACAACGTAACCATTTTAATAATCGAACATCCGTGTTCGTTACGTTAAGTTTTTACATAACTGATTTGCCATTTTATAATAGTGGTAACGATTAATCCACTCACTGATGTATAAAAACATCTCAACTCTACTAAAATCAAAACAACCATAAACACATGGGGGTCTACCTCCTAATACTGATTCTTACTGGCACATTTTTATAATTTTGAAATCACGTAACATACAGTGGACTATAGCTACTATAACATCATGGTTTTTGGGTACTTACATACTGTAGGCTATCCAGGTGGCTCCAACCACTCATATCTTCCAGTATCGCCTGCCATTTGCATACTTAGCGAGGCATTTCCACATTGATAATACACATTTTATAAGACCTTTGCCTCACGAAACACACGGTACTTTCCTTTTCCATATTGAGGCACATAACACTGTATAACACTTGTTACAACATTAATTTTATAGATATTTCACAGATCAACACTATAAAACACACGTCAATATCTACATTTCTTACTGGTTGAATTTTCCTGGCAAGATATCAGAACTGCAGGTGTTGACGGACTCTTCCTCGCTCCAATCCACATCCTGACTGAAAGTCTCGATTATCTGACTACGGATTCACCAACTGTCTATCCATTATCCTACGATAAACTTCCTGATTTGCATGAATATGCTTACTTTTCGTCCTGAGCGTTACTTATTGGTATTCTTATGACATTTCACCAAACGCATCATAAAGTGTATCTCTTGCGAGGTCCGGCATACTAATATATGTCCAATCAATATTTTACACACTGCGCTCAACATAGTACATTGTATTTATACAAATTATTACTTTCCATAGTTCTGCCTAGTATATCACACGGTACTTTCTATGTGAACACTAACAATTGCTCGTTCTGCCGACTATACAAATCTGGCACGACAGTCCTTAATAAAGAGGATTATAAATGTTTTACTGCACGGCTTCTCATACTGAAGTCCGAGCATCACTCCTTGACTTCGGTAACGCGCATTTCTACTAATAAAGTTTATTGATTACAGTACATATTATTACTTCATGACTTAATTTGTGCATTACACTGCACGGCAAATATACTGATTAACATTAAAAATGTTCAAGTCTTTGTGTGCGCGTCCTTTTCTGGACCAGAGCGACATACGCCTCGCACTAGAGTCAGTTCCAACTGTCCTCTCTGACCTGAGTCCACTCCCTTATATTCGTTTCACAGGAAAAAGTAGATCGAGAATTCCCTCGCAGAGTCATCTTCTGTCCCAGGATGATTCTGGTCTTGAAATAATGCTCAAAGGGTTCCTTTTTCCTTGCTGGTCACAAAACAATCTGCTTGCTCGAAGATCGATCGGCCAATTAATATTGTCTTTGCCATAGCGTGGGTACGCGGCGTCCTGTAAAAATCCCCGGCGCACTAGTAAGGTCACGCCGCGAACACCAAAAGTCCTGTGTTCTTGCGCAGTCCCTTAAATATGCCTTGATTTCACAGTTTAAAGGCTTGATAATTAGCCTCCCGGCTAAACATTCACCCGTGTGCAACTCACATGTCATTGCGTTGCTCCAATCACGAGTAATCAATGATTTTCACTGGGATCTTCCCCTTCCATTCACGTTTCTTTTCTGAAACTGGTAAGAACTAGATCATTAGTTAGCCCCTTGGCTTGCTCCAGACGACATAAGTAGGTCAACGAGAGTGACAAGGCTCCACGAGTCTCCTCCCACAATTCTGGGGCTATTAGTAAAATGTCAAACTCCCCAACTTCTGTGCTCAAATGCAGCAGAGCTTCCTTCATACAGCCCAATAATGCTGTATTCCACTCATTTTCCCTGCATTATATTAATATATAATGTCAGCATCAGTTGATATCACAACAGTGACTTCATATATAATTTCTTCTAGGGGTTTTTACAACTAAAACTCCCTCAACAGATCTCGGTTTCGTTCCTAGGTGGAACCTTCATTCTGAGCTCACAGTCTCTGAGATCCACGCTCGATACCAGTCAGCCTACCCCCTCAGGTTCAGTATTTAAGTGTGTACACCTTAGTCAATAATGTTGAAATGGTAATAAGTTATACAAGTTTCATTCACATCGGGGACTTCTTCAGTAACTATTCTCTAAAATCCCCCAGGAGCTCACATCTAGTGGAACGTGGGTTGGTGACGACGGGGCCCCAGCTTAGTCCGTCATTGCTTCCACTTACTTGTGCCGGGCTCCTCTCCGTCTTCTTTCCTGTCGACCTCACTTGGTCAACTCTTGTTCTCTTCCGACCCCGATGGTATTAGGGTATCCAAGGCCTAGGGAGTCTCTTCCTTTCCTGCCTTAAATGGCCCTTGTCTCATATTTTCTGATACCCTCCTTCTGCGAGGGGTCAGCCTTCTTTTCTTTTCCTGTTATCTCCTGCCTTCTGCTCAAGGCCCTCAAGGAGGCAGGGTGTATGTAGCCCCACCACTTCTGGTGCACCCTTGATATTGCTACACCCTCAGGGGCTCACGGCTGGTGAGTTTGGGGTGTTGGCGACCCCGAGGGATTCCCGACCTGGGTCCGGTTTCCCCCTTTTGTCCCTTACCTGTGGGGTTGACCCGTTCCTCTTTCACTTTCCTATCTGCCTGTCATGGTCCTCTTTCTTTCCAAGTCCCTCAATCCGTATTCTTCGAGGGTTGAGGGCATTTCTTTTACTCCTGTTCTTTATTTGCCTTATTCTCCTTTTGTTTTCCATTTCTTCTTCTAGTATATTAGTTAGTAGTTAGTTTTAGTTATAGTTTACATTTCATTACCATCTTCACGAACACCCAAACCATTAGGGGCCGATAACCTAGATGTTAGTTCCCTTAAAACAACAATTATCATCATCATTATTATTATTATTCTCTAAAAATAAAAATAAAACTTAATATAATTATGAGCACAGTTGATTTCACATTAAAATAAGCATAATCATGGAAACTATCCTTGAATTTAACTACATATTGGTTTCCTCTTGGCAATAAGAAAGAGGTGGAGAATTTCATTTAAATATGTCACATCACTTCAGAGGGATTATAAAAAACCACCTCATAAAAGACACGGATAGTCAGTCTGAAAGACTAGAATTTATATAATTTTAAATGCTACAAATGCTGAAAAATGCTAGAAAGGCTGGAGGCTTCTCGCATCACTCGAAGCCAAAGACTCTTGACATGTTAGAAAATTATCTGCATAATACTTATCTTGTCTCAAATTACTCGCGAACGGCAAGTGCAAACCAAGGGCAAAGCAAAGTCAAGCGCGCGGATGCCGTCACACTCACCAGAGCGCGCGGGGACGTGCCCCTTCCATCCAGTCTAAAAACACTTATAGTGGGCTATGTATTGAAGATAGAGATATGCACTCCCTGACTTTTCATGCTGACCAATTCTTAGGCACATAATATATTGATATTTTTAACGGTTTACCCAGCGTAAGCTTAAGAAACACACGGACGCCAAGTTTGTTTTCGACTTTTTCACTGAAATCGTTACTGCTTGGCTTCCTTTGATCATACATAAATTATTTTCTACAGAATCTTTCCTCGAGATATCCTTTACAGAATGGTGAAAACCCATCAAAATCCATCCAGTGGTTCTCGAGATTACACGTGACATCCAAGAATCGTGGATTTTGTCTTATACTAACGAATTAGAGATTGTCGGGGAACACATGCACCAAGCGGTACTATGACGTCACACACCTCAGTGCATTCTCGGTGCTATTCGTCCCGTCACCGTAACGTAACGCCAGACCCCAGCGTAACGACGAAGTCGACAAGATCATTTAAAATGATAAAAACCAGAGACAGTTTAAGAGGCTGAAGAGTCTACCTACTGCTATTTACGTCAAAGTAAACCACTTCTGTATATCTTATATTTAAGATGGAACTTAGCGTGTTAAACTTCAAAAACCACAGAGGATCCAGTGTATATAAATAGTGTTACATACGAAATATATATTAATTTCAACCATTTAACTAATTGATGCCTTAAAACAAAGTTCGTAATGTACGTAAATTTAACCTAGTATTAGTACTATGCCATCTATTGAATAGCTTGCCACGGTGGATGAGTGATCAACGTGTCGGTCTACTAACCCCAAGCTTGCAGGTTCGCTCCTGGCCGTGGTAAGTGAATTTTGAAAGGCGGAAAAAATTACGACACCATGTCATACGATGTTGGCATGTCAAAGTACCCATTTGAATTCACTAGGCCGTGTCCATAATGGCAAAATTAATCTCGGAAGTTTCCTCCAACACAAAGTTCCTCATTTATCTACTAGAAGGCGCTATCGTGCTCAAGGATCTTAGCAATCTAACCTCCCTGACTTTCATAGTGCTTCAAGGAACATCGAAAATCGACATGCAAGCTACCCTTTGGGTGTCAAGTAACAAAGCTTGCACCCGGCCACCGAGGCCATACGTTATTATTATTATTATTATCTATTGAATAATGCTAGTATTCTAGGGGTCAATATGACGAAAAAAGGCCAAACAAAATAAAATTATTGATGATTTGGGCATTTCTGAGCCCCTTAAGCAAAACAAACCATTTGAAAAAATAGTCCAGTCCTATCAACGATTAAACAATAATAACCAGGAAGTTTGAGCGCTCTGACCAGTGTTGCCAAATCTTTAAATGGGAAAGAACTAAACCCTACGCTTTGAAACACCACAAACGCACCAGCTAGACAATAGAAAAACACCAAAAACTGTAAATATATAAACGGTTTTTACTTAAATTTCTTTCATTAAAAATAGTCTTCTTCACTTGAGGAGCCTGCTACCGCTATTACATCATTAGATCAGGAAGGTGTAGTACTGCTGTATCTCTGAAAACTTCCAATTTTGTCCACTATTATATCCTTCGGAAGTTGGTAGTCGTGACAGCATTTTCCCTCTGTTTTTAGTCCAAATCGCACACACAGAATGTAATGTTATTTTTGAACTTTCATTTGAATTCTTTGCTTTGTATTCACCAATTAAACTTGGCTAAACACTCTCCCTATATCGCATGAAACTGGGAAATCCCCTGGAAGCTGGGAAGAAAATAGATGATAGGTGTATTCTTTGTACAAGTGCACTTGCACTGAGCCTTGCATGTTGCGTTTACTTAGCACTTATGCACGAGAATGAGAATTTCAGGGATTTCCCTTGCTGGAGTGTTGACCTTGACACGTGTAAGGCTGAACATTGCCTATCTTAATTGATTGAAATGAAATCCACAGAATGCTTCCAGTCTCCGAACGTGTCAGGAATGGAATGAATGAAGCCCCTATCTAGCGGCGAGGATATGAACTGTGCCGGCTGCCGGGGCCTGACGCACTCCTCTGGGGCAATAATTAAATGAATGACAGATGAAATGAAATGATAGTTGAGAGTGTTGCTGGAATGAAATTTTGACAGGAAAAACCGGAGTACCCGAAGAAAACCCTGGCTGCCTCCGTTTTGTCCAGCACGGATCTCACATGGAGTGACCGGGATTTGAACCACGGACCCAGCGGTGAGAGGCCGGCGTGCTGCCACCTGAGCCTCCCTTTCTTTGACTATCTTAATTGATTAACTTTATAAAAACTATTACATGGCTTTCAGGATTTACTTATTTTGTCATAGGAAACAATTTCATGGAAAAATCCGTTAAGCACCAGATTTGACACTGGTTTTATTGATATAACACCAGTATTTTGCTATGGCGCTATTAGAACATTTCTGGCACCAGACGAACTTCAGAAACACCAGATCTGGTGCTAAAAACACCAAATTGGCAACATTGGCTCTGACACACTCATCCGCAATCTGTGATGCAATAGCGGACAAAGTTCTGACGGCTGATGATAAAACAATTCTCTGCTTTGAACGCGAGGGGAAGGAGCTAAAACTGTGACCAAGAATTTGATAGAAGGCAGTACAGTAAATTGAGTTCAGAACGCTAGAATGTGATTGTGTGATATGATGAAGTTTTATTTTCTTTCTGAGTGGGCAAGAAGATGTTGAAGGGAAACCTCAACTGTGAAAGTAATTCAGTCTCTGAGGGATGGAAATAAAATAAAATAATAACCTTAGTTCCATACAGCGTGATGAATTTAATAAAAAAAGATACAGTCAGTCTGAGAGACTAGGCTTTATGTCATTTCAAATGACGCATGCTACATATGCTACACATGTTAGAAAGGCTCAGGAAGGGCTTCGAGCGAATTCGGAGCCCCAGGACTCTTTCAACAGACTCCATTACCCATTAACTTAGGCTTCCCACGCGGGAACCCCTTTATGGGTCACCCTGTAATTGAGTGTGACATCTTTTACAATTCCTTAAGGGTCACCCGTTATTTGAATCTGATATCTTGCAAACCTCTTTAAGGGCCACCCTGTATTTGAATTGAATCTAACATAATGTACACCTTGTTAAGTGTCACCCTGTATTTTGCTCTGACATCCTGCACATCTCTTTAGGAGGCACCCTGTATTCTTATTTGGCATCTCTTTTATCTCTTTAGAAGTCCCCCTGTATTCTTGTGTGACATCTTGTACACCTCTTTACGAGTCACCTTGTATTCTTATCTGGCATCTTGTATATCTCTTTAGGAGTCACCCTGTATTCTTGTCTGACATCGTGTACACTTCGTTAAGGGTCACCCTGCATTCTTATCTGACATCGTGTACTCCTCTTTTGGAGTCACCCTGTATTCTTGTCTGATATCTTGCACACTTCTTTAGGAGTCACCCTGTATTCCTGTCTGAAGTCACGCACTCGCCGTCTCCGTATCGCATAACGCCAGATCCCAGGAGTAAACTCAGACCCGGTGCATTTGCACTGAACAACATGATGACGTCATACACGCCGTAACCGTAACGCATAACGTTAGACCCAAGCATAACGAGGAAGTCGACAAGATCATTTGAAATGATAACAAAGGCAAGGAACTGAATGTTGAAATAGTAGACTTTATTATGCAACAAGCCTATAATGGCAATAATTAAGACACAAGTATGTTCATAAAACGAGCGAAGCGATGTCGTTGCAAACACCCTGAAAAGAATACTAAGACCAAACACGATAAACCCTCTTTCAGGGGGCGTGGTGGAACAACGGTCAAGCTGTTTGCCTCTCACCAAGGTTGACCGGGAATTCCCTATCAATGCATGTGAGACTTCTGGAGTGAAATGCCATGTCCTGTGGTTCGGTTTCCACGTAAAATGGAGGTCCCGTGGTTCATGATCGTAACATCAACGGCCACGTAAAACTACAAGCTTCCTTCTTTATAGCCTTTGATGATGATGATGATGATAATTGTTGTTTTAAGGGACCTAACAATAGGCTTATGAGATCACCATTTTATTATCTTGTTAAAAACAGTTTTAAGAAAATGATCTGCACATTGTGTTGGCCAATACACGTATAATATAGCAGAGAGAGCCAACAAATAAGAACCAACTGAGTCATCGAAGTTTAGGAGAAGGTAATACCGTAAACTATTACGTTTCTCGTAACATTATTCCACCTGAAGACGACACTGTGTAATATGCTTGATTGCTGTGTTTGGTAAATAGCCTGCACATTGCGTTACCCATTAAGCAACTAAAACAACAGAGTGGGCCATTAAGTTGGGAATCGACTGAATTTTTAAGGTTGGAGGACTGTATTACAAATTTTTTGTACCGTTTGAGGAGACAATTTGACCTACATCCTTTGCGCTTCTTCATTCTTCTGACAGCGACACCTTCTGTCACTACAGTTTTCTATAGAAGTTATTGGAGTATTGACGTAGACAGTTTATAAGGTAGATCTCTTATTTTAATAACATCATTTAACTATCACTTTTCAATACATGGCATTAAATTATTTGCAAGCTTTTCCATTTTTTGATTTAAAACAAACTTTGTAGGGCTATCCATTTCTTTTTGGCTTTGTTAACTAGTTTTAAGATTTAATATCAATCACGCTGAGGAAGGTAGCAATGAAATACCGAAACATGCACGATTAATAATGTAATTAAACGTTTCTTTAGTGTTTGACGAGGCGGTTTTAATAAGATAATACTATCAGTCCACACGGTTATTTATTATTACCATTGCCATAATGGTCAATGTTTACGCATTTTAGATCACCTTTTGTCCGTGTGTGTGTTTGTCCCTAATAAAATCTAAATGGCTGACGATATTTTAATGAAAATCAATAAGGATATAGTACAATTTTGGCCAGCCCAGGCCGTGCCCTTCATATTTTAATACGTCTCCCTAATCTAACATGGGAACTGTGCGAAATATTTCACCGGCATTCTATATCTCCAAAACCATTACCAATGAAATGAAAATGAAATTTTGTACGGTGATAGAGAATACTAATTACAAAGACCCGGATAGTTATGTGTTTAAATATTTTTATTTTACTAAATATTTTCCATTTATTTGCATATTTTTGCCGTGTTTATATATAAATACATATTTTGGTGTATTTATTCGCAAGTACATATTTCCTATATTTGATGGCATGTTGTACTCTTTAGATGACTACTGCACTGCTGCCCACATTTTCGACCCTTGGCAATTCCAGTAATTTGCTTCTCTTTTTCCTGAATGCATCCTTGTTTCTGTAATGTAGAAGTATTTCAAGACAGGAATTCCCCGATCATTAAGTAGCCTATAGCAGGGGGTTAGGGGTCAATATTCTCATTAAGCCTCCAATAGTCCTTACCTTGACAGGAAATTTTACTTGAAATTACAGTGGTCTGTGAAACTTGTGAGTATTGGCAGTGTACTATGAAAGTTTTTGAAATGGTCTTTTCTTCCTCTTAGAATGAAATTCGAAAACAGCCCATACATGATTTCGTATCACGCATCTGCAGTAAGAGAGGGCCTATTAATCGGGAACATTTTGTTCTGAAGACAAAATTATGGATTATTCAAGCAGCTAGACGTTTGAACTATATTTCGAGTAACTAGGGGAAAGAAATATGATAGAAATTTAAGAACATATTTTGGAAACTTAGTCACATATTTTCCCATTTTTAAGCACATAAATAAATACATATTTCTGAAAAGTTAAGCACATAATTATCCGGGCCCTACGGTAATTACGTTTAGCTATGAGATGCTTCAAATCATGGTGAGTACAAAACCAACATGGCTGCCAAGCGAAATTTAAAAATTTCAATGGCATTTTCTGAAGATTTAATGAAATGAGCGCAGTGAAACTTGGTAGAATAAATGTTTATAGGATACAAGATTGAATCTACCAGCATCTGACTGAATTCATTTTTTTATAACATCAAGATGGTGGCTGTTCGAAATTTTAAAATTATTTGTGTATTCTTTGTTTCCTAATCAAGCGATTGAAATGAACGTTTGAATAATGAAAATATATCATCTTTCTCATCTAATGGTGCACACTGTAATTCAATGGCCTGCATACTCGTATAGAACAATACAACGTGGCGATCATCCGAAATATTTTGACGGATCTCAGCATCTCCGAATATATTACAGCAATCAAACTGAAGTTTTCTAAGTTGATAGAGGCTATTGACATACATTCTCATATGGGCTTTTCAATAACTTAATGAACACAAATCCAACATGGCAGCGATGCGAAATTTAAATATTTATATAGATGGTTCTCGGAAAATCCTTTTTATATGGAGGAGAAATTTAATGAAAATGACCAGTGGGATAGATAAAAATAGACTACTTATTTCTCCTCGGAAATACTTGTTTTTAAACCTTCTTCCGTTCGCTATAAAAGATCCTTCTGACAGACCTCGTCTCCATCCATACCTTGAAATATAGTTAAGATTACTCCCATAGAAGAGTTGGCTTTACTTATAAATGACTCTTTGATTAGATTTATTAACAGCAGGGACTGCAGAAGAGAGGATGGATCGCTACACTCAGTCGAGTTTGAAAGTAAAGGCGAGCTTCCACCGTCTTTGAACTGGCTCACCGTGAAAAAGAAACAAGAAGACCCTTCCTGGTTTCTTTCAAAGACTCTGCCTCTCCTCCTTCATTTTAAACTGCGATTATTCCTCACAACTTCACTCACATCTCTTCAAGAGGTCAATTCGCTACGGCTCAGTAGAACACACAAGAGAATAAAAATATAAGACTTTCGCGGCCGGTGTCTAATTTATAATCTACTGTCGACCAAAATATTATGTGCACTCGAGTTTGAAAGTTATTTGTGAAGTAACCAATAGACCTACATAAAATCCAATAACATCATCATTTTCATCGTTATATGTTACGTTAGCTCATGTAGATGGAGCCCATCACTTCCGAGCGAGGCGCGCCATGATGCGTGATGGGTTCCATTTCGGCAACGCTGTACAGGTTTTCCCGGAGCGGCTAGCTGGTGAACCTTGTCTTATTTCCCCCTACAAATACAAATTTATATAAAATAAGTGAATTAATTTACGTATTTCACAGTCATACAGCATAAATTTTCGATGTATAAGGATTACAACGCGACCAAGAACGACATTTTCCAACCACCCCGAGCCGAGAAAAAGTTACCTTACAAAAATGATAACTTTGTTTCTTGGAAACACAAAGTGTTAAAATTAATAAACCACTTATAAAACATTCCATTGTATATTGTGTTAAAATTTGGATTCGATCTAATGACGGGTTTTTGAGATAATAACTCTTAAATGTGACGCATGGTTTAAACACGCTTAAAACATGCACTTTTTGTGTTATAACTGCGATAAAAAATATTCAAACATAATTTAAAAAATTCATCTCGGCACGCCGGAAGGCGGAGGTAGATTTCACCGGGCAAACTAGGGGATAGGCTATAATAGGCAAAATATGCAGGTTTTCGTAGGAGGATCAGACCTCATTTATTGCGAGAAAGTATTTTACAATTGGAGGTTAGTTAACATTTTTTCGTCTTTCTATGCATACTTTTAACATTTTACTGTCTTATGGGGATGGTAACCTTCTTGTCATTTGGGGTTAATTTTTATACTTGTGATCACACTGTCCTTATGCAAGGTTTGGAACTAATGTGTAACTATCTAACAGTCTGTTACTTCTTCACGCAAAATTTTATCTCCCGCAGAGATGTTGGTTGGTTCCTCAGTTTAGGGGCTGCGACAAGGTGGTCATGAAACCCCGTGTACATTGGGTGTGTGTAGAATCTGTCTGATAGACGGTGTTATTTGTGATGACTATATTAGTCTGTAATTCAGGCAAGGTCTGCAGACGGTCAATTTTAAGTAGTAGTACCTAATTTTGTACCAAATACTAACGTCAACGATACCTAGCTGTGAACTTGGCTGCTAGATGCCACCGCAACCAGCAACTTGCAACGAACGTTGTAACTTCCCCTCCGAAGGAAAGCATGCTGACGGATTTTTAGCGCTCTTAGAAAATCCAAGTGGGTAATATCGAAATGTCTTAATTAGTTCGAAATAAGATATACTAGGCATAATGTAACCTAATAGAGCACTACAGTTGGCAGCTCTGGTGACTGAATATATTCTTACTTCCATCTCCTAAGGTACAGAATACAAAATGTGGTTGAAGTACAAAGGACGTTACATGGATTTAGACATTGGATCTATAAGTACACGTAAAAGCATGTTGGCAACAATGTCATGCGAGTGCTGGTCAGAAATAATCTGAAATATTATATATTTTTGTGCCAATTTTGGATGAAATCCATTTGTTGGTATAGAAGTTACATGTATTTAAAAATTGGTCATATCAGCAGGCTTAGAATCATGTTGGTAGAACTGACGTATATAAGTTACTCCAAACTAATGTAAAATGTCGGGTAATTTACGTGTGCATAGTTTAAAGCTGTCGGCTTGCATACTTTCTATATATTTGGACACAAAATAGAGAGCAATTATTAACAGTTGGCACCTCTGGTGACTGAATATATTCTTAGTTCCACCTCTTAAGGTACAGAATACAAAATGTGGTTGAAGTCCAATGGACGTTACATGCAGTTAGACACTGGATCTATCAGCACGCGTAAAAGCATGTTGCCAACAATACCATGCGTGTGCTGGTCAGAAATAATCTGAATTATTATGATATCTTGTTGTGCCAATTTTGGATGAAATCCATTTGTTAGTATAGAAGTTACGTGTATTTTAAAATTGGACATATCAGCAGGCATAGAATCATGTTGGCAGCACTGCCTTGTATTAATTACTCCATATTAATCTAGAATGTCAGGTGCTATACGTGTGCAAAGTATAGAGCTGTTGGCTTGCATACTTTCTGATATATTGATATTAGGGTAAAAAGAATATAGACAGCATTTATTAACAGTTGGCAGCCCTGATTGCTCTTAACAATACTTATAGTCATATCTGTTATGGTACACATATCACATACGAAATTTGGTTGAAATCCAACTGATAGTATAGAAGTTACATGTATTTAAAATTGGTCCTATCAGCAGCCTTTTAATCATGTTGGTAGAACTGTCGTATATAAGTTACTCCAAATTAATCTAAAATGTCAGAATATACGTGTGCATAGTTTAAAGCTGTTGGCTTGCATACTTTCTGATATATTGGTATTTGGATTTTTTTAAATAGAGAGAGCAATTATTAACAGTTGGCAGCCCTGGTGGCTCTTAAGAATACGCTCAGTCATATCTGTTTATGTACAGATAATACATACAAAATTTGGTTGAAATCCAATTGATAGTGTAGAAGTAATATATGCATTTAAACATTGGACCTATCAGAAGGCTTAAAATTATTTTGGCAACACTGTCATGGTTGGCCTCCTGGAAATTAAACTGAAATAGTATTATCTACATGTGTGCCAATTTTGGAATAGCTCCCATGCATACCTTGCAAGATATCCAACATGGAGCTCAAATTTCTAGTGCGTTTTTTCAGCAGTTGGTAGCACTGACATCATTTTCAAATATGGACGTGAGCTATTCCGGTGCACATCTTTACTCATACTAAATTTGGTTTTGATTGCTGCAGCCGTTTAGGAGTTGATAGGGGGGGACACACACACAGCCAGACAGACAGAAGGACAGACAGACAGACAGACAGACAGACAGACAGACACACATTTTCCCGGATCGATCTCATAAGTCTACTTTTTCCTCATTTTTGCAAAATGTGAAAAGTAGGCTAAAAATGAATGTGATCTCGTCAATGGCGTTGTCTTGGCAACCTCTGATAGATCATCCCTTATCAATTTAAAAGCGTTGTTATGGTAACCTCTGATGGCACTTGGCATTTTTTTAAATTCCAAAATCATTTTTCTCATCCCTTGGCGTAATGGTGGGTCATATCAAAAATTCTTTCAGACAAAAGTTTTAGGTAATAATTAGGGGAATATTTTCCATTTCGTACGGCTTTGATATTGTGCCTATTAAGACAGATATGATTAATGTTTCCCGAAAAACCCACTTTTTTCCACCCCTTTGGTCAATGGTTGGTGCTATCAAAAAACTTATTTGACATAAATTGTTGGCACTTTTCCGACACATATTATGAACTTTGAAGGGATTCGATATTGCACGTATTAAGAGAGTTATAGCGAAATTTCACTTTTTCGAAAAAAAAAGCCCCCCATTTTCACTCCCTTCGACCGATTTTGCCCATTAACGAACTTGACCGAGATTTTATAGGGATACATATTATGTATAAAATTCAAAGTGATTGGTGCAAAATTACGGCAGTTATCGTGTCCACAAGAAACTGATCTATATATATATATAGATAGATACATACATATATACATAAATTATATATAAACTTTTGAACTGACGGTGGTTTTGGGGTCTGGGGGATGTGAAACGCGAAGATATGTCGAAATTTTCCGGAAGTCTAAACATGGTACCCATTGCAATAGTTAGCTCTCTAATGAAATCTACCTAAAATTCCAAAACTACATGAACTAACGTAAAATAGAACGACGAAAATGATGATTTTATTGGATTTTATGTAGTTCTATTGGTTACTGCACAAACAACCCTCAAACTCGAGTGCACATAATACTTTGGTCGACAGTAGGCTTACAGGATTGAGCCGCGTCGTATATCTGTCATTATTTGCTGACGTTTCGGCTGACATTGCAGCAGCCTTAATCATGGGTAGGTACAAGTTGTTGTCCGTACCCTCGTATAATTAGTCGGGGAATAATGTGCAGCAATATATTGTACTGAAGATCATTTGTGGATCTATATGGTATAGGATCACCATTAGGAGGGTGTACTAAACGTCGAGCATATAATAGATAATGCTATAATTGTTGTTGCATATGAACCCACTGTTAAGTGGTATGAATATTATTGAATTGTGCTAGTGAAAGCAAGTATTTGAGATTATGTGATAATCTCCGTTCAAGATTAATTGAGGTCAATCCATGTATGGAATTATGAACCAGATATTTGAGTGTAGCATCTGACTATTCAGCACTCTGTCGATTAAACTGAGCATAACACTGGAAAATAATCGTGATTTATGGTTAGATTATTCCCGATAAAGTTATTAAATAAACGTCAGCAAATTCATTAATCAATTATTATTGATATTTTTCTCAATGAATAGACAATTTATACTTCTGACGTGGTCCTTGTTGATGCAACTAGCGAACAAACTAAAAAACTGCAACGAGCATTGAACTCTAGTCTTCCGTTTGCTTTCAACTTGAATTACGATTCTCACGTAACCCCTAGCTACAAAGCTCTTTCTTGGCTGAAACCTGAAGGGCGTCGACATTTTCATATTTTGACGTTGGTATATCGAACCCTAGACGAAAATTGTTTGACATTTTGAAATCGATTGGAATAAAGTACAGGGATAGGAGGGTGATATACAATCTATACAGAAACCAGACAGCAGTCATTCGAGTTGAAGGACATGAGAGAGAAGCTGGTATTCAGAAAGGTGTAAGGCAAGGCTGCAACTTATCACCCATACTTTTCAATCTTTACATTGAACAAGCAATGAAGGAAATTAGAGAAAAATTTAAAGTGGGAGTGAAGATTCAAGGAGAAATAATTTCAACTCTGAGATTTGCTGATGACATCGTCATCTTGGCCAACAAGCCTGAGGATTTGAATGAGTTTTTGAAAGGTATGGACTCCGTCTTACGGAAGGAATTCATGATGAAAATTAATAAATGTAAAACAAAAATACTGGAATGCAGCCGAAATAAATCAGAAACCTCTATGGAGATCAAATTGGCAGGTGAAAAGCTGAAGGAAGTAGGAGATTTCTGTTACTTAGGAAGCAGAATAACCAGTGATGGACGAAGCAAAGAGGATATAAAAAGCAGGTTGGCTCAGGCAAGAAAAGCATTTCTACAAAAAAGGAATCTGCTGACATCGAATATAGATTTAGGTATTAGGAAGTCATTTTTGAAAGCCTTTGTCTGGAGCGTGGCGCTCTATGGAAGTGAAACTTGGACTATTGGTGCAGCAGAAAAGAGGAGAATTGAAGCATTTGAAATGTGGTGCTACAGGAGAATGATGAAGATCAGATGGGTAGATAGGGTTACAAACAAAGAGGTATTAAGACGAGTGGGAGAGGAGAGATGTTTCTGGCGACTGCTAATGAAGAGAAGAGATAGGTTGGGAGGACACATACTAAGACACCCAGGAATAGCAAGCTTAGTTATGGAAGGAAGGGTCGAGGACAAGAACTGTAGGGGTAGACCAAGGAGGTTAGAATATGTTAAACAGATTGCCTCGGATGTAGGGTGTGGTAGCTATGTAGAGATGAAACGATTAGCTCAGGACAGGGAGGCATGGAGAGCTGCATCAAACCAGTCAAAAGACTGAAGACTCAAACAACAACAGACGAAAATCTCCCACTGTATATTTTTTCGAAATTTCATTTCCTGTCCTCATTTCATAATATTAATACTAGATCTGGCTCTTCCCTCGCTATTCCCGTTAACCACTCTTCCAAGTACAATAAATCCTTCGTTGTGACTGGGTCGCGACTTTGGAATACACTCCCAGCTGACGTAAGGAAATGCAAGACCTATACAACATTTAAGACTGCTTGCAGAGATTTCCTTTTGAACACCGCTGACTGTTTCGTGTGACTGGTGATGGATGATAGACAGCATGATTGAGCCATAATGGTATATAAATAACTTTGTCGATTCAAAATTAAAATACCCAGTTATTTACTAGATCTAACACTATCACTTATTATTATTATTATTATTATTATTATTATCATTATTATTTTTATTATTATTGTTTCACGTAACTTTTTTATATGTTTCTTTGTTTGATGTGCATTGCTATCTTTATTTTTTATGTCCTGTATTATTCTAACTTAATTTCTAGTTTACGTATCTTATTCAATGGTAGTATTTGTGTATTTTATTATAACTATGTGGTTAAGTGTAAGAAAGGGCCACGAGCCATAACTTCGCCACTGCAAAAGACATAAATAAATAAATAAATAAATAAAAATCTTGTTAGATTACATCATAATTAAGACAAGTGCAACCGAATTATGACAATCTTAGAATGGAGAGGTTGCAACAAATCAAGTTAAATGTTAATGAGAGAATACACATGAGGTGTAATTCAACGTGTTGTATTATATGTATATAATTTAGTTTATTGTTGGTAAATAATATTGGTAAAATATGATACTTCGATGATAATTATGAAAATTAGGTCGATAATTTTATTAGATAGCCGACGACCAATATTGATTCATTAATTTAGTGTATTAATTAATTATGACAGGGTTGTACAGACACTTTGTATAATTGTGTCAAGTTGGACACCCGATTTAATGCCAGGTATTTAGGCATTTCCAGTTATTTTGCTACTGGCATTCAAGATTAATACCCTATTTGAGGGGTAATTTGGATTTCTTTTCAAAACGGATAAAGAGATTATTTTGTCCATATGTCATTCTTTATTGAATAAATTATTTATATTTCTTTTAAAATATTTCAGCGTGATGCTTTATAGAGCTGATGAAGGGTGAATTAAGAAGGCTGCTGATGTTTCGGAGTATTTCACGCTCCCGAGGTACTCCACTTGTGGAAATCTCTTGTTCTCTGAGCTATTTTGGTATTTTGGCCATGGTATTCCTTAATGCCATCTTGTTAGATATAATTGTGCCCTTTTATCCCATTCACATGTTGGTAGGACTTGGGAAATTTTCTAGCCGGGGATTTTCAGGTTCTACAATCCGGCAGTCTTCGTGGGATACAAAATGTAATGGTAGGTAAATTCGGGCACAGTACGTAGACCAGTATGTATAAGGTGCGTTCAAAAAGTAACGAGCCGGAGGCTGGAATGCGCAAACCGGTGACTACATCGGCTAATCGTGGCGTGTGTAACGAGGTGTGGTTCCGACCAGAGCGCGGAAGGTCACAGCCCGTCGCTAGAGGGCACGCGTGCACGTCACGTGACGATACAAAGCGAGCATCATCATGCATCAATCGTCCAACGCTGCCAGTCACATTGCAAACAGTCACAAGGAGGCGTCAACCGAAGAGCAAAGAGGTGTTGTTCGGTTTCTGACAGCGGAAGGAGTATGGGGAACGGACATTCATCGCCGAATGTCACAAGTGTACTGCGAACACTGCATGTCCCTTGCAAGGGTCAAGGCGTGGCACAAGCGCTTCAGGGAAGGACGGGTGTCGTTAGCCGATGATGCCTGGTCTGGGGCTCCCCCCTGCATTGCCGATGACAACGTCCAGCTGGTTGATGCACTCATTATCCAGGACCGCCGAGTGACAGTGAACGCCATAGCCGCCGTGGTCACTCCACGGCAATGCACGACCTCATACGGCCAACACAGTCGCGGCACTCCTGCAGAAATTCAAATGGGAGGTTCTCGGCCACCCTCCATACAGTCCAGACCTCTCTCTCTCTGTGATTATGCCTTGTTTGGTCCCCTGAAAAGGGCTCTGCGGGGCCAACGATTCACCTCGGACGCCGACGTCCAGCTGTACGTGCGGAACAGGTTCACATCGCAGCCCATTCACCGCCTCGTGTCACAGTGGGAGAAGTGCCTCAACAGCCAGGGCCAATACTTCTAACATACAGGTACTGGTTTCTGTAATTATGCCTCCGGCTCGTTAATTTTTTTAACGCACCTTATATATTTGTTTGTTAAAAACAATAGGGGCAAAGATTTTTCGATCTGCCCTGGTATAATGCATCAGCTGGATTAAAGAGATACGTATAACTCACAGACAGGAAGGAATCCTCATTAGCCGCCAGCCATGTTGAACAGTACTTACCTAGAAGAAAGGGAAAAGAAACAAAATTAACAAAAATTTCAAAACGAGGAGTTAAGTGCCAAACTGATATTAAATTTGCATTGCTCACGAATTATATTTACTTATAGGATCAAATAAGAAAGGATTTTGCATTAAGCCATATCTTACTTCAATTGTTGTGATATTGATCACACTGAAAAAACTAGTAGTTCCGTGAAGAACTAAGGCCTATTTTCATATATACAACTTATGTTAATTGCCTCTATCAACACACAAAATTTCAGTTTGATTGCTGTAACAGATTCGTAGATATTGAGAATCGACTAATATTTCGGAAGTTCGTCATGTTGGATTTTTATGTATTGAACCCATGTACCATTGGTTCAAGGGGTCGAATCCATGTATTTTTGGTGAAAGGATGGAAAGAAATATACAGTCTTCAAAGGAACATAGAAAGATTTTATACAAGAGAGCAGGCATAACGTTGTGAAATAAACCGAAGCCAGGTGGCCAGGAAATGAGATCACGCATGACGCACCGCTCGTAGCCTATCATAGCTATATTTAGAACGAGTGGAACTTTCCGTCGATTAGACAGAGACCTTGTTTCGGAAATTAAGCTTACGATTGCATTAAAATGGCAACCGCGCAGCTGGGCCAGAAGAAGAATAATTAGATTTAACCCCTTTGCAAGAATAATATTAACTACAGAAATACATCATTGTGAATCATTTCGGATTAGAGATTTTTGTGTGGAGACAGATGTTATAATAATTGCCTAGAAGGAAAGTGCAGACGTGGCCCTACGTCATCGGGAGGTCCCCGAGACCCAAGGAGTGGGGAATTAAAAATCAAATGTAACACCCACACAGCTGAGGACCAAATTTTATTTAATATCTCAGAACTGCACGATCGATTTTCAGGTGCAGAGAGGTCATTTTACGTTTAGAAAACAAGCTTTCCAGAGATATAAATTGTATATGTGTGCGACCATTATTTCAGAAGTTGGTTCCGGAAAAGGCGTGGATTTTATCTTTTTGTAGCCAAAGAGTATAAAAATCCTGGCAGGACCAAGCCAGTCATGCAGTCTACAAGCATTCCTTGAGGGGAAACGCTGTATCACATCGTATAGACAGTATCCGACAGCCAGAGGGCGTCGCTGTATCAACAACTAAAGTGCACCCGTAAGGAGGGGCCGAGAAATATTATTATAGTATCACCGTGTGGAGAATTAGGAAAATCCTAATACAGGATCTAGTTCCGCCATTATCAGTTTTACAGTGAAAAGTTCAGTAATTACAGTCAGAGTAGGCTGCGGACTTAGAACAGGCGATAGGTCTTCAAAATACAGTCCAATTAAACGACCGAAAATATCGTAACGTTTTGAAGTACCATAACAGCGAGATAAACATTCTATCAACGTTAAAGAAACCGACCAGGGTCGGACAAAACAAGGTTCGCATAGGGTTCTGAAAAATAGGAATTCGAGAACAGAATAAGCAGTAAGGAGAACTAAATTCTAGACATTGTTTCATGGAAAAGATTGAACTATAAAAAGCACTAAGTTACGAGGAGCATTAGATGCTAGAAATTAATAGGTCACCGATAGAGAATCTGGGAGACCGTGGATAAGACAGACTTTCGTTAGACCAACCAATAGGGTCTAGAAAGAAGCAGATTCGAGCTAATAAATAATAGCCGATCGTCAGGAAACCGGATTTGAAGGAGTACTATTCCAGGGAGGAGGTAGATGGTTCGAGACTTTCATTCTGGTCAGATAGGAAGCCGACATTTACGAATTTCACCCTTGGAGACGGGAAGTCAAGAAATCACGTGTGAAAGGCATAATAAAAGCCTTAGTGATTAGAATCTGTGTAGTGTAAATATATAAAATTTGTGTTAACTAGTACCGTAATGTTTTAGTGATTTTATTGTGTATCATAGAAGAATACACCAGTGTAATTTAAAATGTCACCAGTGTTTAATGTATATGAGTTATGTGTGTGTCAAGATATGTCAGTGTATGAAATGAATTTGTGCAATATGGAGTAATCACAAATTGTGGGCGAGATGAAACATCGTTGGAAAGTACGGTCATGGACCGATCTGAACGTGTAAGTAACTATTTTCATTATGTTATGTGTTGGGAATTGGTTTGTGTACAATCCACCTGAGTTTGAGAAATAGGGATGTTTTTGAATAACAAATAACAAAATAAGAGCGCGATCTGAACAAAATTAAGAAATTATAAAATAATTATGTGAAATGAATAAATCCTTCAGAAGAAATGTATGAGATAAGATATCAGTGTATTTGAAAATATGAAAGCAAGCGTAATAATAATAATAATAAAACTACCTAAATGAAGATTAAGTTGAATTATATTGAAGTTGTAGCTTTTTGAGCTCTAGTAAAAGTATAAAGACATGGTGAATACATGTTCTTAAAGTATAGCGATTATTGTCACGGGAGAGGATTAATAGATATAGATCAATTGTTGATGTTGAATTTATCAGTTCTCTGGAAGACGCTAGGCCTTAAAGTAAAGTATAGCGCATTGTCGCGCAGTAAAAATAAATTGTCACGCCAGGAAGGCGTTGAATCTAAATATACTTGGTAAATTAATTGTGAGGGACAGTTGATTGCGGTAATTGAGCTATGATAAGTCCTCCAGTATGGGATTGGTTCCCGAGGCCATGTGTGTTATATTGTATTGAATAATGGGTGCGAATTTATTGTATTTGATGAGCGCAGGTCAGACCGAGGTCGCCCTTTGCCGCTAATTTGTTGTAAGTCCTCCAGTATGGGATTGGTTCCCGAGGCAGTTGAGAGAGTCGAACCCAGACTCGTATAGTTGTGGAAGCCCCTAAATATTGTTGTTGTATTGAATTATTCTTACCCATCAATGATGACACTTCATAATTAATAAATGCCAAGGTTACGAAAGTGGTCTATGAACCTAAATAATGTTGTTACATAAATGAAAGAAACGCCAGGTCTGTTCAGAGAACTGTGGAGAAGAAATAGCTGTTTTAAAAGCATGAATGTAGCGGTCTCGAGAAGACGAGACATAGAGCCTCCCCCTCGTAGGCAATAAATCTTGTCAAGTGTTACGGTCAGACCCTTGTTGTGGTAGGGTCGGAGAAGACCGTCTGCTGGAAGTAGTAATACACCGTGAGTGTTTAGAATGTGTTAATGACCCGGGATTTGAACCGAGGTTCTTGGAGATTAAAAGTACCGCTTGCCTGTTCAGATCGTTAGCTTTCTTATATGATAATGGTCTTTAAGACAAATAAATAAATAAATAAAATCCCTAATGTAATGTTGTATTGATGTAGGATTTCACGAGTTCATTGAGGACAATTAGATTTCGGGAGTGATCTTAATTTTTGACTTTGTTCAAGTAGTCTTCGGTAACTCTGGAGTACACAAGTAATTTCCCAATCACTGTAGTGAATTTGTTAAACTTGAGAGAGATGGTAACGTGAGAACCTTGTGAAATGTCCAAAAATTTAAATAAAGGAATAACATTTATTTTTAAATAAGATTATATATTGTTGATTATAAGAAACTCATAAAAATGATTTTGAGATTTGTGAAGAATAACGCATCTTATATTGGAAAGTATCGAGCCATGGGAGCTTGTGTTTATTTGAACTTTAAAGGGAAACTTTATGGAAGTGAAAATAATTATAACTTTGTTGAAGGAAACCATGTGTTTTAATATAATATTTGTTTGATTTTATGTATTCCTTGTTCACTTTGAACAAGTTAGAAGGATTGGTCAGTAGTTTAATTGTTTAATTTGTTTGTAGCGCCATAATTTTGGTTAATTAAATGTTTCATAATAGGAGTTGATTTTGTTTTTATTTTTGGAAGTGTATCCTCTATTTAATCCAAAATGTGTAAGTCACAGAGTGGGAGAACATACCAAAACCCCGAAAATCCCGATTTGAGCATTGCTGGCATACTGTGATTTGCATATTTCTTTCTGAAAGGGCACAGTATGTAAGTCTTAGAGTTCGGCTTCGGTGGCGTAGTCGGTAGCATGCTGAACTGCTGTGCCCAAGATAGCGGGTTCAAACCCGGCCGAAGTCGTCGGATTTTTTAAGAGCGTTAAAAATCCTTCAGTATGCCTTCCTTCGGAGGGGAAGTAAAGCCGGCGGTCCCATGTCATAGATTTATGGCATGTAAAAGATCCTTTCACAGACTAAACTTGTGTAAAGCAAAATTTGTTAGGTTAGATTTCACCAGAACGCTCTATAAAAGTTCCAACGTTCGCCACTAGGTATCATTGATATCTGGTGGCGAAAGTTGGAACTACTTGAAATTGAACGGAACTTGTAGCGCACCCTTTAGGGTGTCCGCTGGAAGCAGCTACAGACTAAGGCGAGCCGAACATGTCCTCGGACTCTCCCGGCCCCAAAAGCCATACGTTAAGTAAATAATTAGAGTTATGTAGATCTACTATTAGATGAAGAGTATTGTGTACGTGTAGTATTCAAACTTCATTCACATGATTAGGATACAAGAAGTAAAAACGAGATTTTAACATTTCGCACAGCTGCCATCCTGTGATAATGAAAACAATTGAAATAAATTAGATGCCAGTGGATTAAAAATTGTATAAGCATTTACTGGACCAAGTTACACTGCACTCGGATGGTTAACTCGCAAGAAAGGTCCATTTTTATATTTCTACTTCGCGTCGCCGCAATGTTGGATTTGTCCTATAGGTGAACTTATGTTCATAGCTTCTATGAGCATAAAAAATTTCAGTTTGATTGCTGTAAAAGATTCGTAGATATTGAGAACCGTCTAAATACTTCGGATTGTTGACATATTGGATAATTATAAGTATAGGCCATAGAGTTATATATCATTAAAGGAAAATTATTGCGTAGGTTCATTATTCAAACGTTGACTTCAATCGCAAGATTACGACACAAGAAATAAAAACTTAATTTTGAAATTTCGCACAGCTGCCATCGTGCGGTTATGTAAACAATTGAACTTAATTAGATGCCAGTGCATTGCAATATATATATATATAATTTACTGTACTATATTACACTGCGCTCAGAGGGTTAAATCGCGACAAAAGTCTATTAATATGTTTCAACTTCGCTTGGCCGCCATGTTCGTTTTGTACTGTACAGGTTTTTGCAAGTTACATAGATAAACTTGTAGCAATACCCTTCATCAGCGTACACAATTTCAGGGTGATATCAGTAATAGTTTTGGAGATATGGAATGCCGGTAAAATACTGTATTTCGCACAGCCGCCATATTGAGGTTATGTAAGCAATTGAACTACATTAGATGACAGTGCTTTACAATGTGAATAAACATTTGCTGTGCCAAGTTTCATTGCGTTTGGATGGTTAAATCGCGAGAAAGTCTTTTTAAAAGTCTCAACTTTGCTTGGCCGCCATTTTGTTTTTGTAGTTACCAGGTTTTAGAAGGTCTCATAGGCGAACGTCGTGCCTTTTATCACCGTACAGAATTTCATGGTAATATCGGTAATAGATTCGGAGATATGGAATGCTGGTGAAATATTTCGCATAGTCACCATGTTGGATGGGTAAAACGTTATAAAATTTAAAAGGCACGGTCGGGGTTGGCTAAAATGGTCTATGACCTTACCGAGTTTCATTTAAATTGCTCCATCCGTTTATAAGTTATTAGAGGGACACACACACACATGCGCACACATACACGGTCATTAGGTGATCTCATAACTTAAGTCTACTTTTTGAAAAAGTGAAAATAGGCTAATACAGTCACTGACCAAATTAATATGACCACGAAAGGAAACACGTTCACGGGAATAGAGAGTTGACACTTGTGTCAGTCAGTCACGGAATCTTGGGAACCAAGTATTTAGTATGATCTTTATTTTCAAGCCTTGTTTTATAAGTCACTAAAATTGCCCAGTATTCTTGTATCCTATCACATTATTAGAAGTTTCTATTTACACCCAACACTACGTTTATATAGACATTTTCTTGCTTAGCTGAATTATAAAAGTTTGTCAGTTACTTATGAATAACATATAGGGTGTCATTTATGTACTTGAGTACCCTTACGGGGCATGTAGGGGATGGATATAGGATCACTTTGAGATAGGGAACCTGGGGTCAGAACGACCTCCTAACCCCACAAAACAGGTTTGTTTCAAGCCCTCCGCCCCTGTAAAGTAGGCAAGCGCGCCATGTGTAAAACGTGTTGTCAGGCACTCTCTCTCTCTCTGTGAACGGTCTTGGTACGACCACTGCTCAACGCTGCGTTAGCCGAGAGCTGCATTCCTCTTCGAATCGATAGTTCCGTTGTTTGTAATTACTACAGAAAAACACGTAACTCATTGATACTAATAATCAAAAGGCAATTAATTTACAGAATCAAGGATAGTTAAAAAAATTCAACACAGAATAACCACGCACTGTGACTTCGCCCCCTACTTTCCCTAAAAAGGGGCAATGCGCCTCGCCGCTATCCTCTAACTCATTTCCCGTAATTCCCAAGTGGCTTGGAAGCCACAGATGGTCAGCTCGTAACTTAAGGTCTGATATAATAGGAATCAAGTGAATTCAAAATGGCTACCATTTGCACTGTAAGAACTCGCATTGCTGTTGCTAAAGAAGCCTTCAACAGAAAGAAGAGACTATAGTGTGGACGCTTGGACTTGAGGTTAAGGAAGAGGCTGGCAAAATGCTTTGTTTGGAGTGTGGCACTATACGGAGCCGAGACCTGGACGCTACCGAAGGTTGATGATAGAAGACTAGCACTTAGAGCGCGGGCGCCGTAATATTAAGTTCGAAGGTAACTTTTTAAAACTGCGGCGAGCGTAATATTACGTTGATCGATTCCACACGCTTTGTGTTGGAGACGAACGTAATATTACAGCTCTAGCACTCGCGTGTGGGTGCCAGTAAGCATGAAGTTGCACATACTATCGCTAGATAGCACCACGTCACTGTTCAGCGGAATAATATCGATCTGTTCGAAGACAAGCAATGCAAGTTCAAGTAGGTCAAATCTGTTTTCCTCTCCTTGGTTTTTATTCTTTGTGGACAGATTTTTCTCTCGCAAAAACGTTCAGTTTATTCTATGACTAGTATATATATTTGGGGTTATAATTCGCATTACAGATTCTGAATCTGATGCAACCGAAGATACAGTTCTCCCTTCTACTTCTGCCAGCGCACCCGCTCGTTCCAGGACGAGAGCGCGCGCAACAGCTGTTTACGGCATTATTAGCCTACTTTTCACATTTTGCAAAAATGAGGAAAAAGTAGACTTACGAGATCGATCCGGGAAAATATGTGTGTGTCTGTCTGTCTGTCTATCATTCTGTCTGTCTGTCAGGCTGTGTGTGTGTCCCCCCCCCCCCCCTACCAACTCCTATACGGCTGCAGCAATCAAAACCAAATTTAGTATGAGTAAAGATGTGCACCGGAATATCTCAAGTCCATATTTGAAAATGATGTCAGTGCTACCAACTGCTGAAAAAACGTACTAAAAATTTGAGCTCCATGTTGGATATCTTGCAAGGTATGCATGGGAACTATTCCAAAATTGGCACACATGTAGACAAGACAATTTCAGTTTAATTTCCAGGAGGCCAACCATAACAGTTTTGCCAAAATAATGTTAAGCCTTCTGATAGGTCCAATGTTTAAATGCATATAACTTCTACACTATCAATTGGATTTCAACCAAATTTTGTATGTAATATCTGTACATAAACAGATATGACTGAGCCTATTCTTAAGAGCCACCAGGGCTACCAACTGTTAATAATTGCTCTCTCTATTTTTTTAAATCCAAATACCAATATATCAGAAAGTATGCAAGCCAACAGCTTTAAACTATGCACACGTATATTCTGACATTTTAGATTAATTTAGATAACTTATATACGTCAGTTCTACCAACATGATAGTAGATAGTATAGAAGTTACATGTATTTAAAAATTGGTACTATCAGTTGGATTTCAATCAAATTTCGTATGTGGTATGTGTACCATAACTGATATGACTATAAGTATTGTTAAGAGCAATCAGGGCTGCCAACTGTTAATAAATGCTGTCTATATTTTTTTACCCTAATATCAATATATCAGAAAGTATGCAAGCCAACAGCTCTATACTTTGCACACGTATAGCACCTGACCTTCTAGATTAATTTGGAGTAATTAATACAAGGCAGTGCTGCCAACATGATTCTATGCCTGCTGATATGTCCAATATTAAAATACATGTAACTTCTATGCTAACAAATGGATTTCATCCAAAATTGGCACAACAAGATATCATAATATTTCAGATTATTTCTGACCAGCACACGCATGACATTGTTGCCAACATGCTTTTACGCGTGCTGATAGATCCAGTGTCTAACTGCATGTAACGTCCATTGGACATCAACCGAATTTTGTATTCTGTACCTTAAGAGATGGAACTAAGAATATATTCAGTCACCAGGTCTGCCAACTGTAGTGCTCTATTAGGCTACATTATACCAGGTATATTTTGAACTAATTAGATATTTCGATATTACCAACTTAATTTCGTCATTATTCTAGATAGGTTCATATTCTGTAGAATAATCATTGGCATGAAAAGTAGGCTGTATAGTTCTTCACGGAACTTCTTGTTAGTATTGTTGCATTATCCGCTACGTTTTTTTTACATTATATATTTTTTTCAATCGTGTCGGATTTATATTAAATTTGTATTGTACGGGTTCGGATATCGAACGGATGTTTCAATTTATTTGTAACTCAAACCACATTCAGTTTGTACCATTCTGAACACAGCCATAAGTTCTGGAAATCAGCCAGCACAGGGGTGAGGAGCAACATTTAAGGCATCAGTAGCGTAAGTGCTAGATGCGTTTGAAATGTGGTGTTGGAGGAGGACGAAAAGGATATCCTGGGTGTGAAGGCTCCGGATTGAGGAGGTATTGGGGCGAGTTGGATAAAATAGGAGGCATTCAAGGAAGAGGAACTGGCTGGGGCACTCGCTGCGAAGAGAGTGTTTACTGAGGGAGGCTCTCGAAGGATCAGTAAACGGAAAGAGAGGGAGAGGACGGAGAAGGTACCAGCTGGTGGATAGCAGGGGTGGTTCTAGGGGAGGGCGAGGAGGGCGACCACCCAGGGTCCCGCGGTCCGAGGGCCCCGCGCCATGGATGGTTTCAAATTTACTTGATTCATTAACTATACTTTTCAAACTAATTTTTAATTCATATACTTTTAGGTAGATTTCATTAGAAAGCTAACTATTGCAATGGGTCCCATGTTTAGACTTCCAGAAAATTTTGACATATCTTCGCGTTTCACATCCCCCAGACCCCAAAACCACCGTCAGTTCAAAAGTATATATATATATATATATATATATATATATATATATATATATATATATATCAGTTTCTTGTGGACACGATAACTGCCGTAATTTTGCACCAATCATTTTGAATTCTTTACATAATATGTATCCCTATAAGATCTCGGTCGAGTTCGTTAATGGGCAAAATCGGTCGAAGAGGGTGAAAATGGGGGGCTTTTTTCGAAAAATTGAAATTTCGCTATAACTCTCTTAATACGTGAAATATCGAATCCATTCAAAGTTCATAATATGTGCCGGAAAAGTGCCAACAATTTATGTCAAATAAGTTTTTTGATAGCACCAACCATTGACCAAAGGGGTGGAAAAAAGTGGGTTTTTCGGGAAACATTAATCATATCTCTCTTAATAGGCACAATATCAAAACCGTACAAAATGGACAATATTTCCCCAATAATTACCTAAAACTTTTGTCTGAATGAATTTTTGATATGACCCACCATTACGCCAAGGGATGAGAAAAATGATTTCGGAATTATAAGAAAATGCCAAGAGCTATCAGAGGTTGCCACGGCAACACTACTAAATTGATGAGGGATGAGCCGTTGCCATGACAACGCACTTGCACGTGATCAGATTCAGTATTTCCATCTGACTAAGCCGGCCCCGTGGTGTTGGGGTAGCGCGCCTGCCTCTCACCTGGAGGCCCCGGGTTCGATCCCCGGCTCCGTCAGGGATTTTAAAACTGACGTGAGGGTTGGAACGGGGTGCACTCAGCCTCGTGAGGACAATTGAGTAGCTGTCTGACAGTGAGACAGCACCCCGATCACGAATACCAATATTAACAGCCGAGGGGACCCGACGCGCTGATCACGCGTCACCCCAATATCTGCAGGCCAAATGGCTGGGCAGCGGTCGCTTGGTTGGCCTTAGCCCGTCATGGGCTGGATGGTGCCAGGGGTTGACTTTGACATCTGACTAAGAGGGAAGCGGCTTCGGTGACGTAACTGGTAGCATGAAGAATGTCTATGCCCAAGGTCACGGTTTCAAAGCCGGCCGAAGTTCGGATTTTCTAAGAGCGCTAAAATCCCTAAGTATGCTTTCCTTTGGAGAGGAAGTTCCAGCGTTCGTTACGAGTTGCTGGTTGGGGTGGCATCTAGTAGCCAAGTTCACAGCTAGGTGTCATTGACGGTAGTACCTGGTAGCAACATTAGGAACTACTGATTGAAATTGACCGTCTGCAGTCCTTACCTGAATTACAGACTAATACATCCATTACCATTCACACCGTTTATCTGACAGATTCTACACTCACCCAAAGTACACGGGGTTAGATGACCACGTTGTCGCAGCCCCTAAACTGAGGAACCAACCAGAGGTAGATTTCATTACAAAGCTAACTATTGCAATGGGTAGGCTACCATGTTTCGACTTCCGGAAAATTTCGACATATCTTCGCGTTTCACATCCCCCAGACCCCAAAACCACCGTCAGTTCAAAAGTATATATCTATTATATAAAACTAAGTGTCCTGACTGACTGACTGACTGACTGACTGACTCATCATCACCCAGCCAAAACTATTAAAGCTAGAAACATGAAATTTTGGGAATATGTTCGTTGTAAGTCGAAAACGCCCACTAAGGAAGGGTTTTTGGATATTCAGTTTCTAAAGGGGTGTTAAGGGGGTACACCTGCATTTCATTGAATAACAATATCTCCGGAATGCTTTCATTGGGGGATTTGATACTCGGCATATTAACTCATCATTAAAAATAAGAAGATACATGTCTGAGGGTTTTTCGATGTGGTGTATATTATGAGGTGAAAGGGGTGAAAAGTGGGGGTTGAAGGTTTCCTAACCGAGCGTGTATCTCTTAAACGACATAGGCGAGGAGTTTGGAACTCAGCGGAAAAAATCAGCATAAAAATAACAAAATAGGTGTTTGACCGTTTTTTCATAAATCCAATATAAGGGGCCCATGGGGAGGGGTGAAAATATGGGTTGGGGGGTAACGTAATATGTCTGAGTGTAAAATTATACATGGCCTATGTTGTAGACAATAACACATTACATCTTTTTTGTCTCTTGCTTTTTCATCATACGACGAATACTTAGGGAGTTATTAATGATTTTGTACTTTTGGCCGGAATTTTCTATGTCCCAGGAATGACATAAAAATTGATTCGAATGAAATTTCGAAAAATAGTTTTTTTTTTATACTTTTATTATATTTTTCACGTCTTTTAGGGTCCGAAACCAACATGATATTTTGATTTTTTTTTGTCCCTTGCATTTTTGGTTTCAGGTGATAGAATTATTTTCCACTAGGACCGATGCTTATCTCTTATATAAAAACAAGTGTCCTGACTGACTGACTGACTCATCATCGCCCAGCCAAAACTATTGAAGTTAGAATCATGAAATTTTGGGGATATGTTCGTTGTAAGTCGAAAACGCGCACTAAGGAAGGATTTTAGGATATTCAGGTTCTAAAGGGGTGTTAAGGGGATAGACCTGCATTTCATTGAATAACAATATCTCCCGATTGGTTTCATTGGGAGATGTGATACTCGGCATATACACTCATCATTAAAAATAAGAAGACACGTGTCTGAGGGTTTTTCGATGTGAAGTATATTATGAGGTGAAAGGGGTGAAAAGTGGGGGTTGAAGGGGTCCTAACGGAGCGTGTATCTCTTAAACGACATAGGCGAGGAGTTTGATACTCAGTGGAAAAAAATCAGCTTAAAAAATAAGTAAATAGGTGTTTGACCGTTTTTTCATAAATCCAATTTAAGGGGCCAATAGGGAGGGGTCAAATTCTGGGGGAGGAAAAACAGGAAAGAAAGTGTGATAACTGATTGACTGACAGACAGACTCACTCATCAAACTCAGGGGAAAAAACTGCTTAAAAATAAGTAAATAGGTGTTCGACAGTCTTTTTCATAAACCCAATTTAAGGGGTTCTTGGGGAGGGGTGAAATTCTGAAAAAAGGAAATTGAGAGAAAAAGTCCTGACTCACTCACCATCGCCCAGCCAAAATTATTGAAGTTAGACACATGACATTTCGGGGAATATGATCATTGTATGTCGGAACCGTCCACTAAGGGAGGATTTTCGGATATCCAGGGGGTCTTAAGGGGGTTAAACCTGCATTTCATTGAATAACAATAACTCCCGATTGGTTTCATTGGGGGATGTGTTACTCGGCATATGAACACATAAAAAATGAGAAGACATGTGTCTGAGGGTTTTTCGATGTGGTGTATATTATGAGGTGAAAGGGGTGAAAAGTGGGGGTTGAATGATTCCTAACGGAGCGTGTATCTCTTAAACGACATAGGCGAGGAGTTTGAAACTCAGCGGAAAAAATCAGCTTAAAAGATAAGTAAATAGATGTTCGATCGTTTTTTTTTCCTAAATTCAAATTACAGGGCTCATGGGGAGGGGTGAAATTCTGGGGGGGGGGGGGGGACCGGAAAGAAGGTGTCCTAACTGATTGACTCTCTCACTCACTCTTCAAACTCAGGGAGAGAAAACTGCTTAAATATAAGTAAATAAGTGTTTGACAGTTTATTTTTCATAAATCAAATTTAAGGGGTTCATTGTGAGAGGACAAATTCTGAAAAAAAATGAATGAAAATGTCCTGACCCACTCACTCACTCACTCACTCACTCACTCACTCACTCATCATCGTCCAGCCAAAATTATTGAAGTTAGAAACATGACATTTTTGGGATATGTTCGTTGTATGTCAAAACCGTACACTAAGGGAGGATTTTCGGATATTCAGGTTCTAAAGGTGTCTTAATGGGGTTAAACCTGCATTTTATTGAATAACAATATCTCGTGAGTGGTTGCATTTGTGGATGTGATACTCGGCATATAAACTAATCATTAAAAATAAGCAGACATGTGTCTAAGGGTTTTTCGATGTGGTGTATATTATAAGGTGAAAGGGGTGAAAAGTGAGGGTTGAAGGATTCCTAACGGAGCGTGTATCTCTTCAACGACATACGCGAGAAGTTTGAAACTCAGCGAAAAAAAAAACAGCTTAAAAATAAGTACATCGGTGTTCGACCGTTTTTTTCATAAATTCAATTTAATGGGCCAATGGGGTGGGGTGAAATTCTAGAAAAAAAAGGAGAGAAAGTGTCCTGACTGACTGACTAACTCACTCACTCATCAAACTCAGGGGAAAAAGACAGCTTCAAATATAAGTTAATAGGTGTTCGAGCGATTCTTCATAAATCCAATTTAAGGGGCGCATGGGGAGGGCGTAAAATTCAGGTAAAATAATTGAAAGAAAATGACCTGACTGACTCACTCACTCATCATCGCCCAGCGAAAATTATTGAAGTAGGAAAAATTAAATTTTGGGAATATTTTCGCTCTATATCGCAAACGTCAACTAATGAAGGAATTTTGTTTATTCGGGTTCTTAAGAGGTGTTAAGGGGGTAAACGTGTATTTCATTCATTAACGATATCTCACGAGTTGTTTCTTTGGGGATGTGATATTCGGCATATAAACTAATCATTAAAATTAAGCAGACATATGTCTAAGGTTTTATCGATGTGGTGTATATTATGAGGTGAATGGGGTGAAAATTGGGGGTTGAAGGATTTTTAACGGAGCGTGTATCTCTTAAACGACATAGGCGAGAAGTTTGACATTCAGCGGAAAAAACAGCTTAAAATACACACATCAAAAAAAGTTTTGCATCACCTCGGTTCCCAGATCTCCGGCATATAGACGTTGACTGTGTATATTGTATCCAAGATACAGTCCCTTTGACTGTTCATAGATGTCACTAAAACTGCTCAAAGATGTAAACAACCATGCATGAGCAGGGCCTATTAGACGGAGGGGGTACGACAGCCGATCAGTTCCAGTCATTCCACCAGGACGAAGGTACGCTGCTCATGTTGTCTGTAGTTCTACCATGCCTAGAAGGTCAATACCGCAGTTCGATCGCGTCCGCATTGTTACTTTGTGTCAAGAAGGGCTCTCAACAAGGGAAGTTTCCAGGCGTCTCAGAGTGAACCAAAAGCGATGTTGTTCGGACATGGAGGAGGTACAGAGATACAGGAACTGTCGATGACAGGCCTCGCTCAGGCCGCCCAAGGGCTACTACTGTAGTGGATGACCGCTACTTACGGATTGCCGCTCGGAGGAACCCTGACAGCAATGCCACCATGTTGAATAATGCGTTTCGTTCAGCCACAGGACGTCGTGTTTCAACTCAAACTGTGCGCAATAGGCTGCATGATGCGCAACTTCACTCCCGACGTCCATGGCGAGGTCCAGCTTTGCAACCCCGACACCATGCAGCGCGGTACAGATGGGCCCAACAACATGCTGAATGGACCCCACGGAATTGGCATCACGTTCTCTTCACCGATGAGTGTCGCATATGCCTTCAACCAGACAATCGTCGGAGACGTGTTTGGAGGCACCCTGGTCAGGCTGAACGTCTTAGACACACTGTCCAGCGAGTGCAGCAAGGTGGTGGTGGTTCCCTGATGTTTTGGGGTGGCATTATGTGGGGCCGACGTACGCCACTGGTGGTCATGGAAGGCTCCGAAACGGCTTTACGATACCTGAATGACATCCTCCGACCCATAGTGCAACCATATCGGCAGAATATTGGAGAGGCATTTGTCTTCATGGACGACAATTCTCGACCTCATCGTGCACATCTTGTGAATGCGTTCCTTCAAGATAACGACATCGCTCGACTACAGTGGCCAGCATGTTCGCCAGACATGAACCCTATCGAACATGCCTGGGATATGTTGAAAAGGGCTGTTTATGGACGTCTTGACCCACCAACCACTCTGAGAGATTTACGCCGAATTGTCGTTGAGGAGTGGGACAATTTGGACCAACAGTGTCTTGATGAACTTGTGGATAGTATGCCACGACGAATACAGGCATGCATCAATGCAAGAGGACGTGCTACTGGGTATTAGAGGTAGTGGTGTGTACTGCAATCTGGACCACAAATGCTGAAAGTCTAGCTGTATGATGGTACAACATGCAATGTGTGGGTCTCATGAGCAATAAATCGAGCTGAAATGTTGTTTGTGTTGATCTCTATTCCCTTTGTATTTAAAGGTTCCGGAACTCTTGGAACCGAGGTGATGCAAAACTTTTTTTGATGTGTGTATAAGTAAATAGATGTTCAACCTTTTTTTCATAAATCCAATTTAAGGGGCCCTTGGAGAGGGGTGAAATTTTGGGGGGAAAAACAGGAAAGATAGTGTTCTAACTGATTAACTCACTCACTCATCAAACTCAGGGGGGAAGAACAGCTTAAAAAGAAGTAAATAGGTCTTCGACCGTTTTTTAAATCATAAATCCAATATAAGAGATTCATGAGAGGGGTGAAATTCTGAAAAATAAATGAAAGAAAATGTCCTGACTTACTCACTCACTCATCATCGCCCAGCCAAAATTATTGAAGTTAGAAACATGAAATTTTGGGGTTGTGTTCGTTGTATGTCGAAAACGTCCACCAAGGGAGGATTTTTGGATATTCAGGTTCTAAAGGGGTGTTAAGGGGGTAGACCTGCATTTAATTGAATAGCAATATCTCCCGATTGGTTTCCTTGGGGGATGCGATACTCGGCATATAAACTCATCATTAAGAATAAGAAGACACATGTCTGAGGGTTTTTCGATGAACTGTATATTATGAGGTGTATGTGTGAAAAGTGGGGGTTGAAGGATTCCTAACGGAGCAAGTATCTCTTAAAAGACAGAGGCATAAAGTATGAAACTCAGGGGGAAGAATCAGCTTGAAAAATAAGTAAAAAGGTGGTCGATCGTTTTTTTTTTTCATGAATCCAATTTAAGGGGCCCATGGGGAGGGCTGAAATTCTGCAAGAAAAAGTCCACTAAGGAGGGATTTTTGGATATACACTCTCATCGACCAACCAAAACTATTAAAGTTAGAAGAATGATATTTTGGGGATATGTTTGTTGTGTGTCGAAAACGTCTACTAAGGAGGGATTTTTGGATATTCAGGTTCTAAAAGGGTGTTAACGGGGTTAAACCTGCATTTCATTGAATAAAAATATGACACAACTATGACGCGAGCGAAGCCGCGGGTACCTGCTAGTCTATTATATAAAACTAAGTGTCCTGACTGACTGACTGACTGACTCATCATCGCCCAGCCAAAACTATTAAAGCTAGAAACATGAAATTTTGGGAATATGTTCGTTGAAAGTCGAAAACGCCCACTAAGGAAGGGTTTTTGGATATTCAGTTTCTAAAGGGGTGTTAAGGGGGTACACCTGCATTTCATTGAGTAACAATATGACACGACTATGACGCGAGCGAAGCCGCGGGTACCTGCTAGTATATATATATATATATATATATATATATATATATGTTTCTTGTGGACACGATAACTGCCGTAAATTTTCACCAATCACTTTTTACCGAATATGCATACCTATAAAATCTCGGTCGAGTTCGTTTCTGGGCTAAATCGGTAGAAGGGGGTGAAAATGGGGGGAGTTTTTTTTTCGAAAAAGTGGAATATTGCTATAACTCTCTTAATATATGAAATATAGAATCCGCTCAACGTTCATACTATGTGTCGGATAAAGCCCAAAAATATATGTTTGAAGAGGTTTTTTTATATCACCAACCATTGACCAAAGGGGTGGGAAAAAGTGGGTTTTTCGGGAAATATTTATCATATCTCTCTTAATAGGCACAATATCAAACCCGTACGAAATGGACAATACTCCCCTAATAATTACCTAAAACTTTTGTCTGAAAGAATTTTTGATATGACCCACCTTTATGCCAAGGGATGAGAAAAATGATTTCGGAATTATAAGAAAATGCCAAGAGCTATCAGAGGTTGCCATGGCAACACTACTAAATTGATGAGGGGTGAGCCATCAGACGTTGCCATGACAACGCACTTGCACGAGATCAAATTCAGTATTTTCATCTAAGTGGGAAGCGGCTTCGGTGACGTAACTGGTAGCATGCAGAATGTCTATGCCCAAGGTCGCGGTTTCAAAGCCGGCCGAAGTCGTCGGATTTTCTAAGAGAGCTAAAATCCCTCAGTATGCTTTCCTTTGGAGGGGAAGTTCCAACGTTCGTTGCGAGTTGCTGGTTGGGGTGGCATCTAGTAGCCAAGTTAACAGCTAGGTGTCGTTGACGGTAGTACCTGGTAGCAACATTAGGAACTACTGCTTGAAATTGACCGTCTGCAGTCCTTACCTGAATTAAGACTACTACAGCCATTACAATTCACACCGTTTATCAGACAGATTCTACACTCACCCAAAGTACACGGGGTTAGATGACCGCGTTGTCGCGGCCCCTAAACTGAGGAACCAACCAGAGGTAGATTTCATTAGAAAGCTAACTATTGCAAAGGGTACCATGTTTCGACTTCCGGAAAATTTCGACATATCTTCGCGTTTCACATCCCCCAGACCCCAAAACCACCGTCAGTTCAAAAGTTTATATATAATTTATGTATTTGTGGTGTTTGAAGCCATATTTTCAGTGTTGCCTTAGTAAACAAGAGTTTAGTGCTTTTCAGTCGGTCAACACGAATGTACCCAAAAGAGATGGGTTATGCCCTAATCCTGAAATAAATTACATGAGATTAATAAGCCGGTACATTCGTGTTGACCGACTGAAAAGCACTAAACTCTTGTAATTTATGTATGTATATGTGTGTATATATATATGCATATCAGTTTCTTGTGGACACGATAACTGCCGTAATTTCTCACCAATCACTTTGAATAGTTTACCGAATATGTATACCTATAAAATCTCGGTCGAGTTCGTTAATGGGCTAAATCGGTCGAAGGGGGTGAAAATGGGGGGCTTTTTTTTCGAAAAAGGGAAATATTGCTATAACTCTCTTAATATGTGAAATATCGAATCCGTTCAACGTTCATACTATGTGTCGGATAAAGCCCAAAAATTTATGTTTGAAGAGTTTTTTTTATAGCACCAACCATTGACCAAAGGGGTGGGAAGAAGTGGGTTTTTCGGGAAACATTAATCATATCTCTCTTAATAGGCACAATCTCAAAACCGTACAAAATGGACAATATTCCCTTAATAATTACCTAAAATTTTGTCTGAAAGAATTTTTGATATGACCCACCATTATGCCAAGGGATAAGAAAAATGATTTCGGAATTATAAGAAAATGCCAAGAGCTATCAGTGGTTGCCATGGCAACTCTACTAAATTGATGAGGGATGAGCCATCAGACGTTGCCAAGATAACGCACTTGCACGAGATCATATTCAGAATTCCATCTGACTAAGTGTGAAGCGGCTTCGGTGACGTAACTGGTAGCAAGCATGCTGAATGTCTATGACCAAGGTCGCGAGTTCAAAGCCGGCCGAAGTCGTCGGATTTTCTAAGAGCGCTAAAAATCCCTCAGTATGCTTTCCTTTGGAGGGGAAGTTCCAACGTTCGTTGCGAGTTGCTGGCTGCGGTGGCATCTAGTAGCCAAGTTCACAGCTAGGTGTCGTTGACGGTAGTACCTGGTAGCAACATTAGGAACTACTGCTTGAAATTGACCGTCTGCAGTCCTTACCTGAATTACAGACTAATACAGCCATCCCTAAGTACACGGGGTTACATGACCGCGTTGTCGCAGCCCCTAAACTGAGGAACCAACCAAAATCTCTGCGGGAGATATAATTTTGCGCGAAGAAGTAACAGACCGTTACATAGTTACACATCAGTGTCGAAACCTTGCATAAGTACAGTGTGACCACAAGTATAAAAATGGACCCCAAATGACAAAAAGGTTACCGTCCCCATAAGACAATAAAATGTTTAAAATAATCATAAAATGACGAAAAACAAAGTTAATTAAGCTCAAATTATAAAATACCTTCTCGCAATAAATGAGGTCTGATCCTTCTCAAAAACCTGCATATTCTGCCTATTTTCGCCTATCCCCAAGTTTGTCCGGTGAAATCTACCTCCGCCTTCCGGCGTGCCGAGAGGACTTTTTTCTGTGCAGCTATGACCTCCCGTGACCGTTTAGCAAGTTTAGATTTCATTGAAATAATGGAAGACTTCAAGGTTAATTTACAATTAAAGGGGTGTCCAGATTTTTGTATTGTAAACTAAATTGCCATTCTAGCAACTACCACAATGAATTTATTTCACTTTTTATTCCACATAACTATTATTAACATGAGTGTTTTAGACAATAAATCATCTTCTTCTTCTTCTTTTCCTTCGGCTTTTCCCAATTAATTGGGGTCACCGGAGTCTACCAGACTCATTTTGGTTTTGACCGGAGATTTAAGGCCGGATGCCCTCCCTGACGCCACGTGATTTTTCAGGTGAAAATTCCACCCCGCTGTCACCGGGATTCGAACCCCGGCCGTCCGGGTGAAAGACGAGCAGCTAAGCCTCTGCGCCATCACGCTCCCCTGTTTTAGACAATAAATAAATATAAATATAACATATTATTTGAAGTCGCAAAGTAATATTTTAATATTTCATAGTTTACATAATCTTCTTCAAGGGGACTTGTCACATATAATTTAATAGTACATTATGCTACGAGCCTATAATGGCTATAATTAAGACACGAGTATTTTTATAAAACGAGCGTACGCGAGTTTTATAATTTCCATACGAGTGTCTTAATTACCATTATAGGCGAGTTGCATACGACTGTTTATGTTCGACGATAATTACAACTTTATTATATGTTTTAACATAAATATTCATAAATATGAAGTCTCCGTGGCTTAGGCGGCAGCAGGCCGGCCTCTCACCGCTGGGTCCGTGGTTCAAATCCCGGTCACTCCATGTGAGATCTGTGCTGGACAAAACGGAGGCAGACAGGTTTTTCTCCGGGTACCCCGGTTTTCCCTGTCAAAATTTCATTCCAGCAACACTCTCCACTATCATTTCATTTCATTTGTCATTCATTTAATCATTGCCCCAGAGGAGTGCGTCAGGCCTCGGCAGCCGGCACAGTTCATATCCTCGCCCCTAGATAGGGGCTCCATTCATTCCATTCCTGACCCGGTCGGAGACTGGAAGCAGGCTGTGGATTTTATTTCAAGGTACAGTGTCTCATATTCACCAGTTTATTTACGAGAACATTACGGACGGTGCACTTTCGGTAATTTATATAGACATGTTGGATTTTGAGCGCATGCGCAAAGGTATCCTTATCTAATTGGTCAAACAACTGTTTCTTGAGCTGTGATTGGTGGGAGAAACTGTTTCATAATGAAAAATAATGTTATAATGACCATCATTATGATACAGTTTTCAGACATATAATAGTCAGGGTCGAACATAAAAAATGTACTGTATTGTATTCGAAATATTGTAACCATTCTTTATTTTATTATTATTACAAAAATCCATTTGATTTGTGATTTTTTAAATTTCCTATTGTTGTGGGCCCTACCTTATCATATCGCCCAGGGCCCCGCAAGGCCTTGATACGCCACTGGTGGACAGTGTCAAGATAGCAGGAAATTACCACCAAACAAAGATAATTGCTGAAGACAGTTCTGCATGGAGAGCTGTTGTGAGAAGCCCTGCCTAAGGGCAGAACACGTTATAGCCAATTATTGCACTGTACGTATTTGTACTGCGGCAGAACAGATTACGTATACTGACGATCGGAATTGCCGTGGATGAGATTATATCGCCGGGAGGGTATCGACCGAATTCTGTTTGATATAATGGTAATCTGGATAACTAAATTCCCTCAGGGTTACATGATTAACATCAAAGGGTGACCCGGATCACTGGTAACCTCACAACAGAGCATTAGAGGATAATTCCCTTCTTAGTTGTCCTAATTGATATAACTTACGGTATACTTGCTTCAAACCTCCGTTTTCATCATTCATTATACATACTTGCGCTGAAACAAAAACAAGAGAAGTGATATCTGAACATTATGTGTTTCTCGTGCTGATTTAGAAAACAATAATTAAAAGTTCTATCATGTCAGGTTTTCTTGAAAAAAAAAAAGGGGGCCTAACATTTGGGTTATTTATTTATTTATTTACTCAGGGGAGCGTGATGGCGCAGTGGCTTAGCTGCTCGTTTTTCACCCGGAAGGCCAGGGTTCGAATCCCAGTGACAGCGGGGTGGAATTTCCACCTGAAAAATCACGTGGCATCAGGAAGTCATCCGGCGTTAAATCCCCGGCCAAAACCAAAATGAGCTTGGTTGATTCTGTCGACCCCAAACAATTGGGAAAAGCCGAAGAAAGTATTATTTAATAATTTATTTATTTATTTATTATTAATTTATCGTATGGCTTTTAGTGCCGGGAGTGTCCGAGGACATGTTCGGCTCGCCAGAGTCTGTAGCTGCTTCCATCGGACACCCTTAGTGTGAGCTACAATTCCGTTCGATTTCAACTAGTTCCAACTTTCGCTACCAGATGTCACTGCCATCTAGTGGTGAACGTTGGAACTTTGATAGAGCGTTTCACCGAAATCTAACCTAGAAATTTAGCTTCACTCAAGTTAAGTTATTGGAAGGATCTTATACATGTCATAAATCTACATGGGACCGCCGGCTTTACTTCCCCTCCGAAGGAAGGCATACTGAAGGATGTTAACGCTCTTAAAAAAATCCTAAGACTTCGGCCGGGTTTGAACCCGAGAACGTGGGCATAACAGCTCAGCATGCTACGGACTACGCTAGATATATAGACATGAAACGATTAGCTCAGGAGAGGGAAGAATGGAGAGCTGTATCAATCCAGACAAAAGACACTAACAACAACTTAAGTGAGGCTAGGATAATTATTGGAGCATTAAATTCCATTTTATGGAACAGAAATATTTTAAACAAAACTAAGAAACTTATTTGCAGTTCATTGGTAAAAATGCTTGCTCATAGAGAATGAAATTCCATAACGTATTTATTAAATAATAAACGAAAGCAGTCTATTTTTTGCATTAATATTCCCTTTGATCTGCGAGTTTGTTCATTTCAATATTGTATACACAAACTGTCTGATGCCCACTAAAATACGCAAGCATGGTGTGTCGTATATTTCTTGGTCGCTTTGTGCCGAACCACACATTTAGCTATCAATTAAACCGCAGTTACCATGTTTTATATATTGACACACAGATTGAATTGCTTACTCCAGATTCACTGTGACTTTGTGTGCTACCAACACATTATTTTTTCATTTCGATTCAGTTTGAGGTATGTTTTGTTGTATTGTTTAATTTTGATTTACTGCCTTCACTCACATACAGATTCGAGAATTCTGCTTTGCTCTCGGATATTTAGGTTTTTTGTTCAAATCCCTCCCTATATTATTCTGCTAAGGTCCCATTCCAGATTTGTTCCAAAAATAAGGTCCCATTAACAACAACCTGCACATATGGTGTACCTACAGGTTCAGCATAACCCAATGCGTAAGCGAAACGCACTCACTTACTCTTTAAATGCCTCACAATTAAATAAATACCTTAAAACATGTATATTTACAATGAAATAATGAAAGAATGCAACACGGTAACCATGGTAACACAATCTCACAGGTCCATCTATTTCTCTGGGGTTTCGGTGGCGTAATCGGTAGCATGCTGAGTTTCTATGCCCAAGATCGCGGGTACAAATCCGGCCGAAGTCGTCTTATTTTTTAAGAGCGTTAAAAATCCCTCGGAGGGGGAGTAAAGCCGGCGGTCCCATATCATAGATATATGGCATGTTAAAGAACCTATTATGTGTTGGAGGTACGGTTACACACATTAAACTGACAAGTCATGGACACCAAGTGTTAGACCACATCCTTTGCTGTATTTAGTTCACTAAATCTATCACTACAAACACTAGTGTCGACCCATACGAGGTCAAATCAAAATCGCAATATCCATTTCCATTTTGAGAAATACAAAAATCTGCTTCCCACAACTTGGTTAATACACAAAATATTCAAACGTAGAATAATAAAATTAAAAAGCAGAAAGTAGTAAGATTTAGCGAAGAACCCGGAACGAGTCAGTAACAAGATGAAGACATTGTAATTATTATTATTATTATTATTACATTTGTTCAACTACCTAAGGAGCACATGGAACAATTGAATAGCACTGAAATAAAATTAAGTTTCTTCATATTTTTGACCTTCTTATTCGTCCAAAATTTATTAATGAATGATCAACTACAAATGAAATTACTTCAAACAGAAGCAAACTTCGACAACAAAAGACAATGACTATATTCGTATGGTTTCGTTTTAACAGTACATGGACACCAAGTGTAAAGACCAAATCCTATCTCGTGTGTATTTGACTGAATTGATGAAAAGTTTATTATTCTTTTTCCTTTTCGTTATCCTAAAATCTCAATTCCCAACTTCAGTTCCTAGCCTAAAGTACTAAAACTGTGAATTTTCATATTTATTTAAATTAAACTCGAAATTGGTGATTGTAGAAGACTGCAGTTGGTAACACTGGAAGATGAAACCAACCATGCTGGATTTCACGAATCAACAGAAGTGATAATATGTGAATGCAAATACATTTTCCATTTATAAATATAATGTTTTCAGCCTATTTTCATTTCTGAAAAAAATATGCTTATGAAATCACCTTTTGTCCGTTTGTCTGTCTGTGTGTGCGTGTGTGATGGTCTGAGTGATGGTGTGTGTCCCCCCTAATAACTTCTAAAGGGCTGGAGCGATTTCAATGAAACTCGGTAAGTTCATAGCACTACTCCGGACGACCCCGACCGTGCCCATCAAATTTTGTTACGTCTCACCAATCCAACATGGCGGCTGTGCGAAAAATTTCACCTGCATTCAATATCTCCGAAACTATTAGCGGTATCGCCCTGAAATTTTGTACGGAAATAAAGGGCACCACTGAAAGTTCATCTATAGGACTTTCAAAATCCGGTTAACTACAAACCGAATATGGCGGCCAAGCGTAGTTGAAAATTTTAAATAGACCTTTCTCGCGATTTAATGATAAAACGCAATAAAACTTGGTACAGGAAATGTTTATACACATTGCAATGCTCTGGTATCTAATTTAGTTCAATTGTTTACATAACCTCAAGATGGCGGATGTTCGAATTTCAAAATTAATTTTTTATTTCTTGTGTTGTAATCATGCGATCGAAATGAAAGTTTGAATAATGAACGTACGCAATAATTTTCCTCTATGGCCGATACATATAACAATCCAACATGGCGACCATCCGAAGTATTTAGATGGATCTCAATATCTACGAATCTATTACAGCAATCAAACTGAAATTTTGTATGTTGATAGGGGCAATTAATATAAGTAGGATATATGAAAATAGTCTGTATAGTTCATTACGGAACTACTTGTTTACTTTTAGACTTGACTACATCTATAGTGTATTGTTTTTATTCTTAAGTGATTTCAATCTTAATTGAGCTGAAGAAGACCTCAATGTCAGGTCGAAATATGTACAATATACAATAGATATATTTGTGTCAGTACTGATTGGTGTATAAAATAATATGTGAGGAACATGGCAAAACTGGACTGAGAAAATAGCAGGAGAAGCGTCAGTGCCAAGTTAACTCAAGTGGATTCTTGAGGCAGTGCAGATCCGTCCATGCCTTACATCAACATGATAGCGATCTGCTCTCAGGAACACTAGTAGCTGCTACTGGGGCGGCCTTGTAATGAAGCTAGTTCCGTATTAAATGTGGGAGCTTGAATTGGAACTAGTACCTATCTGGCTAGGAAGGTGAATTGGAACTAGTTCCTTCTTGCCTAGGATCGTGAATTGGAACTTGTTCCTTCTTGCCTAGGATCGTGAATTGGAACTAGTTCCTTTCTGGCTAGGAACGTGAATTGGAACTTGTTCCTTCATGCCTAGGATCGTGAATTGGAACTAGTTCCTTTCTGGCTAGGAACGTGAATTGGAACTTGTTCCTTCTTGCCTAGGATCGTGAATTGGAACTAGTTCCTTTCCGGCTAGGAGCGTGAATTGGAATTAGTTCCTCTCTGGCTGGGAACGTGAATTGGTACTAATTCCTTTCTGACTAAGAACGTGAATTGAAACTAGTTCCTTTCTGAATGGGAACGTGATTTGGTACTAGTTCCTTTCTGTCTAGCAGCGTGAATTGGAGCTAGTTCCTTTCAGGATGGGAACGTGAATTGGAACTAGTTCCTTTCTGGCTGGGAACGTGAATTGGAACTAGTTTCTCTCTGGATGGGAACGTGAAGATGAACTAGTTCCTTTCTGGCTAAGAATGTGAAGAGTAACTAGTTCCTTTCTGGCTAGGAACGTGAAGAGGAACTAGTTCCTTTCTGGCTAGGAACGTGAAGAGGAACTAGTTCCTTTCTGGCTAGGAACGTGAATTGGAACTAGTTCCTCTCTGGCTAGGAACGTGAATTGGAACTAGTTCCTCTCTGGCTAGGAACGTGAATTGGAACTAGTTTCTCTCTGGATGGGAACGTGAAGATGAACTAGTTCCTTTCTGGCTAAGAACGTGAAGAGGAACTAGTTCCTTTCTGGCTAGGAACGTGAAGAGGAACTAGTTCCTTTCTGGCTAGGAACGTGAATTGGAACTAGTTCCTCTCTGGCTAGGAACGTGAATTGGAAATTGTTCATTTCTGGCTGGGAACGTGAATTGTACCAAAGTTAGTTCCTTTCTGACTGGGAACGTGAATTGTAACTAGTTCTTTTCTGGCTGGGAACGTGAATTGTAACTAGTTCCGTTCTGGCTAGGAACGTGAATTGGAACTAGTTCCTCTCTGGATGGGAACGTGAATTGGAACTAGTTCCTGGCTAGGAACGTGAATTGTAACTAGTTCCTTTCTGGCTGGGAACGTGAATTGGAACTAGTTCCTTTCTGGATGGGAACGTGAATTGGAACTAGTTCCTTTCTGGATGGGAACGTGAATTGGAACAAGTACCTTTCTGACTAGGAACGTGAATTGGAACTAGTTCCTTTCTGGATGGGAACGTGAATTGGAACAAGTACCCTTCTGACCAGGAACGTGAATTGGAACTAGTTCCTTTCTGGATGGTAACGTGAATTGGAACTAGTTCCTTTATGGATGGGAACGTGAATTGGAACTAGTTCCTTTCTGGCTAGGAACGTGAATTGGAACTAGTTCCTTTCTGGATGGGAATGTGAATTGGAACGATTTCTTTTCTGGTTAAGAACGTGAATTGGAACTAGTTCCTTTATGGTTGGGAACGTGAATTGGAACTAGTTCCTTTATGGTTGGGAACGCGAATTGGAACTAGTTCCTTTCTGGTTAGGAACGTGAATTGGAACTAGTTCCTTTCCGGATGTGAATGTGAATTGGAACTAGTTCCTTTCTGGTTAGGAACGTGAATTGGGACTAGTTCCTTTATGGATGGGAACGTGAATTGGAACTAGTTCCTTTCTGGATGGGAATGTGAATTGGAGCTAGTTCCTTTCTGGTTAGGAACGTGAATTGGAACTAGTTCCTTTATGGTTGGGAACGTGAATTGGAACTAGATCCTTTATGGATGGGAACGTGGACTGGAACTAGTTCCTTTCTGGCTAGGAACGTGAATTGGAACTAGTTCCTTTCTGGTTAGGAACGTGAATTGGAACTAGTTCCTTTATGGTTGGGAACGTGAATTGTAACTAGTTCCTTTATGGATGGGAACGTGAATTGGAACAAGTACCTTTCTGACTAGGAACGTGAATTGGAACTAGTTCCTTTCTGGATGGGAACGTGAATTGGAACTAGTTCCTTTCTGGCTAGGAACGTGAATTGGAACTAGTTCCTTTCCGGATGTGAATGTGAATTGGAACTAGTTCCTTTCTGGTTAGGAACGTGAATTGGAACTAGTTCCTTTATGGATGGGAACGTGAATTGGAACTAGTTCCTTTCTGGATGGGAATGTGAATTGGAACTAGTTCCTTTCTGGTTAGGAACGTGATTTGGAACTAGTTCCTTTCTGGATGGTAACGTGAATTGGAACTAGTTCCTTTCTGGCTAGGAACGTGAATTGGAACTAGTTCCTTTCTGGATGGGAATGTGAATTGGAACTAGTTCCCTTCTGGTTAGGAACGTGAATTGGAACTAGTTCCTTTATGGATGGGAACGTGAATTGGAACTAGTTCCTTTCTGGATGGGAATGTGAATTGGAACTAGTTCCTTTCTGGTTAGGAACGTGAATTGGAACTAGTTCCTTTATGGTTGGGGACGTGAATTGGAACTAGTTCCTTTATGGATGGGATTGTGAACTGGAACTAGTTCCTTTCTGGCTAGGAGCGTGAATTCGAACTAGTTCCTTTATGGCTAGGGGCGTGAATTGGAACTAGTTCCTTTCTGGATATTGTTTGGACAGATGAAAGAAGACAAGAACATACTGAAAGGCTGAAGATTTACTTAAAAAGCCAATACAGGCTACATGAAGGAGACAAACTAATAAGAAGTTACTGATTTCACGTGGTCTATTGATGGCCTAAATCGAAGGAAGAGTAATTATAATTTTTAAAACTCAGCAAGTTGTCTAGGTTTGTGCAGTGTCTTATGTGGGGTTTCGCCTTAGAACACCAAGCTGGCTCATCAGCAGGCTCTTGGAGTCCCCGCCCGGACCCCACAGGAGTAGCGAAGCCATCATAGGGAGGTTATGGCTCCTTGAGCTTTTATTTCTTGCAGTATGGAGTCGCAGGTGCGCTTCATAAAAGGGAAGGTAGCGCGCAGTTCGCTACTCCTATGGTGACACCATGAGCCCACTGATGAGCCGGCTTGGTGTCCTAGGTGAAACCCCACAGAATACATTGCTGAGTTTTAATTCACTGGTCCTCAAAGCCAATATAACATCTTTTTGGAAGCCTTCATAGGGCGGATATGGCTGCTTGAGCGTTTAGTTCTCGCAATAAAGTTGCGCAGGTGCGCTTCATAAAAAGGGAGGTAGTGCGCAGTGTACTACTCCTGTGGAGAACCGGACGGGGACACCAAGAGCCCGCTGATGAGCTAGCTTGGTGTCCTAGGCGAAACCTCACAGAAGACATGGCATAAACCTAGAAATATTGCTGAGTTTTAATTCACTGACCGTGAAAGCCAATATACCAATTATTTTTAAACTTCTCGTCTTAAAAATTGTGGCATATCCGTTGATGAACATTGTGTGATGGCTAGTAAATTAACCTTGCTAAATTCTGGTGTGGAATAAGAAAGTCTCAAAGCCATATGAGCTCAAGTGCGTTCATGATGCGGTGCAGATCTGTCTGGCTGATGGCGTGTCGTGGTCTGGGTTAAGTAGCAGGGAGCACTTGATAGCGATCTATTCTCAGGAACACGAGGAGCAGTGTAACGAGATACACTTACTTAACAAATAGCCTCAGTGTGTTCACACTTAGCTTAACTTCTACGTAATCGTCTGATTACACCACCCACAACTTCCTGTCCACATTAACCAAATAGTCCCATGAAATGTTTATTTATAGACAGCAAAACCATCTATGCCAATATATAACAAGATGTTCAGTAAAGAACATATAGCCTACTTTCTCCTAAATGTATGAGTATAGTTATAACTCGTTGTTATTATCAAAGAGTATAATAGAACTATTCTTTGTTGAAGGCCATAGAAACGATTTTCCTCTACCAAACGCCACAATCTAGATAAAAACTGCTACCATCATTGAAGAAAGATAAGAAGTATCTCAAGAATGTTATGGATCTGGAGACATAATCGACCGGACTGGCTGCGTGGCTCGGCGGTAACGTTCTCGCTTGCTGGGCCCTAGGTTGCAGGTTCGTATCCTGGCGCAGTCAGCTGGCATTTGAGGGTGCACAAATGCGAGGGAGCCGTGTCAGTACATTTACTGGCACGTTAAAGATCCCCTTCGGGCCAAAATTCCGGCACCCCGGTGTCTCTAAAATCAGCAGTAGTTAAAAGGGATGTAAAACCAATAACATTATTATTATTATTATTATTATTATTACGACCTGCCGTGGGCAACATCCAACTTTGAGTTGAGGCATGTCTTTACACGTCTGGTTGTGCATGGCTTTCACAACCCTAATTGAATTAACAAATCTTTCCATGACCCTACAGAGACGTGTATACAAACTATGTGGATATTTTCGATAATATAATCCTAACAGAGCGAGTGCATTCTAGCGGCCAGAAGAAGAAACTTTTCAATAAAATCTGGAAGTTACCTTTTTGGCAGCTAGATGTCTCGAGTAAATCTGCTGGCGAATTATGTTTTAATTAAATATATAGTTTACACCATAATGTGCACAATATAACGCTTAATTTTAAAACATCTGAGTCATTACAAAACAATAAACATATAACATTTCAAGCAAAAAACCTAGCTCTGATCGGGTTTGAACCACAGGCATTTGAGCGATAGTCTAACGCTCTACCACTGACAAGGGAAGTCTTCGCGCTACTACACTCCGATCGGGATGAAACTCAAGAGACGAATAGCTGAGGAAATGTACCAAACAATACAGGAAACCGCATCGGCTCAAATTAATATTCAATACCACTTTTATTGTATGAAACGTCCGCACATCGGCCGCGCGCTAGTAAGAGCGCGGCACAAGGAACGAAGCAGACACCGTAAATGAGTTGTTGACTAGACTGTCTGCTTTGTCATGTGAATGGGGCTCCAGACAGACCGTTTGACACATCGGCTACTTAAGCAGAATGACAGGTAACTTTGAACATGCAGCTGACAATTTGTATACCCACCGTAATATTAACAAAGTTTGATACTACAATCATAAGGTATTGTTACAGAAACCATGTCTGCCTGTGAGGACATAAAAAACATCAACCCATGGAACGTTGTTCTGTGCCTGCACAATTGTTTTGCAGAGTGCGAAAAGACACCCACTACGGTTACAGCTGCAGAGGTGGATTTGGCCTGTGAATTGTACCGTAAGTAGGCTACATCCATGAATACGATTAGAACATGTACTTGATTGATTATTAATTCAGTCCGTGTTTTGGGGGCTAATTTGACGTCTTCGTTACAGATCTCTTGGCAAACCGTATAGATGACCCAAGTTTTTCGGTTAAAACGGAAGATAGCTTGGTTATGCTTGACCCAGACAACGATGCAGAATACGACATGGAGCACGATGAACCTGCCGGAGACAATAGTGATGTAAGTGTGCAATATAAGAAAGCCGCTATTGATTTTTGGCGTAATCGAGGAGGTAAACAACGGAAGTTCCAAACTGTGCATCGCCGCTATAAGAAGTTGAAGTGTCGTAATGACCTTTACATATGGGAGAAACATATTGAGCGCGGAGGTACGAAAAAGAAAAACTGAAATTAATTTTCGATGCAACCGCTAAACAGTTTCAATGCGCCAGAGAGGGAAGAAAGGTTGTTCATGACAGTGATATCCGGAAATGGGCTCTTGCGGCAGCACGGCGAGTAGGTGATGAAACCTTTCGCGCATCGAAAGTTTGGCTCTCCCATTTTAAAAGATCTTGCCGTATTGTGTCAAGAAAAGTGACAAAATTCGTATCACATAATTATACAACAAATCATGCTGACCTACTTGCAAGTGCGACAACCTTTGTTGGAGATGTTGCGGAAGCCATTGAAACCTATAGTCCAATGTGTGTCTTTAATACAGATCAAAGTGGGTTCAACATGGAATTTCACTCTGGACGAACTCTTCACAGCAAAGGTGAAAAGCGTGTATTTGCTGAAGATCAATCCCTAAATTCGTTAACGCATAGTTACACCGTCCAACCAATAATCTCCGCGGATGGTCGTCTGCTTCCCGTTCTACTTGTGGTATTACAGGAAAAGAACGGAGTCTTCGGACCAAGAGTTAAGGACACCTTGTTTACTGCACCTAATTTGTATGTACTCGCTTCCAAGTCGGGTAAATTAACTCAACATTTATTTCAAGAGTGGCTCCGAAATGTGTATTTTCCGTTAGTCCCCGATTTTAGTGTACTGGTTTTAGATTCATGGACTGGACAAACAGAAGATGCTATACTAGCAGCCAAACCAAATGACAAGGACATTGATGTCAAGATTGTACCAAAAGGAACCACAGGTATAATTCAACCCCTGGATGTATTTGGATTTCGAATATGGAAGAATTTCATTCGAACTTTCTACGATAGTGTGCTGTTACATGGTCTAGAGTTCAATATTCACCTACGTAACAACATCTTGAAAGTTCAGTCTTTTACACACAACCAATTGTCATCCCCACGCTTTCAAAACATGTGGACATATAGCTGGTTTAAGGCTGGCTTTGTAGATGAACGACCGTCCAACTTTCCGAACCCAGTTGTTTTTTGTTTTAAAAGTCCTTCCCTGGATATTTGTGGCCAGTGTACAAAAACTGCCATACTCACGTGTGGCTGGTGTAAAACAAATCTATGTATTGACCACCTTGTTCATGACATTCACCTTTGTGATACGTACATTGATTGAAACAAACAAGACATGATAAACAAGTGATACTCGTTAATTGTGTAAAGTACTGTACAGTACCTATTATTAGGTATCGGTTGCATTCCATTTCTGTAATTGTATATAATAATACCTAGGTAATAAATCTCGGATAATGAACAAATTACGGCAGCAACCCTGCTACTATGCCATCCATTGTGTTTATCATAGGTAACACGTCCTGCATATTACTAAAAAAAAAGTACATCCACATTGAAGGCCATGCGCTTGTATCGTTCCGTCTCGCCTGGAAACAGGGAGCGTATGCCAGACCGGTTATAGCCTCACTGGCTTACTGCTCACCATTCTCGGTGCGGCACGCGTATCATTGTCATAACTTTAACGTCATAAATATGACATAGCATATTAATTTGAGCCGATGCGGTTTCCTGTCCCGTGTTGTACATTTCCTCAGCTAATTGTCTCCTGAATTTCATCCCGATCGGAGTGTAGTAGCGCGAAGACTTCCCTTGTGAGCTAATTGTGTCAACGAATATCGTTCTATTTAAAATGACTTACATAGAACTTGTTAGCAAATAATGATTTATACTAAACGATTTCATCACTGGAGTATATTATTTATATATAAAGCATTTCATACAAAGTTTATTTATTTTTTATCAGTACGCTATATTGCATGCAATACTCAAATTAGTGAAATATAAGTCCGGCACAAGATATCCGCTGCCATCTTGTCTTATTACTGAATCAGTTCAGCTTTTTAAAATCACGTCTGCACTATAGTATTACAAAATAAACTTTTAATTTCGAACGTGCCTCTTCCTTTAGAACAGTTAAAACGATTCTCGGCTCGATATTCGGAACTGGTGGGTCCCATGATATGGATTATAAAGTTTGCATAATTCGCACGGCCGCCATCCTAAAATGGTATGGCGGACGACCTTGTAATTTGGTCACAAGACGCATCCTATACGAAGGTATGTTGTTACCAAATTTGGTAGAGATCGGATGATTTGGTTAGTCGTTATTTGATTTTACGTTTTGAACGTTTGACTGGCCGCCATTCAGTTTTAGTAAAGATGGCGGAGATATAAAACATGACACTGAGGTGTCCTTTGCTAGTGCTACCTTCGTACCAAATTTCGTTCAATTTGCATTCACCGTGTTCGAATTGATAGGGGGGGGGGACAGACATTCAGAGTACACACACTCACACACACACAGACACACACACACACACACAGACTCACACACACACATACACACACACACACAGACTCACACACACACATACACATACACAGACAGACACACTTTTTTCGCCCTGTGTTGATCTCATAAGTCTACTTTCATTTTTTGCAAAAATCGAAAGTAGGCTAAAAATGAGATGGTGTGTGTCGGTGTGTCTGTGTATTACTCAATCACGCAAGAACCACTGGGCCAATTTACATTAAATTTTACATGAAATAGCTGATTTACCACATTAACATACAGGCTACTTTTGATTTCGATACTTTGCACTATTTAAGGATGGCGACCATTTAAGTGACGTCACTAAAGCATTTGATTTCAAACATTCATATTTACATTTCGAATAAAAAGAGAACGCTAAGAAATAGCAAACTTTTAATGGCATATGTGAGGTTTAAAATTTAATTTTCTATCCGAAAGGTCCTCATCACTTTTCGAGTATCTCCAACGGTTAGCGAGTAAAACCAAAAGTTGTGCTATAAAACACGGTCAACGCCGAGCGGTGTAGTTGGACAAAATGTTCCATCCTTAATCTCCCTCCGGGCAACACCTCACCTATCTCCTGTTTTAACTGTCACCTTCACATTTTAATTTATTTATGACCCGTAGCGAAGCACGGGTACTTCAGCTAGTTAACAATACTTTTTAATGAGTACATCAGTATTCATCATCTTCATTTCCCCTTTTCCAGTTGAAACTGGGTGGTGGCAAATATGGTTCCTCTCCACTTTGTTCTGTTGTTCCACCATTCCTCTTCCGACACAGTGCTCCAATCCAGGTTCCGTTTTCTAATACTATTCTCCACCGAGTCCATCCAACGCATTCTTGGTCTTCCTCGTCCTCTCTTCCCTGTCATCCGTCGTTCCAGTGCTCGTCTTGGTAGCTTTACTTCATTCATCCGTTTGACATGTCCAAACCATCTCAATCTGTTTTGCTCCAGTTTGTCATTAGTTTCTGTACTCCCAGTTCTTTCTTTATATGTTCATTTCTCACTCTGTCCCTCCTCGTTTTCTGGACCATACTTCTCAGGAATCTCATCTCAGCTGCTTCAGTATCATCATTTACAAATAGTAAATGTTCATGTATCAGGAAATGTTTAAAATTAACATTTATTCCACATACGAGGGTCATTCCATAAGTCATGGCAACTACGTTATATTTTCGAACATAAGGTATCACGGTAATTCCAATGTAGACATTCGAACCCCCGTGGCAAACAGCATAGAATTCACCCGACAAATGGCGATTGTAAGTGCAGGTGGCTAGGTGCCAGCGCCATACACGTTCATTCTGAGCTTGGCCATGCTACAAGATGGATGTAAGGAGATTGGAACAGCGATCATTCGTGCAAATTGCTTTTCTCGGTGGCAGAAATGCTACTCAGAGTCATACAGCACTATGTGAAGCTGTTGGTGATTACCGAACAGTTGTACGTTAGGTGGAGGCTTTCCGACATGAATTCGCAGCAACTGCAGACACGCCGCGAAGTGGGGTCCCTTATCAGCCCGAACTGACATGTCCGTGTCTCTTATTGAACAGTGTTCCAATGCTTGGAAACAGTGCCCTGGATGCTAATTGATTGATTGGTTTTCATTTGTACCCTTGCTGTTAACTCCTGTTGGCATTGAGATATCACACGGCCTAAACGGTTCAATGCACATTGTCGTTTTCCCATCCTGTAGCATTATCGAATGATATAAACATAGTTGCCATGAGTTATAGAATGACCCTCGTAGTTATCTCTAATTTTCAGAATATACTCTTTATAATAGTAATCATCTGTATTCTGCTTTACATTACATTACATTACATTACATTACATTATGCGAACCGGCCAAAACTAAGAACCACGCAAATATCATTTCCTTCTCATATTTCTTTCTTCCTTTCTCTTCCTCCACACTTCCTTCATTCTTTCAGAGTGTTGCGCCTTTCTCTCGGCTGTCCACCTTCCTCCCCTGCGTTCCTTCTTTTCTCCTACAAGAACCTTTATTTTGGAAAGTATTTCTCTGAATTGTGTTCTGTCTCGACAGTCGTCACTTGTAATTCCTGGCATCTGGAGTTTTTCCTTCATCTGCTTGGTGTAACCCCCTTGGCTCTTCAGATTATATATTTTATCAAAAATGTGTTTATTTATTCTTGTTGGATCCATTCTAATCATATGTCCATAGAAACGTAAACGTATTTTCCTAATTGTTGTTTCCAGGTCTTCCAACCTTTCATATATCTCCTTGTTTGATCTTAGTCTGCAGGTTCCCTGTACCACTTTTGGGCCGTAAATCCTCCTCAATATCCTCCTTTCAATCTTCAGAAGCGTTTCCTGGTTCATCAATTTTGCCACCTGCACACCATGTAAGATCACCGGTTTTACCACAGCATTGTACTGTTGTAGTTTGGCATTAAGGGAAAGGTTCTTTTTGTTGTAAATATTTGTAGTGGAGAAGTTGAGTTTTTCTAGTTTAAGTCTTCTGTTTTCCATTGACTCTGCTTTAATTAATTAATTAATTAATTAATTAATGAAAATCCACAGCCTGCATCCAGTCTCCGACCGGGTCAGGAATGGAATGAATGAAGCCCCCCATCTAGCGGCGAGGATATGGACTGTGCCGGCTGCCGAGGCCTGACGCACTCCTCCGGGGCAATGATTAAATGAATGACAGATGAAATGAAATGAAGGTGGAGAGTGTTGCTGGAATGAAATTTTTGACAGGGAAAACCGGAGTACCCGGAGAAAAACCTGTCCGCCTCCGTTTTGTCCAGCACAGATCTCACATGGAGTGACCGGGATTTGAACCACGGACCCAGCGGTGAAAGGCCGGCGTGCTGCCGCCTAAGCCACGGAGGCTAATTAATTAATTAATATATTTATTTATTTTTCATTTAAATATTTTCTTGGCATTTGAGGGTGCACATTTGAGGGGGCAAAAGTCCGGCACCATGGCGTCTTTAAAAGCCGCAGTTGATAAAAGGGACGTAAAGACAATAACATTCTTCTTTTTCTTCTTCTTCTTCTTCTACTTCTTCTTCTTCTTCTTCTTCTTCTTCTGCCTGCTATGGAGCACTTATTATTATTATTATTATTATTATTATTATTATTAAAATAATTATTATTATTAATATATCTCTCTATATCCAGGGTATCGAACGAGCACTGGGCTTGAGAACAGTAAAAACCAAAGTACAGTACTATTGCCAGAGTTCAGAAGGAAGAATGAGGGAGTGGAGGGAAACTTTATCCCTACGTATCTAAGAACGATTTATCGGGGCTCAAGACTGATTGTCGAGGTGTGTGTGGAGGACAGAGTATATATTAGGCTTGCTCGGGCACCTGCGGCCCACATACAGTAGATATACAAGACAAGAATAGTAATGGGGCATCGTTAGCTTCCTGCTTTCATCTGTTAGGTTTGGGGGAAAAGATTTACGTATTTCAATGCCTACATGGATGATTGTTATGGTGCTTGAAGCCATCTTAGGGGTTGCCTTAGTAAACAAAAGTTTGATGATTTTCAATCGGTGAACACGATTGTACCCAAATGAAATGGGTTAGAGCGGCTTCGGTGGCGTAGTTGGTAGCATGCTGAGCTTCTATGCCCAAGATCGCGGGTTCAAACCCGGCCGAAGTCGTTGGATTTTTTAAGAACGTTAAAAATCCCTCAGTATGCCTTCCTTCGGAAGGGAAGTAAATCCGGCGGTCCCATGTCATAGATTTATGGCATGTTAAAGAACCTTCCACTAATTACACCTGTGTGAAGCTAAATTATATATAGTTTAAACATTTGACTAACGTTCTTAGATTCCTACGTTCCTCGTCATGAGCCGACAGTGGTGGCATCTGGTAACTAAGTTCTGAACTAGTTGGTCGTTGACGGTGGCGTTTGGCGGCAAAAGTAGGAACTATTGGAAGAATTGAATGTCTGCAATCCTTACTTGAATTAAAATACATACACATACTAATAGAGTCATCACAACTAACACCGGTTATCAGACAGATTCTACAGACACCCAAAGTACACGGGGCTACATGACCGCGTAGTCGCAGCCCCTAAACTAAGGAACCAACCAAAATTCCCTAATCCACAAAGAAAATTACATGAGATGAATAAATACACTTGGACTCTAAAAGGTTATCCCGTAGGATCTTCAAGGTTGCTAAGAAGGGCAAAGCCACTGGATGCTTGTGGATGAAGCAAGTAGAAAAGGATCTTGCGGAACTCCATATTAATCAAAATGATGACCGAAGTAACTATCATATAACTCTTAAAACTACACTCTTCTTAACGTCCCTCACAGAAGCTACTCACAGACCAGGAGATGGTCTGAGGAGCGTAGGATTGAATGTAGCAGGAAAATTAAGGACTACTGGGCCATCAGAAATGCTCAAGGCACCTACATGAAAGCAGCTGATGATGATGATGATGATGATGAAGGAAGGAAGATTGTAGTTTTACGTGACCGTGAATCTTGTGATTATGAGCCACGGGACCTCCTTTTTACGTGGAATCCGAACCACAGGACATCGCATTTCACTTTGAAAATCTCACATGCATTGACCGGGAATCGAACCCGCTCCGCCTTGGTGAGAGGCATACAGCTAGACTGCTGAGCCACCACACTCCCGTTGTTTTAAGGGGCCTAACATCTAGGTTATCGGCCCCTAATGGTCTGGGTGATAGCGAAAATGTCAATGAAGTGGAAACTGGAACGACAATTAAGTGAGAAGGAAAATACTTACAAAAAGGAGCTCAGACTGAAACTACTCACAAAATGGAGAGCGCTAATACTTACAAAAGGGAATTTAGAACGAATATACTCACAAAAGGAATAGATTGAAAAATACGCACAAAATGTAGGTTAAGTTCAAAATACGTACAAAATGCAATGTACAGTCGAAATACTTACAAAATGCAAGTGAAATTTAAAATACCTACAAAATGCAAATGAGATTGAAAATACACAACGCAATTCAGATCCAAAAAACTCATAATGTGCAATTGATATTCAAAATACTTACAAAATGCAATCGAAATTGAAAATGCTTACAAAATGTATGGTAGGTTCAAATTACTCAATTGGATGGACAATATTTACGAAATTCAATTTAGATTCAAAATAATTACAAAATGTAATTTAGATTCAAAATACCCACAAAATGCAATTGAGAATCAAAATACTTGCAAAATGCTCATCCTACAAAATGCAATTGAGAATCAAAATACTTGCAAAATGCTCATCCTACAAAATGCAATTTAGATTGAAAATACTTGCAAAAAGCGGTTTAGGTTGAAAATGAAAAATGCAATTGAAATTCAAAATAAAGACCTCTCGGCACGCCGGAAGGCGGAGGTAGATTTCACCGGACAAACTTGGGGATAGGTGAATATAGGCAGAATATGCAGGTTTTCGTAGAAGGATCAGACCTCATTTATTGCGAGAAGGTATTTTATAATTGGAGCTTAATTAACTTTGTTTTTGTCATTTTATGCTTATTTTAAACATTTTATTGTCTTATGGGAACGGTAACCTTCTTGTCATTTCGGGTCCATTTTTATACTTGTGGTCACACTGTCCTTATGCAAGGTTTCGACACTGATGTGTAACTATGTAACGGTCTGTTACTTCTTCACGCAAAATTATATCTCCCGCAGAGATTTTGGTTGGTTCCTCAGTTTAGGGGCTGCGACAACGCGGTCATGTAACCCCGTGTACTTAGGGATGGCTGTATTAGTCTGTAATTCAGGTAAGGACTTCAGAAGGTCAATTTCAAGCAGTAGTTCCTAATGTTGCTACCAGGTACTACCGTCAACGACACCTACCTGTGAACTTGGCTACTAGATGCCACCGCAACCTGCAACTCGCAACGAACGTTGGAACTTCCCCTCCAAAGTAAAGCATACTGTGGGATTTTTAGCGCTCTTAGAAAATCCGACGACTTCGGCCGGCATTGAACTCGCGACCTTGGGCATGGGCATTCAGCATGCTTGCTACCAGTTACGTCACCGAAGCCGCTTCACACTTAGTCAGATAGATTTCAGAATATGATCTCGTGCAAGTGCGTTATCTTGGCAACGTCTGATGGCTCATCCCTCATCAATTTAGTAGTGTTACCATGGCAACCACTGATAGCTCTTGGCATTTTCTTATAATTCCGAAATCATTTGTCTCATCCCTTGGCATAATGGTGGGTCATATCAAAAATTCTTTCAGACAAAATTTTAGGTAATTATTAGGGGACTATTGTTCATTTTGTACGGTTTTGATATTGTGCCTATTAAGAGAGATATGATTAATATTTCCCGAAAAACCCACTTTTTCCCACCCCTTTGGATGACCAGTTTCGATCGTCAAGCGATCATGGTTGGTGCTATAAAAAACTCTTCCAACATAAATGTTTGGGCTTTATCCGACACATAGTATGAACGTTGAACGGATTCGATATTTCACATATTAAGAGAGTTATAGCAATATTTCACTTTTTCGAAAAAAGCCCCCCATTTACACCCCCTTCGACCGATTTAGCCCAGTAACGAACTCGGCCGAGATTTTATAGGTATACATATTCGGTAAGAAATTCAAAGTGATTGGTGCAAAATTACGGCAGTTATCGTGTCCACAAGAAACTGATATACATATATATATGTATACACATATACATACATAAATTATAAATAAACTTTTGAACTGACGGTGGTTTTGGGGTCTAGGGGATGTGAAACGCGAAGATATGTCGAAATTTTCCGGAAGTCGAAACAAGGTACCCATTGCAATAGTTAGCTTTCTAATGAAATCTACCTCTGGTTGGATCCTCAGTTTAGGGGCTGAGGCAACGCGGTATTCTAACCCCGTGTACTTTGGGTGAGTAGTAGGATAAATAAGCCGGTTCTGGCACAGGGGCTAATGGGCAAGATGGCCGCCGCGCGCAATCACTCTATGTTATTCTTATGGAGGTTTCATTCAGAGCTGGCACAGGGGCTATTGGGCAAAATGGCCGCCACGGCCTGAGACCGTGGATTACGTCACAGGGAGAGGTCGGCCGTGTAGTTGCCAAATGGAATATTTATTATTATTATTATTATTATTATTAGGTAATTGTTAATTGATCATGTATAATCAAGACCAGCCTTATATTGTCCACTTTTTGGTGTAGTGGCTAGCATTCTTGGAGGTCATTCCTGAGGTTCGAATCCCGGCTCTGCCAAGAAATTTAATTTCTGGTCTCATGAGTGGAACGGGGTACACTCAGCCTTGTGAGGCAAAACTGACAAGAGCTGGCTTTTGATTCATACCTCAACAATTCTGCCTAACCCAACTTCACCTAACCTAACCTAACCTAACCTAACCTAACCTAACCTATCCTAACCTAACTTCAAAGTCAAAGCAAATATAAAAGCAAATGTGAAAGCACACATAATAAACTAAGTTATAACCTAACCTGACTTCACCTAACCTAACCTCACCTAACCTGTCCTAACCTAACCTAACGTAACCTACCTAATTTAAAATTGCAAGCGAAAAAAATTTAGCAAAAAGTATGAGAAAAAAGTGAGAGCAAATGTAAGAGCACAAATAATAAACTTAGTTATAACCTAACCACACCTAACCTAACCTAACCTAACCTAACATAACCAAACTTCAAAGTGAGAGCAAAAATGTAAGAGCAAATGAGAGAGCACAAATAATAAACTTAGTTATAACCTAACCTAACCTAACCCACAGAAACCTCATTTAAAGATTTTAGATTTTATGTTTTAACATTTTAGATTTTTGATTTTTTTCATTTTACATTTTTTAGATTTTACATTTTACATTTTTGATTTTTTGTATTTTAGATGTTAGTTTTTTTTAGATTTTACATTTTAAATTTAAGATTTTTTGATTTTAGATTTTACTTTTTACATTTTCCGAAAAGAGTAAACTACTAGGTCACATACCTAACCTCACCAAACCTAACTTTGCCAAACCTAACTTAAGCTAATTCAAAGGCTAATGCACATACACAAAGTATATAAGGGTACAAGCAACTATCCTTATGCTAGTTTTATAGGTTACTGTACAATATGATAACTACCCCAACCGTTTTTTTTTTCATTTGTTGTTTACACATATGACAATTTTCCAATTCCCCATTTTCATTTTTTTAAATGTTAGTTTTAAGTTTTTCAATTTCATAACATGGAAACATGGATTTTGCATTATGTTGTTTACACATTTATCAATTTCACAATTTCCCATTTACAGTTCTTAAAATGTCAGTTTAAAGTTTTTCAATTTCATGATATAGAAACATGGATTTTCCAATTTGTTGTTTACACATTTGTCAATTTACCAAATTCCCATTTACAGTTTTTAAAATTTCAGTTTAATGGTTTTTTTTTATTTTGTCAATATGGAAACATGGATTTTCCAATTTGTGTTTTACATGTTCATTTTGCATTAGGAGTGGAGAGAGGTGAGTAGTAATAAAAAATGTACAAGCAGTTTCCATACGGTACAATATTTTTTTATTTAAATACATGTACACTATTTACACATAATACATTTTTATATATATTCCTTATTGTTATAAATTGTACACTTGTTTTTATTTTGTTTTCTATTTTATTTATTTTTGATTATGAATGCCATTTCTTATTTTGTTTTATTTTTATTTTTGTAGTGCTATTGTTTTATTTCCTAAATTGTTTTGTTTTATGTATTTGCTAGTTGCAGGCAGAAGATTTTGATATTCATAACTTAACTCTTTAAGCATGGTCAATGATTGAGTAATGACCATAGGCATGTGTACCTATACCATTAGCATCAATCACTCTTTTATCATCACCAGGACACAAAGCAATTTTGTTTAGCCTTATAGATGATATGTCATGTTGTTTAGAAGCGATAATGTTCATGGGTATTCTTTTTACATTGTTTTTCATGACACAATCCTTATAATCTTGAAAGCTTATACAATTTTTGACAACACCTCTGCTAATACCTTTAATCTTTTTGATTTCTTTACCATTTATGTCTAAAGCATACATTTTAGCTCTAAGTCCAACAAATGCTTTTATAATTTGTCCACAAGCCTCGTCTTTAAATTTCCCCAACGTTTTCTTGTTTGATGTAGAGTAACATATGTGATTAGTAGGATAATCTGATGTGTCCAGGTGTTGTAGGAAATCCAACTTGTCTTGATATACATCTGGGGTGTTAACCAAATATATGAACGAGTCAGTATCCATATACATGAGTTTAAGATTGTCCATGCCATAATAAGGTAGCAGGACATCATAGTGGTGGGAATACATGAGAGTTTTTGAAATATCCAGTATACACATTCCAATATATATAGGCTTATTGAATACAATGTTACGTTTAGCCATGTGGAAAGCAGCTAGGTTAGGGCCATAAATTGTTCTGTCGATAAATGTCGGCTTTGCTATTAGCTTTTCTGCCTTTTTGCTGTCAGTCACAAGACGTATGTCTATTCTTTTACGGATATTTTCCATTGTTTTCCCAAAAATGGCATTGTTGAATAATTTGTACAGATTTTTCTCAAAATCATTTTTGGCTTGTTTTCGAAGGTTGTTATTAAAATCAACGTATGCCTTTAACCAAGGTCTTTGTTTAAACTTTAACACACGATGAATTTTTATCAATTTTATTCCATGATCTAAAGCCTGTTTTAATGCCATGTAGTGAACAACATATCGCCTTCGATTTCCAAGATGAGGAATTAGTTTTTTCAGAGACGAATCCTTAGGTTGTGTACACTCTGGTAGGAAAGGTAAATCGTTGTGTAGATCATGAAGGTCAGATGGGTAATCAACATCAACGTCTAGAATGTATCCCACAGGATCGTCTTTCTTTAGTTTTTCTAGATCAACAGTATCTGGAGAAACCCACTGAAATCCACCATAAGGAAGGGAGTGGCACATAGCCCACCCGTATTGGTTGTTGGCATCATCATAGGTAATAAACTGCGATGGTTTCTCAGAATCATAGGTTTCCATGTATTTATTGTTAGCTTCAGCATACCGATGAGACACTTGGCATATGCCTCCACGTATTCCAGACTCGATTAAAAGAATCTGATCGTAATCCTGTAGCAATTCCAGTTCAATGCCTGTGTAAAGGAGCATTGCCTCAAAACTTAAACCAGGCGAAGTAAAAAAGTGTGCAGCATCCACTCGGTGTGTTTCTAGTGTTTTGTTTCTAAACGTTTCAAAGCTGTCTGCAAGAAGGAGTACATCTGAAGTTAGGTAGAGGTCACAATATTCCCCTAGAGTTTTAATGTTGAACTGATTCCAGACATTTTTGGCATGTTCATAGTCTTCTTGACTAACATCTTCTTGACTTAATTTGTTAAAGAATGCCTCTTTTGGAGGTAAACACGTTTCACTTAACTTTTCCCATGAGTCAATGTAGTCATAACAAAATACCCCTTTACGAGTCATGAGCATTGCATTTTCTTTTCCAAAGTACTTGTCTGTTTCAGGGTATAATGTTAAGTTGGAAACTAAGTTTTCCAAACTACTCGGCATTAACCGAAACGTGTCCACAAATCTAAGCTTAACATTTCCTACATATTTGGTAAAGGAAATGTACTTTTCTTTGGAGTTAGCGATAACATCCACTCTCTCAGTAGTACATCCCAATTGCTTTACAATGAAATTTGCGTCGTAGCCACTCATATTATGTAGAAACACAGGAACGGGGTTACGTGTTTTACACCTCAAATTACAGTTATTGTGAGCACTTCCACGGTATTCCCCTGTAATATGGCAGTGGTCTCGAACTTTCCAGTCCTGTTGGGTAAATGGTTTTTGACACAAATAACAGGTTTCAGAACATTGGAACTCTACTTCTTGATCCTCAGTTAAAGCCTTCGGAACATTTAAGCTGTAAAGGCGATCGATTTCATTAGCTATTGAAATCAAACAGTCCATAAACTTTTCTGCAGCGTCAGGTCCACGATAAATAAGAGGTCGGCTTGGAAGGTTTGTCTTTATGTGTTCCACAGCAGGTGAGAGTTTAACGTATATACCAAAGCTCATAGGAACATGACTCTGGTATGGCACTGTATAACTTGCTTCAGGATTGGGTAGACATGTTTGATAGGGTAACAGTATACTTTCAAAATCAGCATAGATAACGTAAGGTATTCTCAGCATTTTTTCCACGTTTAAAAATTTAACAATGGAGTTTTTAATAGGCATTTCAACCCTAGCAATGTCATGCTGGACACACAAAGCTCTATGTTCTTTCAATTTTTCCATTCCTTGTTGTCCATATCGATTATCAAAGTGTGTAAAACACCGTTTACACGTATATATCTTATGTTCATAGCGGGTAATCTGATGTCTTACTAGTTTATCAAAATCTTTGATAAAGACGTAGTGGTTCTGAGCGGATGATGAACTTAACAGGAAGAGGTCGCGATGGTCTTGCAGCTCTTGATCCACAATCTTTAGAGGAAACACTTTGTTGTCTTTTTCCAGTCCAAATACATTAATGGATATATCGTTGGCTTTTTCAAATTTGGGAATGTCAGCTAGTAATGTAGGAAATGATATTACAGAAAAATCATACTTGTTGTCCAGGTCCTTGTATTTACTAACGCGTTCAGCTTTCGTTTTAACCAGTTTTGCTAAAATGGCATACATAAAACACTTTTCATCCTTTAAGTTTTGAGGATTAATGCAGGCTTTTCTTGCTTGTATAGCTGCTGGTAATGGAATATATGTGCTGCCACGCAAGGGATTATACTTATTTATTTTCAATCGTACTCCTTCCACTGCTAACAAAGCCCAATTACTACCTTTTAGCTCAGATTCCTCCATTTCCGTAGTTAACTTTGTAAATTGTGTTTCCAAGAAACTACTTAAGTCCGTTTCCAAAAATAGGGCCTGATTTCGTGTTTTAAAAGCACGATCTGTAATTTCATTGGTAGATGTATGAATGAATCTACATTCAGCCACAAGATTAACTTTTATCGACTTGTGCATTGCTAGTTCTTTCTGCATAGCTTGTATTATTTGCTGTTTGGACTCTTTAAGGTATGAATTTAAATCCTTGCACGTATCGCAACGAATGAAATAGGATTTAAGTCGACCTTCAAAAGATGTCTCATATTCAATAAGTCCATTTTTGTCAGGGACCAATGACAGTAGGTAATGTTTTGTAGGCTCTGCTTTTTGTCTTTTAGCTGCCGACACAACATTACAACATTCTTCATGACGACGTCCGTTGTAGGCATTGTTGAATGTACAGCCACACGTTTTACACTCATGAAATTCCCCACACGAAACTTCATGACGCTTCCTATGATAGTCCCGAAGAAAAGTCTTTCCACACTCTTTACACATATAGCTAGGAATGGGTTCTTCCATCACGAATGTTGATTTCTGCAAACAGCTGCTTACTGCGTATCACAAGGCTAGAGGTTGGTCGGAGAGACGGTCTTTCACGATGTGAACACCATGAGAGGTAGTAGTCAACTGGTGATATTCTTGTGAAGGGTCCTCTAATATACCCCTAGTCTAGACCAACAACTCTTTACAGCGTATGACAAGGCTGTAGACTGGACAGTGAGACGGTATTTCACGATGTGAACACTGTAACAAGTAGTAGTCAACTGATTATATACTTGCTAAGGGTTCTCTAATATACAATAGTCAAGACCAACAGCTACTTACTGAGTAGTACAAGGCTGTACAATAGTTGTTTTGACAGTCTTTCACGATGTGGTCACTGTGAATAATGGTAGTCAACTGATGATATTCTTGATAAGGGTCCTCTAATATACCCCTGGTTAAGGGTAACAGCTGTTCACTGCTTATGACAAGGCTAAAGACTGGTTGCTTCAACGGTCTTTCACAATGTAAACACTGTGACAGGTAGTAGTCAACTGAAAATATTCTTATGGCCTACTCAAGGTTATCAGGTACTTACTGCATATCAAAAGGCTGTACACTCATGTGTGTTAGGCACTCTTTTTTTGCTAAGGACCCCAATATTCCCTACACAAGGCTATACATGTTAGTTCTAAACACTTAGTGGTTAATTGTATATTCAATTTTTGTACAAAGCTTATACAAGCACGTTTTATGAGGTAAAACTTTGTTAAATAACTGCATGCGACACGCAAAGTATGTTTCCGCTATCTAGCGGTGACTATGAGTACTACTTGAACGACCAGCATGCTACCTAGCGCTCCATTTCAACACTCGCTCACTGAACGATCAGCATGCTATCTAGCGGTCGATAGCAATACTCCTCAACTACCAGCCTGCTATCTATCGGTCAATATGACAACTCACTCAACTACCGACATGCTACATGGCTCTTTTGGTCAGTTTTTTGTTGGCTTTTTTTGGTCAGTTTTTGTTGGCTTTTTTGTTGGCCTTTGTTGGCTTTTGTTGGCTTTTGTTGGCTTTTTTGTTGGCTTTTGTTGGCTGTTGTTGGCTTTTGTTGGCTTTTGTATTAGCTCTTTCATATTTGCTCTTGCTTGTGGGGGCTTATTATTTGGTCTTGGAAAGTATGTCAGTCCTTTTTTTATGGCTGCAAAATGCTTACAGCCATGTTTGTAAGCAGCAGCAACAACAACAACAACAACACACAAAATTCAAAAAAAATCCAAAGTACTCTAAGGTTTATCAATGACTCTCAACTCTTACACTTACCTCTATCCCATGCCTAGTCAAAAAAGTAGTGTATTTTTCAAATTTTTCAAAAAAATATTTGGAAAGTAGGCTATATCATTAAACTAAAAATCCTGAAAAGACATATGTTAACTCCAACACCTACCTCTATACCACTCTCAGTCCAAAAATAATGTATTTTTCAAATTTTCCAAAACATATTTCCGAAAATGGGTTATATTTCCGAAATTAAAAAGTTAACAAAAAATGTTTGTTTGACATAAATGAATGGCCTTTGCCTCCTCTACCACTGTACCAAGTCCCAGGTCTCCAGGACAAAAAAATAAAATTTTTAAAAAGGGTTTTATTTCCAAAATTAGGAATTTTACAAAAAAGTTTGTTTGACATAAATGAATGGCCTTTACCCCCTCTACCCCCACACTAAGTCTCATGTCTCTAGGACAACAAAAATAAAATTTTCAAAATGGGCTTATATTTCCAAAATTAGGAATTCTACAAAAAAGTTTGTTTGACGTAAATCAATGGTCTTTACCCCCTCTATTCCAACACCAAGTCTCAGGTCTCTAGGTCAACAAAAATAAAATTTGGAAAAAATGGTCACTATTTTGGAAACTAGGAATTCTACAAAAAAGTTTGTTTAACATAAATGAAAGGTCTCTATCCCCTCTACTTGTAAACCAAGTTCCAGGTATGTGAGACAAAAATGAAAAAAGTTCAATTGGGAAAGTAGGCGATTTTTCATATAACCAAACATTCAAAAATGTGTTCATTGGGCTGCAAATAATGGCCTCTATGTCCTTTATTTTTATAATAAAACGTTTTTATTTTTTACATTTTTTTGAAAAAAGTTCAATTTTGAAATTTTTATAATTTAGAAACTAAAGAGTTTTCAAAAAATTTTGTTTGACATAAATGAATGGTCTTGACCCCCTCTACCCCCAAAATAAATTTCAAGTCTCTAGGACAAGAAATAACAGTAGTGGAGTAGGGGGGTTCTGCTTTACTTGGCGTGGCCGCCATCTTGGTTTGTTGGGCACAGGAGTGTCAAGTGAAGCAGAACCCCCTTTACTCCACTACTGTTATTTCTTGTCCTAGAGACTTGAAATTTATTTTGGGGGTAGAGGGGGTCAAGACCATTCATTTATGTCAAACAAAATTTTTTGAAAACTCTTTAGTTTCTAAATTATAAAAATTTCAAAATTGAACTTTTTTCAAAAAAATGTAAAAAATAAAAACGTTTTATTATAAAAATAAAGGACATAGAGGCCATTATTTGCAGCCCAATGAACACATTTTTGAATGTTTGGTTATATGAAAAATCGCCTACTTTCCCAATTGAACTTTTTTCATTTTTGTCTCACATACCTGGAACTTGGTTTACAAGTAGAGGGGATAGAGACCTTTCATTTATGTTAAACAAACTTTTTTGTAGAATTCCTAGTTTCCAAAATAGTGACCATTTTTTCCAAATTTTATTTTTGTTGACCTAGAGACCTGAGACTTGGTGTTGGAATAGAGGGGGTAAAGACCATTGATTTACGTCAAACAAACTTTTTTGTAGAATTCCTAATTTTGGAAATATAAGCCCATTTTGAAAATTTTATTTTTGTTGTCCTAGAGACATGAGACTTAGTGTGGGGGTAGAGGGGGTAAAGGCCATTCATTTATGTCAAACAAACTTTTTTGTAAAATTCCTAATTTTGGAAATAAAACCCTTTTTAAAAATTTTATTTTTTTGTCCTGGAGACCTGGGACTTGGTACAGTGGTAGAGGAGGCAAAGGCCATTCATTTATGTCAAACAAACATTTTTTGTTAACTTTTTAATTTCGGAAATATAACCCATTTTCGGAAATATGTTTTGGAAAATTTGAAAAATACATTATTTTTGGACTGAGAGTGGTATAGAGGTAGGTGTTGGAGTTAACATATGTCTTTTCAGGATTTTTAGTTTAATGATATAGCCTACTTTCCAAATATTTTTTTGAAAAATTTGAAAAATACACTACTTTTTTGACTAGGCATGGGATAGAGGTAAGTGTAAGAGTTGAGAGTCATTGATAAACCTTAGAGTACTTTGGATTTTTTTTGAATTTTGTGTGTTGTTGTTGTTGTTGTTGCTGCTGCTTACAAACATGGCTGTAAGCATTTTGCAGCCATAAAAAAAGGACTGACATACTTTCCAAGACCAAATAATAAGCCCCCACAAGCAAGAGCAAATATGAAAGAGCTAATACAAAAGCCAACAAAAGCCAACAACAGCCAACAAAAGCCAACAAAAAAGCCAACAAAAGCCAACAAAAGCCAACAAAGGCCAACAAAAAAGCCAACAAAAACTGACCAAAAAAAGCCAACAAAAAACTGACCAAAAGAGCCATGTAGCATGTCGGTAGTTGAGTGAGTTGTCATATTGACCGATAGATAGCAGGCTGGTAGTTGAGGAGTATTGCTATCGACCGCTAGATAGCATGCTGATCGTTCAGTGAGCGAGTGTTGAAATGGAGCGCTAGGTAGCATGCTGGTCGTTCAAGTAGTACTCATAGTCACCGCTAGATAGCGGAAACATACTTTGCGTGTCGCATGCAGTTATTTAACAAAGTTTTACCTCATAAAACGTGCTTGTATAAGCTTTGTACAAAAATTGAATATACAATTAACCACTAAGTGTTTAGAACTAACATGTATAGCCTTGTGTAGGGAATATTGGGGTCCTTAGCAAAAAAAGAGTGCCTAACACACATGAGTGTACAGCCTTTTGATATGCAGTAAGTACCTGATAACCTTGAGTAGGCCATAAGAATATTTTCAGTTGACTACTACCTGTCACAGTGTTTACATTGTGAAAGACCGTTGAAGCAACCAGTCTTTAGCCTTGTCATAAGCAGTGAACAGCTGTTACCCTTAACCAGGGGTATATTAGAGGACCCTTATCAAGAATATCATCAGTTGACTACCATTATTCACAGTGACCACATCGTGAAAGACTGTCAAAACAACTATTGTACAGCCTTGTACTACTCAGTAAGTAGCTGTTGGTCTTGACTATTGTATATTAGAGAACCCTTAGCAAGTATATAATCAGTTGACTACTACTTGTTACAGTGTTCACATCGTGAAATACCGTCTCACTGTCCAGTCTACAGCCTTGTCATACGCTGTAAAGAGTTGTTGGTCTAGACTAGGGGTATATTAGAGGACCCTTCACAAGAATATCACCAGTTGACTACTACCTCTCATGGTGTTCACATCGTGAAAGACCGTCTCTCCGACCAACCTCTAGCCTTGTGATACGCAGTAAGCAGCTGTTTGCAGAAATCAACATTCGTGATGGAAGAACCCATTCCTAGCTATATGTGTAAAGAGTGTGGAAAGACTTTTCTTCGGGACTATCATAGGAAGCGTCATGAAGTTTCGTGTGGGGAATTTCATGAGTGTAAAACGTGTGGCTGTACATTCAACAATGCCTACAACGGACGTCGTCATGAAGAATGTTGTAATGTTGTGTCGGCAGCTAAAAGACAAAAAGCAGAGCCTACAAAACATTACCTACTGTCATTGGTCCCTGACAAAAATGGACTTATTGAATATGAGACATCTTTTGAAGGTCGACTTAAATCCTATTTCATTCGTTGCGATACGTGCAAGGATTTAAATTCATACCTTAAAGAGTCCAAACAGCAAATAATACAAGCTATGCAGAAAGAACTAGCAATGCACAAGTCGATAAAAGTTAATCTTGTGGCTGAATGTAGATTCATTCATACATCTACCAATGAAATTACAGATCGTGCTTTTAAAACACGAAATCAGGCCCTATTTTTGGAAACGGACTTAAGTAGTTTCTTGGAAACACAATTTACAAAGTTAACTACGGAAATGGAGGAATCTGAGCTAAAAGGTAGTAATTGGGCTTTGTTAGCAGTGGAAGGAGTACGATTGAAAATAAATAAGTATAATCCCTTGCGTGGCAGCACATATATTCCATTACCAGCAGCTATACAAGCAAGAAAAGCCTGCATTAATCCTCAAAACTTAAAGGATGAAAAGTGTTTTATGTATGCCATTTTAGCAAAACTGGTTAAAACGAAAGCTGAACGCGTTAGTAAATACAAGGACCTGGACAACAAGTATGATTTTTCTGTAATATCATTTCCTACATTACTAGCTGACATTCCCAAATTTGAAAAAGCCAACGATATATCCATTAATGTATTTGGACTGGAAAAAGACAACAAAGTGTTTCCTCTAAAGATTGTGGATCAAGAGCTGCAAGACCATCGCGACCTCTTCCTGTTAAGTTCATCATCCGCTCAGAACCACTACGTCTTTATCAAAGATTTTGATAAACTAGTAAGACATCAGATTACCCGCTATGAACATAAGATATATACGTGTAAACGGTGTTTTACACACTTTGATAATCGATATGGACAACAAGGAATGGAAAAATTGAAAGAACATAGAGCTTTGTGTGTCCAGCATGACATTGCTAGGGTTGAAATGCCTATTAAAAACTCCATTGTTAAATTTTTAAACGTGGAAAAAATGCTGAGAATACCTTACGTTATCTATGCTGATTTTGAAAGTATACTGTTACCCTATCAAACATGTCTACCCAATCCTGAAGCAAGTTATACAGTGCCATACCAGAGTCATGTTCCTATGAGCTTTGGTATATACGTTAAACTCTCACCTGCTGTGGAACACATAAAGACAAACCTTCCAAGCCGACCTCTTATTTATCGTGGACCTGACGCTGCAGAAAAGTTTATGGACTGTTTGATTTCAATAGCTAATGAAATCGATCGCCTTTACAGCTTAAATGTTCCGAAGGCTTTAACTGAGGATCAAGAAGTAGAGTTCCAATGTTCTGAAACCTGTTATTTGTGTCAAAAACCATTTACCCAACAGGACTGGAAAGTTCGAGACCACTGCCATATTACAGGGGAATACCGTGGAAGTGCTCACAATAACTGTAATTTGAGGTGTAAAACACGTAACCCCGTTCCTGTGTTTCTACATAATATGAGTGGCTACGACGCAAATTTCATTGTAAAGCAATTGGGATGTACTACTGAGAGAGTGGATGTTATCGCTAACTCCAAAGAAAAGTACATTTCCTTTACCAAATATGTAGGAAATGTTAAGCTTAGATTTGTGGACACGTTTCGGTTAATGCCGAGTAGTTTGGAAAACTTAGTTTCCAACTTAACATTATACCCTGAAACAGACAAGTACTTTGGAAAAGAAAATGCAATGCTCATGACTCGTAAAGGGGTATTTTGTTATGACTACATTGACTCATGGGAAAAGTTAAGTGAAACGTGTTTACCTCCAAAAGAGGCATTCTTTAACAAATTAAGTCAAGAAGATGTTAGTCAAGAAGACTATGAACATGCCAAAAATGTCTGGAATCAGTTCAACATTAAAACTCTAGGGGAATATTGTGACCTCTACCTAACTTCAGATGTACTCCTTCTTGCAGACAGCTTTGAAACGTTTAGAAACAAAACACTAGAAACACACCGAGTGGATGCTGCACACTTTTTTACTTCGCCTGGTTTAAGTTTTGAGGCAATGCTCCTTTACACAGGCATTGAACTGGAATTGCTACAGGATTACGATCAGATTCTTTTAATCGAGTCTGGAATACGTGGAGGCATATGCCAAGTGTCTCATCGGTATGCTGAAGCTAACAATAAATACATGGAAACCTATGATTCTGAGAAACCATCGCAGTTTATTACCTATGATGATGCCAACAACCAATACGGGTGGGCTATGTGCCACTCCCTTCCTTATGGTGGATTTCAGTGGGTTTCTCCAGATACTGTTGATCTAGAAAAACTAAAGAAAGACGATCCTGTGGGATACATTCTAGACGTTGATGTTGATTACCCATCTGACCTTCATGATCTACACAACGATTTACCTTTCCTACCAGAGTGTACACAACCTAAGGATTCGTCTCTGAAAAAACTAATTCCTCATCTTGGAAATCGAAGGCGATATGTTGTTCACTACATGGCATTAAAACAGGCTTTAGATCATGGAATAAAATTGATAAAAATTCATCGTGTGTTAAAGTTTAAACAAAGACCTTGGTTAAAGGCATACGTTGATTTTAATAACAACCTTCGAAAACAAGCCAAAAATGATTTTGAGAAAAATCTGTACAAATTATTCAACAATGCCATTTTTGGGAAAACAATGGAAAATATCCGTAAAAGAATAGACATACGTCTTGTGACTGACAGCAAAAAGGCAGAAAAGCTAATAGCAAAGCCGACATTTATCGACAGAACAATTTATGGCCCTAACCTAGCTGCTTTCCACATGGCTAAACGTAACATTGTATTCAATAAGCCTATATATATTGGAATGTGTATACTGGATATTTCAAAAACTCTCATGTATTCCCACCACTATGATGTCCTGCTACCTTATTATGGCATGGACAATCTTAAACTCATGTATATGGATACTGACTCGTTCATATATTTGGTTAACACCCCAGATGTATATCAAGACAAGTTGGATTTCCTACAACACCTGGACACATCAGATTATCCTACTAATCACATATGTTACTCTACATCAAACAAGAAAACGTTGGGGAAATTTAAAGACGAGGCTTGTGGACAAATTATAAAAGCATTTGTTGGACTTAGAGCTAAAATGTATGCTTTAGACATAAATGGTAAAGAAATCAAAAAGATTAAAGGTATTAGCAGAGGTGTTGTCAAAAATTGTATAAGCTTTCAAGATTATAAGGATTGTGTCATGAAAAACAATGTAAAAAGAATACCCATGAACATTATCGCTTCTAAACAACATGACATATCATCTATAAGGCTAAACAAAATTGCTTTGTGTCCTGGTGATGATAAAAGAGTGATTGATGCTAATGGTATAGGTACACATGCCTATGGTCATTACTCAATCATTGACCATGCTTAAAGAGTTAAGTTATGAATATCAAAATCTTCTGCCTGCAACTAGCAAATACATAAAACAAAACAATTTAGGAAATAAAACAATAGCACTACAAAAATAAAAATAAAACAAAATAAGAAATGGCATTCATAATCAAAAATAAATAAAATAGAAAACAAAATAAAAACAAGTGTACAATTTATAACAATAAGGAATATATATAAAAATGTATTATGTGTAAATAGTGTACATGTATTTAAATAAAAAAATATTGTACCGTATGGAAACTGCTTGTACATTTTTTATTACTACTCACCTCTCTCCACTCCTAATGCAAAATGAACATGTAAAACACAAATTGGAAAATCCATGTTTCCATATTGACAAAATAAAAAAAAACCATTAAACTGAAATTTTAAAAACTGTAAATGGGAATTTGGTAAATTGACAAATGTGTAAACAACAAATTGGAAAATCCATGTTTCTATATCATGAAATTGAAAAACTTTAAACTGACATTTTAAGAACTGTAAATGGGAAATTGTGAAATTGATAAATGTGTAAACAACATAATGCAAAATCCATGTTTCCATGTTATGAAATTGAAAAACTTAAAACTAACATTTAAAAAAATGAAAATGGGGAATTGGAAAATTGTCATATGTGTAAACAACAAATGAAAAAAAAAACGGTTGGGGTAGTTATCATATTGTACAGTAACCTATAAAACTAGCATAAGGATAGTTGCTTGTACCCTTATATACTTTGTGTATGTGCATTAGCCTTTGAATTAGCTTAAGTTAGGTTTGGCAAAGTTAGGTTTGGTGAGGTTAGGTATGTGACCTAGTAGTTTACTCTTTTCGGAAAATGTAAAAAGTAAAATCTAAAATCAAAAAATCTTAAATTTAAAATGTAAAATCTAAAAAAAACTAACATCTAAAATACAAAAAATCAAAAATGTAAAATGTAAAATCTAAAAAATGTAAAATGAAAAAAATCAAAAATCTAAAATGTTAAAACATAAAATCTAAAATCTTTAAATGAGGTTTCTGTGGGTTAGGTTAGGTTAGGTTATAACTAAGTTTATTATTTGTGCTCTCTCATTTGCTCTTACATTTTTGCTCTCACTTTGAAGTTTGGTTATGTTAGGTTAGGTTAGGTTAGGTTAGGTGTGGTTAGGTTATAACTAAGTTTATTATTTGTGCTCTTACATTTGCTCTCACTTTTTTCTCATACTTTTTGCTAAATTTTTTTCGCTTGCAATTTTAAATTAGGTAGGTTACGTTAGGTTAGGTTAGGACAGGTTAGGTGAGGTTAGGTTAGGTGAAGTCAGGTTAGGTTATAACTTAGTTTATTATGTGTGCTTTCACATTTGCTTTTATATTTGCTTTGACTTTGAAGTTAGGTTAGGATAGGTTAGGTTAGGTTAGGTTAGGTTAGGTTAGGTTAGGTGAAGTTGGGTTAGGCAGAATTGTTGAGGTATGAATCAAAAGCCAGCTCTTGTCAGTTTTGCCTCACAAGGCTGAGTGTACCCCGTTCCACTCATGAGACCAGAAATTAAATTTCTTGGCAGAGCCGGGATTCGAACCTCAGGAATGACCTCCAAGAATGCTAGCCACTACACCAAAAAGTGGACAATATAAGGCTGGTCTTGATTATACATGATCAATTAACAATTACCTAATAATAATAATAATAATAATAATAAATATTCCATTTGGCAACTACACGGCCGACCTCTCCCTGTGACGTAATCCACGGTCTCAGGCCGTGGCGGCCATTTTGCCCAATAGCCCCTGTGCCAGCTCTGAATGAAACCTCCATAAGAATAACATAGAGTGATTGCGCGCGGCGGCCATCTTGCCCATTAGCCCCTGTGCCAGAACCGGCTTATTTATCCTACTGTGAGTGTAGAATCTGTCTGATAAACGGTGTGAATTGTAATGGCTGTAGTAGTCTTAATTCAGGTAAGGACTGCAGACGGTCAATTTCAAGCAGTAGTTCCTAATGTTGCTACCAGGTACTACCGTCAACGACACCTAGCTGTGAACTTGGCTACTAGATGCCACCCCAACCAGCAACTCGCAACGAACGTTGGAACTTCCCCTCCAAAGGAAAGCATACTGAGGGATTTTAGCGCTCTTAAAAATCCGACGACTTCGGACGGCTTTGAAACCGCGACCTTGGGCATAGACATTCTGCATGCTACCAGTTAAGTCACCGAAGCCGCTTCCCACTTAGTCAGATGTCAAAGTCAACCCCTGGCACCATCCAGCCCATGACGGGCTAAGGCCGACCAAGCGACCGCTGCCCAGCAATTCGGCCTGCAGATATTGGGGTGACGCGTGATCAGTGCGTCGGGTCCCCTCGGCCGTTAATCTTGGTATTGGTGATCGCGGTGCTGTCTCACTGTCAGACAGCTACTCAATTGTCCTCACGAGGCCGAGTGCACCCCGTTCCAACCCTCATGTCAGTGTTAAAATCCCTGATGGAGCCGAGGATCGAACCCGGGGCCTCCGGGTGAGAGGCAGGTGCGCTACCCCAACACCACGGGGCCAGCTTAGTCAGATGGAAATACTGAATCTGATCTCGTGCAAGTGCGTTTTCATGGTAACGTCTGATGGCACATCCCTCATCAATTTAGTAGTGTTGCCAAGGCAACCTCTGATAGCTCATGGCATTTTCTTATAATTCCGAAATCATTTTTCTCATCCCTTGGCGTAATGGTGGGTCATATCAAAAATTCTTTCTGTCAAAAGTTTTAGCTAATTATTAGGGGAATATTGTCCATTTTGTACGGTTTTGATATTGTGCCTATTAAGAGAGATATGATTAATGTTTCCCGAAAAACCCACTTTTTCCCACCCCTTTGGTCAATGGTTGGTGCTATAAAAAAACTCTTCAAATATAAATTTTTGGGTTTTATCCGACACATAATATGAACGTTGAACGGATTCGATATTTCACATATTAAGAGAGTTATAGCAATATTTCACTTTTTCGAAAAAAGCCCCCCATTTTTACCCCCTTCGACCGATTTAGCCCAGTAACGAACTCGACCGAGATTTTATAGGTATACATATTCGGTAAAAAATTCAAAGTGATTGGTGCAAAATTACGGCAGTTATCGTGTCCACAAGAAACTGATATATATATATATATATATATATACATAATATGTGTATTATACATAAATTATATATAAACTTTTGAACTGACGGTGGTTTTGGGGTCTGGGGGATGTGAAACGCGAAGATATGTTGAAATTTTCCGGAAGTCGAAACATGGGACCCATTGCAATAGTTAGCTTTCTAATGAAATCTACCTAATACCGGTACTCACCTAAGTCCCAGCCACTATATTGGAAGACGTACTAAAAAGCAATTTAGATTGTCAATCCTTACAAAATGCAATTGAGGTTGAAAACACTCACAAAATGCAATTTAGATCGAAAAAAACGTACAAAATGCAACGGAGATTGAAAACACCTACAAAATGGAGGGTAAAAAAATTGAATTTAGATACACGGGAAGCCAATTAACAAATACAGTGCGGGAATCTTAAAGAGAAATGGAAATATGATGAAAAGGAAACAAGAGGTCTGACCCCCCGAAAAAGGAGGGATCATAAAAGATGAGACAAGGGCCAATTAAGGCGGGAAATTGAAAGACTCCCTAGGCCTCGGAAACCCTAATACCGTCGGGGTCGGAAAAGAACAAGAGTTGACCAAGGGAGGTCGACAGGAAAGAAGACGGAGAGGAGCCCGGCACAAGTAAGTTGAAGCGATGTCGGACTCAGCTGGGGTCCCGTGGTCGCCAACCCTCGTCCCACTAGATTTGAGCCCCTGGGGGGCCACCACTCACCAAACATAGCAAACAACGACGATGACAGAAAGAAACACACAGCTAAAACACAAGCATCGTGGTCCATAGATGGCCCTAACGAACTGGAAAAAAAAAAACACTTGGATGACCAGTTTCGATCGTCAAGCGATCATCATCAGATCCATTACACTTAGACTAATAAATGGATGATTGTATTACTATCTTTTGATTCGTTGTGTCCAACTAAGGAGCGCGTTTGAACTTATTAGCACTCTTTCTTCTTCCCTTCCCAATATCTCTTCATCCACTCGCTGTGTTCCCTTTTACGCTGTTCGGTCCATCCTGTATTTTGTCGGGTGGGCTTCTCAGAAAATTTGAGTTTGTGAATTAAAGTTCTGAATTTTGTTGACAGCCAATTTTATTTATGCCTTCATCGATTTTGTTTAGCTAGTTGTATTGATTTTACATTGATAAGGCTAGGTTGAAAAATTTCTTTGCGAGCCTGATATTATCCATTCTTTATAGGTGTCCATAAAACTGTAACCACCGTTTCCTTATGGTAACTGTGATTTCATCTGTAAATATCATGTTTACACTTTCGACCTAAGATTTTCCTGAAGATTTTTAGCCTATTTTCAATTTTGACAAAATAGGCTTATGAGATCACCTTTTGTCCGTGTGTGTGTGCGTGTGTGTGTGTGTGTGTGTCCCTAATAAATTCTAAACGGCAGGAGCGTTTTCAATGAAACTCGGTAAGTTCATAGCACTATTCCGGGCGACCCCGACCGTGCCCTTGAAATTTTGTTACGTCTTACCAATCCAACATGGCGGCTGTGCGAAATATTTCACCAGAATTAAATATCTCCGAAACTATTCCCGATATCACCCTGGATTTTTTACGGTGATAAAAGGAACTACTAGAAGTGCACCTATGTGACCTTTGAAAAACTGGTAACTACAAAACCAACATGGCGGCCTTGCGAATTTGCGACTTTTAAATAGACGTTTCTCGCGATTTACCCAACCAAACGCAATAAAACTTGGTACAGTATATGTTTATTCAGATTGTAATGCATCGACATCTAACTTGGTTCAATTGTTTACATAACCACAAGATGGCGGATGTGCGAAATATTTCACCGGCATTCTATATCTCTGAAACTATTAGCGGTATCACCCTGAACTTTTGTACGGAGATAAAGGGCGCACTAGAAGTTTATCTATAAGACATTAAAAAAACGGTTAACTACAAAACGAACATGGCGGCCAAGCGAATTTGAAAATTTTAAATAGACCTTCCTCGCGATTTAATGTTCCAAACGCAATGAAATATGGTACAGGAAATGTTTATACACATTGTAATGCACTGGTATCTAATTTAGTTCATTTGTTTACATAACCTCAAGATGGCGGCTGTGCGAACTTCGAAAATTAAGTTTTTATTTCTTGTGTCGTAGTCATGCGATCGAAGTGAAAGTTTTAATAATGAACCTACGCAATAATTTTCCTTTAATAGTACATTACTCTATGGCCTATACATTTAACAACCCAACATGGCGACCATCCGAAATATTTAGACGGCTCTGAATATCTACGAATCTATTATAGCAATCAAACTGAATTTGTTTATGTTTATAGGGGCTATGAACTTAAGTTCACCTATAGGACTTTAAATAACCTGGTGATCACAATTCCAACATGGCGGCGACGCGAAATATAAATATTCACATGGACGTTTCTCGCAATTTAACCATCCGAGTGCAGTGAAACGTGGCACAGTAAATCCTTATACAAATTTAATCCACTGCCATCTAATTTATTTCAATTGTTTCCATAACCACAAGATGGCAGCTGTGCGTAATTTTATAATCTCCTTGTTACTTCTTGTGGCCTAATCATGCGATTGAAGTTTGAATGCAACACGTACACAATAATCTTCATGTAACAGTACATAACTCTAGGACCTACATATTTAAAATCCAACATGGCGACCATCCGAAATATTTAATCTGTTCTCAATATCTACCAATCTCAGCAGTCAAACTGAAATTTTGTATGTTGATAGTGGCAATTATCATAAGTAGGATATATGAAAATAGGCTGTATAGTTCTTCACGGAACTACTTGTTCTTCCTTGTTTTTCGATCATTTTTATTCGAGACTAGCAATAAGCCCCGGCTTCGCCCAGTATATTTAACACATTACCCAGCGTAAGCTTATACTGTAAGGCGTATTTTTTCGATTTCAATAAACTACGACCTATATCCATTTTCCGTTCAAGCATGATGGGTTAAAATCATTGACTGGACTATGAATTATATTATCATGGAGGTAGAATGTGCAACGAATTCTTGACAGATGTAGTTTAAGAATGGCGTGGTGCATGAAACACATAACCTCCTTCCGTCCAATCTAAACTTGAGTGTGTATCCTGCGGAAAGAAGGCTGAAACTGGGGAATAGGTTCGCTCGCAAGCTCACTCGTAAACGTTAGTCTAGTAATTGAATGGAGATTGTTGGAAGAAATGAAAACGTAAAAACACTTAAAGTGGGCGATGTATTGAAGATATATGCTGTCGCGGACTTTTTTGTAGAATTTTTCATGCTGAAAAAATCTTACATTCATAGTATATTGATATTATTAACGGTTTACCCAGCGTAAGCTTAAAGGCGCACGAACGGCAGTTTTTTTTATGGCTTGTGTTGATTCACTGAAATCGTTACTGCTCGGCTTCGTTTGGTCTTTAAAACATGATTTTCTACAGAAACCTTTCTCAAGAAATCCTTTACAGAATGGTGAAAACCGCATCAAAATCCAACCAGTGATTCTCGAGGTTACCCGTTACATCCAAGATTCGGGGACTTGGTTTTATACTAAGTAGAGATTTGCTACCAATTATAATAGTTTCAGATGCATATAGAGCTTCTGTTTTAACGACGGTATTGCAGAATGTCTTAACTTTGCCTGCGTTGATATACTGTAGTCCTTTTATTGGAGGCAACCTGTTCAAAGTAATTTTGTATGCTCTTTGTAGTTTTACTATTTTCTTCTTCTTCTTCTGTCGATTTTGACCTACTGTGGTCCGCGTTGAACGCTCGGTCGACTTGCCAATCTCTTCTTCTCCACCCTCTCTTCATGCGTTCACTGAGTCTCCTTCTCTCTTCAGACCAGATGACCTTGGTTTTGAGCTAGGTTTTTCCCGAAACCCCATTAAATTTATCAACCTTCCTTCGAAACAGTGAATTGTTGAGAATATCTTCTTGAGTGATCCCAACCTCCTTGGGATCTGCTCGTGTTGCCTCAACACATTTTGTGGTGGACTTTAATTTGCTAATGTAAGTGATATCCTTTTGGTTAACCTATTGTTGCTCATTCGTGTGAGGTGGCCATATAATTTAATCCTTCTTTTATATTATATTATAACCCAGTGGAAGGTTGGGTAATCAATCCCAGCGGGAAATTGGGTCGGTGAGCCGATCAGTGCTGGTGGCTTCAAGGCTTACAACCTTGATAGTTAAAAACCCGTTACCTTTTAGGTAACCACATTACGACTCTCGTAATACTCGAAACATGAAGAAAACAAATATTCAGAAATCTACCCCAGGTGGTAACCAATCCACCCCCACGCAGTTTGGGGCATGCAGGTCTTCGGACTCTGGGGAACCTGCACCTTCTTGCTTCCAACTTATATCTAACTCTATTAAACGACAACCAAAGAAACACATCGAGTACTTTGCTACAATAAACATTAATTCTCTACTAAAAGTAGGTAAACTCAAACAAACACTTGACGTGTTGGAAGAGCACAAAGTTATGATAGCAGCACTACAAGAGACACGTTTTACCGATGAGGATGCAATCGAGTCCGGAGTGTATAGAATATTCAAGGGGAAACCTGGTGAAAGAGTTATCAAGACACTCCCACAGTTTGGTACTGGGTTTGCGGTACACCAGAAGATGGTAGACCATATTTTAGAATTCACTTCACCTAACGGAAGGACCTCCTCGTTATCCTTCAGGTCTCGTAATAGAGCACACACAATTGTAAATTTTCACGCTCCCACAAATGATACAAACCGGAAAAACCTGGAATACGTGGAGCAAGCTGGGCAACTTTAGAAGAAACTCTGGATATGGTCCCACCTCACCATTCCATCATACTCATGGGAGACTTTAACGCACAAGTCGGGAAGGAGTGGAAGTACCGAAAGATAGTAGGCCATTATCCAGTCCATAAGAGAACAAATAGAAATGGAGAACGTCTTATTGAACTATGTGACAAGTACAACCTGGTCCTAAAATCAACAGCTTTGAAACGTCTACCTAGAAAGGCCAAAACCTGGAAGAGTCCAAATCCTATGCTTGGTGAGTTCCAGTTAGATCATGTTGCTATAGCACGACAACATCATATTGATATACAGAACGTAAAGGTATTACGAGGAGCCAACATAGACTCTGATCACTACCTTTCACTTGTCAAGATTAATTTACAACCCTTTAGGAAACAACCAAATCTTCAAAGTAGTCATAAGATACCCAGGTTCAACACTGCGACTGCGCGATGAGGATTGTGACTTTCAGAACGCCCTTAGAAAGAATACAGAGAAAGACGGATGGCCTGCCTTACAAAAGGCCTTGTTGGAGGCCGCTCAGGAAACTATCCCTGCATCATCAACCAAAGGCAAACACCCATGGTGGGATGCAAATTGTGATGAGGTTATAGAAGAAAGGCGTAAAACCTGGATTAGGTGGAACCAACAAAAAAATGAAGCTAATTATGAAGCCTTCCTCCTGCAAAGGAAAGCTACAGCTAACACCATCCGCAGAGCCAAGAGGAATTTCCTCAGGAGTCTAATGCAACAGGCTGAAAATGATTTTCAAAGAAACAACTCAAGAGATTTGTACAAGGGACTTAAGAAGCAAACGGCTCAGTATACAGCTCCTACCCTCATCCTCCGCGGGCCGGATGGGAAACCTCAACTAAACAATAAAGACTGCACTAAAACTCTTGCAGATTACTTCCAGAAGTTACTAAACGCAGAGGAACCTAATGAAAAGCTTATTTTCCATGAGCCTCCGCACAGGAATCCTGATTCTCAACCGTCTACAATAGAAGAAATAATGAACATCATTTCGAATGGTCTCAAGAACAACAAGGCTCCAGTTGAAGACGGCATAGTAGCCGAGATGTGGAAACATGCAGATGACCAGTCCTTACAGAACATCTATCAAATCATAAAGGACATATGGGCAACAGAGTCCCTACCCGAAGGTTGGACGTCTGCTGTGATTTATCCCCTCCACAAGAAGGGAAGTAAGACAGACCTCAACAACTATAGGGGTATTTCCTTGTTACCAATTACCTACAAGATCCTCTCTGTAGCCTTGCTCAATAGAGTCACTGCACAGCTAGACTCAGAATTAGGTGAATACCAGGCTGGTTTCCGTATGACCAGATCTTGCCCAGAACAGATACACAATCTTAAGACAGTTCTCACCTACACGAACCGAGGTGGCCATCCATGGGTGGTGGTTCTAGTAGATTTTCAGAAAGCTTATGACTCTGTGGATAGAGATACCCTTTTCTTCATACTACGGGAATTTGGTCTGGATGGGAAGACACTACGATTAGTCCAAGCCACTCTGAGAAACACGACGTCCAAGGTCAGATTCAGAGGTGAACTATCCGAAAGCTTTCCAATCAGAACAGGAGTTAGACAGGGCGATGGTCTGTCCTGTATTCTCTTCAACTGTGTACTGGAAAAGATCATTAGGGAATGGAGAACGATGCTACCACCGGGAACTGGACTGAAGCTTGGTTACAAGAGAGACAACCTCTTCGTCCCTTGCCTAGCTTTTGCTGATGACCTCATTCTACTGGCAAATAACATAGAGGAGGCTACCTACAACCTACAGAGTCTTTATAGTGTAGCAGTTAAGACTGGTTTGAAGATCAACATCCAGAAGACTCAATTTATGACCAATATCAAAGAGGCCCCTTCTAATATTCCTCTCACAGACACTACCATACGAAAGGTACCTGCAGTTAAGTACTTGGGAGAATGGATTTCTGCGTATCAGAGCGAGAACCTAGCCATAGATGCCAGATGTACCAAGTTTGAAAGGGCTTATCATTCCTGTCGTAGTATCTATTCATCTAAGTGACTCTCCAAGAACCTCATACTCAGACACTATAACTCCGTCGTCAAGCCATCTGTTCTGTATGCTTCTGAGTGCCTTGTAATGACCAGAAAGGGTCCACTCAGAAAACTGGAGTTAAAAGAGAGGAAGATCCTGAGGAGGATATTAGGTCCAATTAGAGAGGAAGGAGGCATTTACAGAATCCGTCATAATGTTGAATTGTATGAACACCAGGAGGACATCATCACGTCTATAAGGAAAAGACGCCTGGCCTATTATGGACACTTGGCACGTCTGGATTCTGAAAGACTCAGCAAAAGGATATTCACAGTAACAGGAAGAGGCAAGGCTTCTAAGAACAAATGGATTGCGTCAGTTAAGTCAGATATGGAACAACTAGATATCCCACTGGAACAAACTCGTGACCGCCTGATGTTCCGTCAGGTCATCCGACAGGGCGTTTTCCCAACGTCCCTTACAAGTAAGAAGACTACAGGAGCTAAGTGGACAGAAGAAAGAAGACTGATTCACAGTCAGAAAATGAGGGACTATTGGAAGAAGAAGAAAGCAACAACTTTACCGAAGAGTAGATACGAGCCCCGTGGTCCTAAGTAGGCCAAAACGATAAAGAAGAAGAAGAATTAACATTATATTCGATCTAATGATGCTCGTGTACTTGGTATGGCATGAAGATGGGGCACATTGTCTCAAGAAAGTTGAGGCCGCCTGGTCTATGTAAACCAGATGTTCAGAACCCGTAGAAGTCTGCGGACAACTCAGCCTGAAATTGAATCATGTACGGACCACCTCCCCTCCTCCCTCACCCCCCCCCCCCTTTCCCTTTCCCTTTCCCTCCCCCACCCCTCCCACCCTCCAATACACCTTATCAGTTTTAACCCTTCCTCAATAACACTTATTTTAAAGATATTTCGAATCCAAACCTGGTAGTCATCCCCGCGAATACATTCGGACGATTCTCGTTCAACGCACATCGTATTCGACATCCCCATTTATTGGCACTTATACGTGCTGGTGGACCCTTTTCTCCGCGGACCACTCTTAAGGCAGTCAAGGACCACCTATGATCCGCGGACCACCGGTTAAGAACCACTGATGTAAACAGACTTGTTGAGAATTTGCTGTAACTGAAACCTGCTCGTAAACTCTTTTGCATCCTCATACATAACGTTGAAGGTCTAGCATGAGTCGTATACTTTCAAACTCTAACAATTACAAAGGAGAAAGTGTAAGGCGCGCTGAGGCGTGAACGTGTAACTTCCCTTATCTGTAAGCCATAACTCATAGCATCCAACCCTCTGAAACTTGCCCGTCCTCACAAGATTCAAGATCAAAGTGCACGCGTTGGAGGAGGAGAGCTGACTCTAACTTAGAGACCGCTAAATTAATGGCGAGCTCACACCTGGGTTAACATGTAATGATAATAATAATAATAATAATAATAATAAAAATAATAATAATAATAATAATAACTAGCGGACCCGTGCGAGAACTCTCGCATAATGGGTTCTGTGCGCCCCATGTGTACAGACTACCCGCCCGTCTCTAGTGCTTTGCGGGCTTTACGCGACACAGTTCTGCCAGGGGTTATTGTCATGTTTATTTTTAGCCTATTTTCAATTTTGAAAAAATAGGCTTATGAGATCACCTTTTATCCGTGTGTGTGTGCGTGTGTGTGTGAGGAGTGTGTATGTGTGTCCCTAATAACTTCTAAACGGCTGGAGCTATTTCAATGAAACTCGGTAAGTTCATAGCACAATTTCGGACAATCCCGACCGTGCCCTTCAAATTTTGTTACGTCTCACCAATCCAACATGGCGGCTGAGCGAAATATTTCACCAGCATTCAATATCTCCGAAACTCTTCCCGATATTACCATGGAATTTTTTACGGTGATAAAGGGAACTACTAGAAGTTCACCTATGTGACTTTTGAAAAACTGGTAACTACAAAACCAAAATGGCGGCCACGCGAATTTGCGACTTTTAAATAGACGTTTCTCGCGATTTAACCAACCAAACGCAATAAAACTTGGTACAGTAGCCTATATGTTTATACACATTGTAATGCACCGACATCTAACTTGGTTCAATTGTTTACATAACCACCGGATGGTGGATGTGCGAAATATTTCACTGGCATTCTATATCACTGAAACTATTAGCGGTATCACCCTGAAATTTTGTACGGAGATAAAGGGGACTACTGGAAGTTCATCTATAAGACTTTCAAAAACCGGTTAACTTCAAAACGAATATGGCGGCCAAGCGAATTTGAAAATTTTAAATAGACCTTTCTCGTGATTTAATGTTCCAACCGCAATGAAATCTGGGACAGGAAATGTTTATACACATTGTAATACACTGGTATCTAATTTAGTTCAATTGTTTACATAACCACAAGATGGCTGCTTTGCGAATTTTAAAATTAAGTTTTAATTTCTTGTGTCGTAATCATGCGATCGATGTGAACGTTTGAATAATGAAGCTACGCAATAATTTTCCTTTAATGGTACATTACTCTATGGCCTATACATTTAACAACCCAACATGGCGACCATCCGAAATATTTAGACGGCTCTGAATATCTACGAATCTATTATAGCAATCAAACTGAATTTGTTTATGTTTATAGGGGCTATGAACTTAAGTTCACCTATAGGACTTTAAATAACCTGGTGATCACAATTCCAACATGGCGGCGACGCGAAGTATAAATATTCACATGGACGTTTCTCGCAATTTAACCATCCGAGTGCAGTGAAACATGGTTCAGTAAATCCTTATACAAATGTTAATCCACTGGCATCTGATTTGTTTCAATTGTTTCGATAACCACAAGATGGCAGCTGTGCGAAATTTTATAATCTCCTTGTTACTTCTTGTGGCCTAATCATGCGATTGAAGTTTGAATGCTACACGTACACAATAATCTTCATGTAATAGTACATAACTCTAGGACCTACATATTTAAAATCCAACATGGCGACCATCCGAAATATTTAGTCGGTTCTCAATATCTACCAATCTCAGCAATCAAACTGAAATTTTGTATGTAGATAGAGGCAATTAACATAAGTTGGTTATATGAAAATAGGCTGTATAGTTCTTCATGGAACTATTTGTTTTTAAACAAATAAATGTATTTCTGTCGACTTTTCAAGAAGATTTTGGTACAAACCACACCTTGGTTGGTTGGTTCCTCAGTTTAGGGGCTACGACAACGCGGTCATGTAGCCCCGTGTACTTTGGGTGTGTGTACAATCTGTCTGATAACCGGTGTTCATTGTGATGACAGTACTACTGTGTGTTATCTGTTTTCAATTAAAGTGAGGACTGCAGATATTCAATTTTTTAGTTCAGCATGCTACCAACTACGCCACCGAAGCCGCTAAACATACACCTTAGCGTATTATTTAATAAGATAATAAGTAATCAGCAGAACACCTAATTGGTGAATATCAGGCAGGATTTAAAAAAAAAGGCAGGTCCCGTGCAGTACAAATTCTGAACCTCAAAACCATCTTGCAAATCCGTAAAACCACGCAAACAGTACTCACTAAATAACGATGTAAAAGAACCTCTAGACAACTCAAGCACAAAAAATCTATAAATATGCACCGATAAAGAAAATCAGGAAGATGTGGCGAGTAAACCCTGTGAAAATTATACCACTGGTGATGTCAGCAACAGGAATCGTTCCAAAGGCTCTGGCAACGGGTCTGGAGGAACTGAAAATGAAACATCTGATCGCCAGAATAAAGAAGTCAGTGTTGCTAGATACATGTCGCTTAGTCCGATTATTTGATATCCCAATAATAATTATAAAGTGCTTTATTTTAATGTTTATATCATGTATACTGGCCATAGCGGCCAGAGCAAATAAACTGGTGGTAGCTTTTCAAACCACCCGGAACATATATAACAAAAGATGCTTTTCTAAACAAAAGGTGATTTTCTATAAATACCAAAATTCATCACTACATCACTGCCGTCAAGCGCGTATCCCTCAATGCGTCAGAATGCCTTATCCTCTCTCAGAAATGTGTCCTCACTATGTTATAGCAAAAGGAAAGAAATATTCTCCACAACATACTTGGCCCCAAACTACGAAAACGGGATCTACGTAAGAAAATCCAGGCAACAAAATCTATTCTAAGATAGAGAAAATCACAGACACAATGCGAAAGGGCCTGGGCTCGCTTCTACGGTCACTTGCGACGGATGGACGACTCTAGATGGACAAAACGTATATTTAACAATTTCGACTCGAAACAAAAAACAACAGTTCCCATGTACGTTAACGTCAAGAAAAACCTCCAAGAAATGGGCCTACAGCCAGATGACGCGCACAAACGAAACCTTTTCCGAACAAGCATCGTGACTTTTGGAACTTTCCGAGTTGAGAAATAGACAACCGGTGCAAAGTGGTCGGATGAACGCCGTGCTCGACACAGCAAGTTAATGAAAACCTACTGGGTCAATCGTAAATTGAATAAACGCCAGAATGTATAGTCGAATTTATCGTGGTCCCTAGTTGGCCGATTAGCGAATAATAAATAAATAATAGCCGTTCGAGGAAACCACAGTCTTCTATTAAAAGACAGATATCACAAGCCTGGAAACAAAATACGGTATAATCGACAGGGTCCTGCACTTTAAATACCTCTGAGAATTCATCGAGCCGATAGGACTTGAACAAATCTCACAACAAAATCGTTTTCAAAAAGTCAAAAAGACATTAGGGTTAGTCCAAATCATCTACAACAAAAAATCTATGTCAAAACAGACAAAACTTCGGCATTACAACACAGTCATAAAACCAAAAGTCCTTTACGGAACTCGGACACTAAACAATAAACCTGAACTTGAAGAAATGAAAAAAGTAGGGGGAGGGGGGGGGAAAGATCATTAGAAAAATCTTAGGAGCAAGATATACCCAAGATGGTTACTGGCTACAATCAATGAAAACAATAGAACAGTTTTCAACCATCGAAATTGATAAATAATAATAATAATATCGTATGGCCTCGGGTGCCTGGTGCAAGCTTTGCTATTTGACACCCAGAGGGTAGCTTGCATGTCGAATTTCGAAGTTCCTTGACTATGAAAGTGAAGGAGGTTAGATGTTAAGATATCTAATCTCCTTGAACACAATAGCGCTTTCTTGTAGAGAAATGAGGAACTTTGTGCTGGCGGAAACTCCCGAGATTAATTTTGCCATTATGAACTCGGCCTACTGAATTCAAATGGATTCTTTGACATGCCAACATCGTATGACATGCGTATCGTATTTTTGCCGCCTTTCAAAAATCACTTACCACGGTCAGGGGCGAACCTGCAATCTTGGGGTTAGTAGACCGACACGCTATCCACTCACCCACCGTGGCAAGCTATCGAAATTGATATTAAGTAAAGACGAATGCACTTCTTTGGTCACCTCACTAGACTACCAGAAAATCGACTGACGAAAAGGATAATAGATTATGTAACCTCACTGAAGATCTCAACACTTTGGCTAGAAGAACTTGGAAAGGACCTCAAAAAACGTAGACATAAGTTCAACAGACATTTCAGAAAGGGACACCTTCAGACTCAAAGTAAATAAATGGGAAGTTACATCAGAGCAACCAAAATAATAACAGTACAGGCAAAACTCGTCGGAAGAATGTAAACAAGCCTTCCCGGAAAGAATGAAAATCTATTGAACAACAAAAAAAAGTTCAATGCGGTATTTTCCTAACGTCTTCCATTTATTGGGATAATTTACTTAAAATAAATAAATAAATAAATCCCTCCCTATATTATTCTGCTAAGCTCCCATTCCAGTTTTGTACCGAAAATAAGGTCCCATTAACACCATCCTACACATATGGGGTACCTACAGGTTCAGCATAACCCAATGCGTATGCGAAACGTGCTCACTTACTCTTTAAATGCCTCAAAATTAAATAAATACCTTAAAACATGTATATTTACAATGAAATAATGAAAGAATGCAACACGGTAACCATGGTAACAGAATCTCACAGGTCCATCTATTTCTGTAAGACGGAATGCATTTCCAATTATTTCATAACTGTGAAAGTTTCCAGATGGTTATAAGGCTATCACTGATCAAAATTAAGCAGTAAAATTCATCAAAACATACAGTATAATGCGCTTAAGGGGGTCAAGGGGCACTCTAGAATTTTTCACGCAATTTTCACGTGTGAGTGTGATACGAAAGGTATTTTTCACCGGACTATAAAGGGTCTCCGAAAACCACATTTAAAGGCCCTTAAATTAACAGTGTCTGTGATATTCCCAGAAAACTAACTTCGCTCTGATATACCTATGAAGGAATGGCAAACCCCTAACCACTGCACCAGTAGCTGAATTGATAAAGTCTGATTATTCATACCAAGAATAAATCAGTCATAACATTCATGAATGAGATTTTGCTAAGTGTACTCTTTACAACTAGAATATTCGCGGGCGAAGCCGCGACGGGTAATGCTAGTAAATAAATAAATCAATAATAATAGCCAGCTCTAGTCCAGTCAAGGAAAACGGTGATTACAGACTGAGACACAACCATGAACTCGACACACACGTTACCAAAATCACTGACCTGAAGAGAAAGAGGAGGATTGTGTTCTATGGTCATTTAACAAGACTGAGCCCAATGCTATTGTCAAACATAATCTTTACCAAGGGAGCTTGGTTCACAGAGGTAGGAAAGGATTTAAAAGAAGTGGGATTACATACGAGGTCTATTCCAAAACTAATGTCAGGTTAAAAAAAACATCCAAAATCAAAATTGTTTCCAAAACAATTGTTTTATTGAAATTCCTTACGTCTTTCACTATTTTCTACATAATTTCCATACTTATTTACACATTTGTCACATCGTTCCACAAGCCTTTGAATGCCTAAGTCGTAGAACTCGGCCGACTGCGAAGCTAACCAGTCTTTAACAGCTTCTTGCACTTCATCATCTGTGTCGAAGCGCTTGCCGCCAAGAAACTCCTTTAGGTAGCGGAACAGGTGGAAATCACTTGGCGCCAAGTCCGGACTGTACGGTGGGTGGTCCATCTGTTCCCATCCAAATTTCTTGATTTGAGTTTGCATGCCATTCGCAGTATGGGGTCTGGCATTATCATGCAACAACAACACTCCAGACGATAAAAGACCACGTCAAAGTTTAGTCAGGGTAGCGCAGTAGGCGGCTTTATTGATCATTGTCCCTGAAATAGTGAATCGTCGATCTTCACGAATTTTTTCATCAACCGCATGAACCAACTCGTCTGAAATCACTGATGGTATGCCAGAGCGGGGTTCATCGTGCACATTTTCCCGTCCTTCATTAAAGGCTCGCACCCACTTGCGCACTTTACTGTTACTCATTATGTTAGGACCGTACACTTCAGTAATCTGCCGATGAATTTCTGCCGCAGAAATGTTTCTTGCAGACAGAAACCGTATCACTGACCTTACTTCACAATCGGCGGGCTGCTTAATTGTCTTCAACATTGTGAACTGACTCTATCAACAGCACACAGCAACAGTCACAACGCTACTGGCGGCTTTTGCCGCGCAAGGCATGCCAGGAGTCGGCGCGCATGCGTGTTTTGCCCTTGGCGCCGCTTTCAAATATTTACAGCAAATCGGACTTTACTTTTGGAATTAACCTCGTACAACGATATTCAGATGTGTACGCCCCTTAAGATGAAATTAAAAGAACAGTAGAGTTTCCAGGAAAAGCCTAAACTAACAACAGGCAAGACGTGGACTGAAGCCAGGAAACAGCAGCATCGAGAACACATGAGGCGTTACTGGGCGAATGTTAAAGTTCGAGTGGGGGGAGCAGTGGTCCATAGCTGGCCGAAACGTCAAGAAGAAGAAAGAAAGAAAGAAAGAAAGAAAGAAAGAAAGAAAGAATGAAGAAAAGGAAGAAAGGAAGAAGAAGATGAAGAGGAAGAAGGGAAGAGGAAAGGAAGAAGACTAAAGAAGAAAGGAAGAAAGAAAGAAAGAAAGGGAGGATGAAGAGGGAGGAGAAGGAGAAAAGAAGAGGAAGGGATGAATAAGAAGAAAGGAAGAAGAAGCAGCACAAAGGAGGAAGCAGAAGAAGAAGATAAAGGAAGAAGAAGAATAAAGAAAGAACAAAGGAAGAAGAAGAAAAATAGAAAGAAAAGAGAAAGAAAGAGAGAAAGAATGAAGAAGAGGAAGAAAGGAAGGAGAAGACGAAAGAAGAAATGAAGGAAGAAGAAGAGGAGGAAGACGAGGAAGAAGAAGGGAAGAAAGGAAGAAGAAGGGCAGAAGAAGTAGAAGAATAAGAAAAAAGGAAAGAGAAGAAGGAAGGAGGAAGAAGAATAATAAAAGGAAGAAGAAGAAGAAGGAGGAAAAGAAAGAAAGAAAGAAAGAAAGAAAGAAAGAAAGAAAGAAAAAAAGAAAGAAAAAAAGAAAAAAAGAAAGAAGAAAATGAAAGTAGAAAAGGAAAGAGGGAAGAAGAAGAAGGGAAGATTCGGAAGAAAGAGAAAAGGAAGAAGAAGAAAGAAAGAAGGAAAGAAAAAAGAAAGACAGAAAAAGAGATAGAAAGAAAAAAGGAGAAAAATAAAAAATAAAGAAACAACCAAAGAAAGACATAAATACATAAATAAATAAATAAATAAATAAATAAATAAATGAATGAATGAATGAATAAGGTTTGCCCAGGGATCGACACAGCCCTTCCACTGTTCCACACCCAGTCTCTTGGATGGAATTAAAGTACGGAGTCTCTCAAAAACACAAACATAACTTAGTTTAAGATATTTAATTTACTTGCCATGGAAGTTAATTAGATTTATCCTCTTCAGAGTTAAAGTTCGAGGAAGAGAGCAGTTGGTCCATAGCTGGCCGAAACGTCAAGAAGAAGAAGAAGAAGAATATACGGCTCCGTGTGGAATGTAATTGGGCACAATATCTGTTGACCGACTGGAAAAATTTCTATAATAGAATTAAGCAACACTGAAAATTTACTTCTAGAACTTTAAACTTTCACAGGCAGCTTGTTTGATAGTGAAGATGATAATTGTTGTTTTAAGGGGCCTAACATCTAGGTTATCGGCCCCTAATGATCTGGTTGAGAGCGAAAATGTTAATGAAATGGAAACCAGAACGAAAATTAAGTGAGACGGAAAATACTTACAAAAAGGAACTCGGATTGAAACAACTCACAAAATGTTCTTACAAAAGGGAATTTAAAACGAAAAGATTCACAAAAAGAATAGATTGAAAAATACCCACAAAATGTAGGCTAGGTTCAAACTACGTACAACATGCAATGTAGAGTCGAAATACTTACAAAATGCAATTGAAATTCAAAATACTTACAAAATGCAAATGAGATCGAAAATACGTACAAAATGCAATTGAGGTTCAAACTACTTACAAAACGCAATTGAAATTGAAAATAAACAATGCAATTCAGATTCAAATATCCCAGTTTCAATCCAAATTATTCACAAAGTGCAATTGAAATTCAAAATACTTACAAAAGGCAATTGAAATTGAAAATGCTTACAAAATGTACGGTAGATTCAAACGACTCATGTGGATTGACAATACTTACAAAATGCAATTTAGATTGAAAATACTTGACAAAATGTAATTTAGATTCAAAATACCCACAACATGCAATTGAGAATCAAAATATTTGCAAAATGCCCATCAAACAAAATGCAATTTAGATTTAAAATTCTTGCGAAATGCGGTTTTGGTTGAAAATACTTACAAAATGCAATTGAGGTTGAAAACACTCACAAAATGCAATTTAGATCGAAACAAGTAGTTCCGTGAAGAACTATAGGAGCCTATTTTCATATATCCTACTAATATTAATTGCCTCTATCAACATACTAAATGTCAGTTTGATTGCTGTAATAGATTCGTAGATATTGAAAACCGACTACCATGTGAATATTTATAATTCGCGTCGCCACCATGTTGGATTTGTGATCACTAGGTTATTAAAAGTCCTATAGGTGAACTTATGTTCATAACCCCTATGAACATAAAAACATTCAGTTTGATTGCTGTAGTAGATTAGTAGATATTGAGAACCGTCTAAATATTCCGGATGGTCACCATGTTGAATTGTTATATGTACAGGCCAAAGAGTCATGTACCTTTAAAGGAAAATTATTGCGTAGATTCATTATTCAAACTTTCACTTCGATCGCATGATTACGACACAAGAAATAAAAACTTAATTTAAAAATTCGCACAGCCGCCATCTTGAGGTTATGTTAACAATTGAACTAAATTACATACCAGTGCATTACAATGTGTATAAACATTTGCTGTACCAAGTTTCATTGCGTTTGGATCATTAAATCGCGAGAAAAGTCTATTTAAAACTTTCAAATTCGCTTGGCCGCCATGTTAGTTTTCTAGTTAACCGGTCTTTGAAAGTCTCATAGATGATATTCCAGTAGTGCCCTTCATCTCTGTGCAAAATTTCAGGTTGATACCGGTATTAGTTTCAGAGATGTAGAATGCCGGTGAAATATTTCGCACAGCCGCCATATTGCGGTTATGTGAATAATTGAACGAAGTTAGATGTCGGAGCATTACAATGTATATAAACATATACTGTACCAAGTTTCATTGCGTCTGGTTGGTAAAATCGCGAGAAACGTCTATTTAAAAGTATAAATTCGCTTGGCCGCCATGTTGGTTTTGTAGTTACCAGGTTTTCAAAGGTCACATAAGCGAACTTCTAGTAGTTCCGTTTATCACCATACAAAATTCCAGGGTGATATCGGTAATAGTTTCGGAGATATTGAATGCTGGTGAAATATTTCGCACAGTCGCCATGTTGGATTGGTGAGACGTAACAAAATTTGAAGGGCACGGTCGGGGTCTCCCGGGATAGTGCCATAAACTTACCGAGTTTCATTGAAATCGCTCCAGCCGTTTAGATTTTATTAGGGGGACACGCACACACACACACCTCACACACACACACACGCACACACACACGGACAAAAGGTGATCTCATAAGCCTATTTTTTTTCAAAATTGAAAATAGGCTAAAAAACTTACAAAATGCAACGTAGATAAATACCTACAAAAATAATGCTAAAGGTAATTTAGATACAAGGGGAGCCAATTAACAAAAACAGTGCGGAAATCTTAAAGAGAAAAGGAAATATAATGAAAAGAAAACAAGAGGTCTTACCCCTCGAAGAAGGAGGGATCAGGAAAGATGAGACAAGGGCCAATTAAGGCGGGAAAGTGAAAGACTCCCTAGGCCTCGGATACCGTAATACCGTCGGGGTTGGAAAAGAACAAGAGTTGACCAAGGGAGGTCGACAGGAAAGAAGACAGAGAGGAGCCCGGCACATGTAAGTGGAAGCAATGCCGGAGTCAGCTGGGGTCTCGTGGTTGCCAACCCACGTCCCACAAGATGTGAGCCCCTGGGGGAAGCTTGTTTGAAACAACACCATTGCATTACAGCCGAGACTACACATCTATAAAATGCCTTGTAAATATGGCTGGCAAGTACTGCTTGCTTATTCAGCGCCAGGTTACGACCTGTCCTAGTCTTACGACCCACAGACCTGCATCTGCTATCACTGGTCTGTGTATATCTGCTTTCACTCGTGTATTCTGTCGGTCCTCCATCTGGTTTCAAAAGTAACCATTTAGTATTTGATATTTAATTTATGTAGTAATACAAATTTTCATAGATATTTTCAAAGGATTATTAATGTTTTTTCTTAATTATTTATTAAAACTTAACGTAAGGATATCCATTTACTTAGTTTAAGTATACTTAGGATAAGTTTGATTAATGTGCTGATGAAGAAAGCAACGTGTTTTGAAACATGTACACATAGTCTATAAAATATAGGCATTTAAGTGTTTTTTAGTATTGATTTGGCGAATATATAACACAAGTGTTTTTTAATTATTCAATGAATACGGATTTACACAATTTGCTATTATGGCGAATAGTTTTGCTTATTTCTGGCAACAGCAAATATTTTGTGTAATGACGATTTCATCATAGACTATACATATTAGTGTTAATCGCCATCTGACCCATTGTATTTGCTCCCACTTGGAACAACTCGCTGACAGGACAATTTCTTTACACAAATTACACTGGTCACCAAAAACCTCTTTTGATCACTTACAAAATCAAAACAAGCAGTTTATGGAAGATAATTTATCTCCGAATCCAGATATAATCTCGGAAGTTATGTATCGGCCTCCGATTCCATGTTATAATGGATTTTGTAAATGCATGCGTCAGGCTACATATTACATGTATTTGGTAAAAAGAGATGTGTTAGTAGATACATTTATCAAAAAATTAGCTATATCAGAGTAAATAGAAGTGAATAGACATACCTTTTTCCTGGTTTCTGACGATACTTTGCCTCATGACTCATCCGCCTCATTCGTACCCTGGTGGTGAGTTTTGGAACGGAAGATAATGAATGGACGTCCTTGTATATACATTTAGCTTGTATATTGGGTTTCACGGCCCTTGAATTAAAACTCAGCCAATTTTTTTAGGTTCATGCCGTGTCTTGTGTGGGATTTCCGGGCGTCAACACCAAGAGTCCGTTGTTGAGCCAGCTTGGTGTTCCTAGGTGAAACCCCACATAAGACACTGCATAAACCGAGAAAAATTGCTGAGTTTTAATTCTACTTACGAATTTTTATGACATCCACTCCAGTAGTTTTGACGTCAACCCCATAACAAACTGACACAACAATGAAACCAAGGGTGTTTTTCATCATTATAATACCTCATCTGTTATAAACTCAAAGCTTCAGTCTTCTTCTTCTTCTTCTTCTCCCACTTCAAGTGGGGTCGATGTTTCTGGCAAGTCTTTTCCATTTTATTCTGTCCCACACATCGTCGTCTCCTAACTACTTCTCCATTAGGTCTTCATGGATATTGTCAGTCCATCTTCTTCGAGGTCTGCCTCTATTCCTCGTGCCATCCACAACCAGAGACATCGCTCTCCTCTTTAGATAGTTGTTATTTCGACGCATAACATGCCCATATCACAGCAGTCTTCTCTCCTGGATTTTCTTGGAGACTTCTGTTACTTTTACTGTGCCCCTGATTTTTAGCCTATTTTCAATTTTGAAAAAAAAAAATAGGCTTATGAGATCACCTTTTGTCCGTGTGTGTGTGTGTGTGTGTGTGAGATGTGTGTGTGTGTGTCCCTAATAAATTCTAAACGGCTGGAGCGATTTCAATGAAACTCGGTAAGTTCATAGCACTATTCCGGGCGACCTCGACCGTGCCTTTCAAATTTTGTTACGTCTCACCCATCCAACATGACGGCTGTGCGAAATTTTACACCAGCATTCAATATCTCCAAAACTATTACCGATATCACCCTGGAATTTTTTACAGTGATAAAGGGAACCACTAGAAGTTCACCTATGTGACTCTTGAAAAACTGGTAACTACAAAACCAACATGGCGGCCAAGCGAAGTTGCGACGTTTAAATAGACGTTTCTCGTGATTTAACCAACCAAAGGCAATAAAACTTGGTACAGTACATGTTTATACACATTGTAATGCACTGGTATCTAATTTATTTCAATTGTTTACATAACCTTAAGATGGCGGCTGTGCGAAATTTAAAATTAAGTTTTTATTTCTTGTGTCGTAATCATGCGATCGATGTGAAAGTTTGAATAATGAACCTACGCAATAATTTTCCTTTAATGGTACATGACTATATGGCCTATACATTTAACAATCCAACATGGCGACCATCCGAAATATTTAGACGGCAATGAATATCTACGAATCTATTATAGCAATCAAACTGAATATTTGTATGTGCATAGGGGCTACGAACATAAGTTCACCTATAGGACTTTCAATAACCTGGTGATGATAAATCCAACATGGCGCTGACGCGAAGTATAAATATTCACATGGACGTTTCTCGCAATTTAACCATCCGAGTGCAGTGAAACTTGGTACTGTAAATCCATATACGAATGTTAATCCACTGGCATCTAATTTATTTTATTGTTTCCATAACCACAAGATGGCAGCTGTGCGAAATTTTAAAATCTCCTTCTTTTTTCTTGTGTCCTAATCATGCGATTGAAGTTTGAATACTACACGTACACAATAATCTTCATGTAACAGTACATAACTCTAGGACCTACATAAATAAAGTCCAACATGGCAACCATCCGAAATATTTAGTCGGTTCTCAATATCTACGAATCTATTACAGCAATCAAACTGAAATTTTGTATGTTGTTAGAGGCAATTAACATAAGTAGGATATATGAAAATAGGCTGTATAGTTCTTCACGGAACTACTTGTCTCATTTGCGATGTGATCAATCCCAGTGATGCCACTCATCCAGCGCAGCATCTTCATCTCAGTCACATCCAGGTTATGACATTGTGACTTAGTTATTGCCCATGTCTCCGCACCATACATCATGGCTGGCCTCACAGCTGCCTTGTAGGCCTTTCCTTTCACCCTTATATTGAGCCTTTTGTCACACAGAATGCCAGAAAACCATTTCCAGTTCATCCAGGCTGACTGAACCCTGTGGTTAATCTCAGTATTTATGTTGCCATCTTCAGATATGGCTGACCCAAGATACTTGAAGCTACTGACTGGCCTTAAGCTTACTCCATCCATCTGTACTAATTCATTGCCCTCACCACCAAGGCACGAATACAAAGCTTCAATTCAAAATGTGTTCAGACTGAAATATAGGTGGCGCAATTCTGTTTATTTATTTATTTATTTATTCATTTATTTATTTATTTAACATCCCTGCCACTGAGGAGGTGAGAATTTCTTTCGCCAACGCAAGGCAGAAATATCTTTACGATGTGTAGAATAAACGGAGCAGAAAGTTCTGTTATAGCTCACATATGACACGGCCGATAGTTATCTCTGTCCCTGTTGTTGACACGAGCAGACCAGCCCTATCGTCTGGAAGTAGACCCACTCACTGTTTGAACAAGAGACAGTCTTGTTTCCGCTGTGATACCGTACGTCTTGTGTGCCAACACGGCACAGATCCAATACCTCTATCTTGTTATTCCTTTTCTTTTATTATTTTCAATATCCTAGAGAAACTATATTTTGGAGAAGAATAGAGTTATGGGTGTTATCAGTTTTCACAATACGCTACAGTACAGTAGGTACAAAAGGTTTGTGACCAGACTACATTATGCCACGACCCTACAATGGCAATAATTAAGACACGAGTATGTTTATAAAAAAAAAAACAAGGGGCTCACATCTTGTGGGACGTGGGTTGGCGACCCCAGCTGAGCCCTGCATTGCTTCCACTTACTTGTGCCAGGTTCCTCTCCGTCTTCTTTCATGTCGACCTCAGTTGGTCAACTCTTGTTCTCTTCCCGACCCCGACAGTATTAGGGTATCCAAGGCCTAGGGAGTCTCTTCCTTTCCCGCCTTAATTGGCCCCTGTCTCATCTCTTCTGATACCCCTCCATCTGTGAGGGGTCAGCCTTCGTTTTCTTTTCATGTTATCTCCCTGCCTTCTGCTCAAGGTCCTCAAGGAGGCAGGGTGTATGTAGCCCAACCACTTCTGGTGCACCCTGGATATTGCTACACCCTCATGGGCTCATGGCTGGTGATCTCGGGAGTTGGCGACCCTGAGGGATGCCTGAGCTGGGTCCGGTTTTCCCCCTTTTATCCATTACCTTTGGGAGGAACCTCTCCTCTTTCACTTTACTATCTGCCTTTCATGGCTCTCCTTCCTTCCAAGTCTCTCAATCCGCATTCTTCGAGGGTTGAGGGCATTTCTTTTCCTCCTGCCCTTTATTTGCCTTATTCTCCTTTTGTTTTCCATTTCTTCTTCTAGTATATAAGTTAGTATTTAGTTAGGTAGATTTCATTAGAAAGCTAACTATTGCAATGGGTCCCATGTTTCGACTTCCGGAAAATTTCGACATATTGTAACGATTCGATCCCATAGCTGTTATATTTAAAGGGTTATTCATTTATTATCATGTTATTATTATTATTATTAACTAGTACATCCATGAGATGATTTTTATATCAGATAATTGTAAGCGGTTTTGATTATTATATTCAATTAGATTTTTATTAACAATTACTTGTAAAGAGACGAAGTATTATATATTGCAACAAGACTGGCGATATGGACTAACCCTGTGCGTCACAAACTGAACGACGTAGTAAGAATTTCACCACGCCAACTGCGTCATTTTCCTGAGATGTTAAGAAACCCACTATGTTGTAACCAACACGCCATTTTCTACGGTATATACGCGTCAATATATATTGCAAGTTATGAGTCAAGAATGGAGAAGGCTAAGAGAGAGGGAAGCTGTGACACCACGTGACAAGGAAGTCATTAGTATTTGTACCTGCAACATCGGACAAGAATGGCATTGATCTACAGCCTCAATGAAGGAAGGAAGTTGTAACCTTGCTTTCTGGGTCCTAATGGACTGAGCACCGAGAGTCGACACTGAACGATGTCTTGCCGATATCTATATCAATACATAATGGGTTATATCCCTGATCAAGAGTCTTTCTACAGATGGCAACGTACTTAATGAGGATATTTCATAGTAAATGAGATATCACATCATTTTTTTAAACATAAGCGACGTAACATCGAGATTATCGATCATTTCTTAAATATGACGAGTCTTCGACTGGGTGAGCCAACAATTCAATAAAACTATCGTCTCTATTATAATTTAACTTCATTTAACTTTCAATTCATTTTAATATTCATTTTCTTTTAAATAATTAATTGCCGCATTGAGTAATTTTAAATTCAATTGTGTGACTATCACTATTCTGTTTTATTAGTATTTTGTTCTTGAGTAAATAAATTCATTTCCTTTAACGTAATGCCTATTTCTTTCATTGTAGTTGGTACTTTAAGGCAATCATACTCCTTGATTAAATACGGATTGGTTAGATGACTTTGTCTCACTACGGCCCGGGTAAGTGGTTCTCGACTCTACTGCTGATAGCCGAGGTTAAATCAATAAATTTCGATTCACTATCTTAAATAGGAATCTGGCGCTCAACAACTTATTATATTACACTATCACAGGTAAGGTCACACCACAGTGTATATTATTTATTCATATCATGTTTGTTTTATTGAACCACAATAGTCATCACCACGTTTAGTTAACTCATTAGAAATGTTACATTTGGCGCCACAAAGTAGGACACGAAAACCATTCGGTATTTAGGAGAGGAGTGTATAATTTCAGTGCAAATTGTCAGTGCTTTTGGGGGACAGTGAAGTGACGTGAATTTTGGAAGGGAATTGTATTAAATATATTGCATAATGTTTTCAAAAGATCGTGTAGATTGGTTCATGAGGGAGATGAGAATGCTTAGTCAGGAGATGAAAGAAGATATGAATAGACATAATCAGGAGATGAGGAAGACGTTTGATAAATTAGATAGAGAACATCAGGAGTGGATGGAGAACTCAGTTAGAGAACGTCAGAAGACAGCCTGTAAGGAAACTGTAATTGAAATCAGATTAAAGTCAGACGAGATTTTAGGTGAAAGTAGATTGGAGGTAGAAGAAATTGTAGTTGAAAACAGATTAGAGTCAGTGGAGATTGTAGATGAAAGCAGATTGGAATCGGAGAAGATCTTTGGTGAGGAACGGCAAGTAGCGGAGATTTTAGGTGAAATCAGATTAGAGTCAGACGAGATTTTAGGTGAAAGTAGATTGGAGGTAGAAGAAATTGTATTTGAAAACAGATTAGAGTCAGTGGAGGTTGTAGATGAAAGCAGATTGGAGTCAGAAGAAATTGTAGTTGAAAACAGATCTGAATCAGAGGAAATGTTAGGTGAAAGCAGATTGGAGGTAGAGGAGATTTTAGGTGAAAGTAGATTAGAGGTGGTAGAGACTTCAGGGGATACTGAAGTAGAATCAATGAAAACAGCCTGCAAGGAGACTATAATTGAAAGTAGATTGGAGTCAAAGGAGATTGTAGGTGAAAGCAGATTAGAGTCAGAGGAGATTTTAGATGAAAGCAGGATAGCTGTAGAAGAAATTATAGGTGATGAACAGCAGTTAGCGGTTATAATAGGAGAAAACATAGTAGAGTTGGTAGAGATGCTAGACATAGATGAAAGTAGCTTAGGTAAGGAACAGCAATCAGCGGAGATGATAGATGAAAGCAGGACAGCTATAGAATGTAGTGAAAAAGAAGTGGAAAAGATGAGAGAAAAGATAGGGATAGAAGTAGGTAAGATAAAGAAAGTACTAAGCACCCAAGAGATTAAGATGCAGACAATCATAGATAAATTAGATAGGCAAACTAGGGAAGAATTTAGTCCTGAGATAGAGGAAGTTAATATGAAATTATTAGAGGCAGAGAAGCGCGCGTCAAGTAATAGTCAGAAGAACATAATTAGTAAACAGGTTAAGAGGAGGAGAGAGATAGATAAGAGCAGAAGCAATAGTCCACGGCTTAAGAGAGCATTAAGTGATAGTAACGGAGAAATGAAAATGAAACCTAAAGGTAGATATTTTAGAAATAAAATGAAAGAGAAGAGAATTAAGTTGTTAGAGGAAAAAGAAATCAGAATGAAAGAGAGAAAGAAAGCATATGATGTGCAGAGGCGTACTGAATTAGCCAGACTTGGGGAAGTGAGAGGGAGAAAGCCGAAGTACTGTGTTACTATGGATGAATGTAGTACAGAGGAAGTAGAAACTAATGTAACACGGAAGGAAGAATGTGGAATTCTAGTTAAAGATAGAATTGAAGATGAATGTGGTAAGAACTGTGAAATGCCAGAGAACGTAGTGATGTAAATTTGTATTACCGATAGTTACTGTTCCGTATGACTTAAATATTAAATAGAGAAGTTTAGTATGATTTAACAGAGGTAGATGAGAAACCTGATGTGTGTAATTTTAATTCAGTCGTGAAGTTAGGATGGTAAGGGGCGCGTAGTGCCTACGCTTATTGATTTAGATTGACTAAAATCATTTAATTTGGAAGACAAAGATTGTCGTGCTATTGAGCAATTCAGGTAAGTTGAATGTGGGTCCTTAAACTGCAGGTAAGTTGGATGAAGTGAGAATTAAATTTAAAAAGTAGGAAGGTTATTAAAAAGGTAAGTAATCGAAAGAAAGTAATAATTATTATGGCAACCATAATTATGAATATAATGGTAATGAAGATTTAATTCAAAAGTGAGTGAAGATAAGATGATACAGTGGTAATAAAACTAGTGAGTTGAAGAATTAAGTATTGATTTAATAAAGAAGTTTCAGTTGAGGACAGCGAGGTTATCAGTGGATATATTTTGAGAAATTTATAAGTGGTTTAGAATAGTTAATGGTAATGCGTTGTATGAATTAACCAACATCGGGTTGAAATGAGGAAGTAGTAACTAATTAGGACATCTGATACTTGTTGACAGATATGTGTGTGTGTATGTGTGTATTTTCACGTAAATGGACGTGAGTTTGAAGAAGTAAGCCAACGAAGGTAATGCCATTGAGCAATGTGGTTTTTAAAGTTTTGGTAAGATGCCAAATGAAGTTGTTTTTTGAGGAAGTTTTTGGTAAGATGCCAAATGAAGTTTTTTAAGGAGGAAGTTTTGGTAAGATGCCAAATGAAGTTGTTTTTTGAGGAAGTTTTTGGTAAGATGCCAAATGAAGTAGGTTGGAGGAAGTTTTTGGTAAGATGAAGTAGGTCAGCGAGGTATATTCCGTTAAGCAATAATTATTTTTTATGGTATCTACGGGACTACGTGAAGTTAATAAGGGAGTTTTTTTTAAAGTATATATGGATGTATGCACACAAGGTAATAAGAGATTACAAAGGTAAGATTGTCCAAGTTTTTGTTACAGTTACGCACGTTTTAAAGATATTACAAGGCTTGTTATCGAGCTAAACCACTTTGTAGTAAAAAGTTACTGATGATTAATAACGAATTAATGATGTGGTAGATTGTTGTCCTACACACAGGTTAAAGTAAAGATAATAGTAATAATTATATGGTTGGCATAATATTTTCTAGAATTGAAAGGAATTTGTTATAATTCGACGTTTTGTGGATTTTAAAGATAAATTTTTTTTTAGTAGACGAGAAATTAAAGTTTTATTTATGTCATACGGAGTTAGTAAAGATAAGTTAATATTTTGAAGGAAGAATAAGTTGGTAAGATAAGTGTATACCTAAGGGGTAATAATGAAGTTACAATTAAAGGCAGGTGTAAGTTACGCATTTAATTTGATAGAGAAGAAAGTATCTGAACTGTGTTAGAACTCAGAACTTGCTTTATGAAGTGATTATGGGAGAATATTTGCTAATTAGGAGTGTCGGTGTTATTAACTATCAACAGGAACACTGTCATTATTTTAGGAAGACAATAGTTAGGAAAGCTAAGTGTGATGTTATTATTCCAAGGAATTAGTCGAAGCATGTAAAAATTTTTTAGCTGAAATTTAATGTGTTATTGGTCAGTAAGAGGTGACCTGTAACAGTAAGAAGAAGTGGAATTATACCACGAATAGGGGAAGTTTTTGTATGTGACGTGTGAAGTCACGATGAGTTTTGAAAGATTCTGGTATAGCAAGAGTGAGCTATAGTCCAGGCGGTCAGAACAAGTAGGAAGTGGTGTTTGGAGGACACGGTACTTAATTAAGAGTTTTGAGAGAAAACTAAGGGGGGTTTTTAGGCATTCAGCAAAAAGTCAAATCATGAATAGACTAAGTTCAAAGTATAAGAGCATTAATATTTTGTGGAACGAAATATTTATTCCGAGGAGTTTGTCATGTGTTTTTGTGAAATAGTTTAGTGATATACGTAATTCAGGTATTGAGTAGTATTTTGTCCAAGTCTTAATCATTTTGTTATGGTAAGTAAGGAATGACGTTACGGTAAAGTTATATCTTGACGCTAAGTTAAATTTTATAAAGTGAACAAGAAGTCAGATTTTATGTTTATTGGTGATTTTGAAAATTCAAGTTATTGTTTTCGAGAAGTAGTAAAGAGGAATTATGGTTTTATGTGAAGTTAAGAAGTCGTGGAGACTTAGGAAGTATTAATTTGGAAGGAGGCGGCCGTGGCCTAAGAAAGAATTAAGCCACGAAGGCAGGTGAGTAGTAACTTGGATATTTAAATGAACTGTTTAATAACTGCTTTGAGGTATTTCGATGTCATTATGTATTTGGGGAAATATTTACATGTATGACATATGCACTGAAATTGGAATTGCCTTGAATATCTTGCTAAGTTATTTTTTTCTTCAATTATTGAAATTTTACTGCATTTGAGTAATCCCTTTATAAAGACGAAAGGAATATTGTATTGTTTGCATCCTATTATCGTGTGCTGTAATAGTTATTATGGGTTAATCAGCTGGTATTACAACAATGTACTTCTACGCCAGACTGATATACAAAAACTACGTTCAAAAGAGTTGAAGCCAAAATTGTATGTCATGCATACGATCACCGAAATATAAACGAGTGCAGCGTTGACATATATGTCAAAAATAAAAGTGAAGGGCATTTTATATGTATATTTTTTACAGCTCGTTTAATACATAAAGAAGAATGAACATTATGAACATTTGGAAGAATGAGATGAATGAAAGTTAAAATATGATTTTTTTGTGAAGAATACATTTATGTATATTTTTTTTACAACATATATAAAGAAGAATGAACATTATGAACATTTGGAAGAATGAGAAATGATAGTACAAATATGTAAAGTGAAAAGAGTATGTTCTTGTATATCTTTATGTATTGTTGAAGGGTATTATTTGTATGTTGTCGTTATGGGGGTATTAATATTTAAATTTGTATTCATTTGTGTAGGATGTGTAGTGATATAAATAATGTTACATTTTATTTTAAATTATTTATATCAGGGGCGATTGTAACGATTCGATCCCATAGCTGTTATATTTAAAGGGTTATTCATTTATTATCATGTTATTATTATTATTATTAACTAGTACATCCATGAGATGATTTTTATATCAGATAATTGTAAGCGGTTTTGATTATTATATTCAATTAGATTTTTATTAACAATTACTTGTAAAGAGACGAAGTATTATATATTGCAACAAGACTGGCGATATGGACTAACCCTGTGCGTCACAAACTGAACGACGTAGTAAGAATTTCACCACGCCAACTGCGTCATTTTCCTGAGATGTTAAGAAACCCACTATGTTGTAACCAACACGCCATTTTCTACGGTATATACGCGTCAATATATATTGCAAGTTATGAGTCAAGAATGGAGAAGGCTAAGAGAGAGGGAAGCTGTGACACCACGTGACAAGGAAGTCATTAGTATTTGTACCTGCAACATCGGACAAGAATGGCATTGATCTACAGCCTCAATGAAGGAAGGAAGTTGTAACCTTGCTTTCTGGGTCCTAATGGACTGAGCACCGAGAGTCGACACTGAACGATGTCTTGCCGATATCTATATCAATACATAATGGGTTATATCCCTGATCAAGAGTCTTTCTACAGATGGCAACGTACTTAATGAGGATATTTCATAGTAAATGAGATATCACATCATTTTTTTAAACATAAGCGACGTAACATCGAGATTATCGATCATTTCTTAAATATGACGAGTCTTCGACTGGGTGAGCCAACAATTCAATAAAACTATCGTCTCTATTATAATTTAACTTCATTTAACTTTCAATTCATTTTAATATTCATTTTCTTTTAAATAATTAATTGCCGCATTGAGTAATTTTAAATTCAATTGTGTGACTATCACTATTCTGTTTTATTAGTATTTTGTTCTTGAGTAAATAAATTCATTTCCTTTAACGTAATGCCTATTTCTTTCATTGTAGTTGGTACTTTAAGGCAATCATACTCCTTGATTAAATACGGATTGGTTAGATGACTTTGTCTCACTACGGCCCGGGTAAGTGGTTCTCGACTCTACTGCTGATAGCCGAGGTTAAATCAATAAATTTCGATTCACTATCTTAAATAGGAATCTGGCGCTCAACAACTTATTATATTACACTATCACAGGTAAGGTCACACCACAGTGTATATTATTTATTCATATCATGTTTGTTTTATTGAACCACAATAGTCATCACCACGTTTAGTTAACTCATTAGAAATGTTACAATATCTTCGCGTTTCACATCCTCCAGACCCCAAAACTACCGTCAGTTCAAAAGTTTATATATAATTTATGTATGTATATATATATGTATATCAGTTTCTTGTGTACAAGATAACTGTCGTAATTTTGCACCAATAACTTTGCATTTTTTACATAATTACGCCATTATGCCAAGGGATGAGAAAAATGATTTCGGAATTATAAGAAAATGCCAAGAGCTACCAGTGGTTGCCATGTCAACACTACTAAATTGATGAGGGATGAGCCATCAGACGTTGCCATGACAACGCACTTGCGCGAGATCAGATTCAGATTTCCATCTGACTAAGTGTGAAGTGGCTTCGGTGACGTAACTGGTAGCATGCCCAAGTTCGCGGGTTCAAAGCCGGCCAAAGTCGTCGGATTTTCTAAGAGTGCTAAAAATCCCTCAGTATGCTTTCCTTTGGAGGGGAGGAACCAACGTTCGTTGCGAGTTGCTGATTGCAGTGGCATCTAGTATCCAAGTTCACAGCTAGGTGTCGTTGACGGTAGTATCTGGTAGCAACATTAGGAACTACTGCTTGAAATTGAGCGTCTGCATTCCTTACCTGAATTACAGACTAATACAGCCATCACAATTCACACCGTTTATCAGACAGATTCTACACTCACCCAAAGTACACGGGGTTAGATGACCGCGTTGTCGCAGCCCCTAAACTGAGGAACCAACCAACATATCTGCGGGAGATATAATTTTGCGTGAAGAAGTAACAGACCGTTACATAGTTATACATAAGTGTCGAAACCTTGCATAAGGACAGTGTGACCACAAGTATAAAAATGGACTCCTAATGACAAGAAGGTTACCGTCATCATAAGACAATAAAATGTTTAAAATATGCATAAAATGACGAAAAACAAAGTTAATTAATCTCCAATTATAAAATACTTTCACGCAATAAATGAGGTCTGATCCTTCTACGAAAACCTGCATATTCTGCCTATTTTCGCCTATCCCCAAGTTTGTCCGGTGAAATCTACCTCCGCCTTCCGGCGTGCCGAGAGGACTTTTTTAGTTATAGTTTACATTTCATTTTCATCTTCACTATCACCCAAACCATTAGGGGCCGATAACCTAGATGTTAGGCCCCTTAAAACAACAATTAGCATAATCATCATGTTTATAAAACAATCGAAGCGAGTTTTATAATTTCCATACGAGTGTCTTAATTACCATTAAAGGCGAGTAGCATACGACTGTTTATGTTCGACGATAATTATAATTTAATTTTATGTTCTAACATAAAAATTCATATATCTGTCGAGATTCTGTCGGTTGACTTTTTCTTCTTCCTCTTGAGCATTGAGTGGGCTCAGCATTTATATGTACCCAATAACGAATTCCAAAGCTTTGAAACATTGTTTATCCTGAAGTAGCACCAACAGGCAGCGCACAGGTACTATGTTGGATCATTTTGTTATTTTGGTCAAGTAACACAAAATACGCTAATAATAATATTAATAATAATAATAATAATAATATAATAATAATAATATCGTATGGCCTTGGATGCCGGGTGCAAGCTTTGTTATTTGACACCCAGAGGGTAGTTTGCATGTCGAGTTTCGTTGTTCCTTTAAGCAGTATGAAAGTCAAGGAGGTTAGATATCTAAGCTCCTTGAACACTATAGCGCTTTCTAGTAGAGAAATGAGGAACTTTGTGTTGGCGGAAACTCCCGAGATTAATTTTGCCATTATGAACACGGCCTACTGAATTCAAATGGGTTCTTTAACATGCCAACATCGTATGACATGCGTGTCGTAAATTTGTGCCGCCTTTCAAAAATCACTTACCACGGCCAGGAGCGAACCTGCAAGCTTGGGGTTAGTAGACGGACACGTTAACCACTCACTCACCGTGGCAAGCACAAAATACGCTCTATCAAACGCTTTAAAATTAAAATGTACCGTATAATCAATTAGGTATTCTTCAAATTCGATGCGTATACGATGTGAACGGAAGGCAAATCAATTGATTCCCAAATAGAAGAATTATGACATCTGGCGGAAAAGTTTCGCAAGTGAAATCCATTTACTGAACGGAGAGCTGGATTATAATTTCCGTGGAACTAATGTCATACGCATGCTTCCTCCATGACGATCTGGTGTGTTTATATCAAAAACAGCATTCACAAAAATTGTCGCCGAAATCTTACAAATGCCCTGTGTAGAAATTGGAGTTGCTGATATTAAGGTACATTTCTCTTTCTTTTGCAATATTGCCCAGTTTGCTTGTGCCTTGTAACTACAATGGTTGGTCCAATATAGGCTACATTGTCAACTTTTAAATTATGTAATTCATGTCTGACATGTTGGATTTTGAGTGCATGTGAGAAGCTATCCTTACCTAATTGGCCAATGAATTAAAATATTGAGCTCTGATTGTTGGAGAAACTGTGTTATACTGAAAAGTAGTACTTTAATTATCCCCATTATGATACAATATTCTGACATATAATATTTACATATCGACATCGTCGAACATAATAGTACATTATGCAATGAGCCTATAATGGCTATAATTAAGACACAAGTATGTTTATAAAACGAGCGTATGCGAGTTTTATAATTTCCATACGAGTGTCTTAATTAGCATTATAGGCGAGTTGCATACGACTGTTTATGTTCGACGATAATTATAACTTTATTATATGTTTTAACATAAATATTCATAAATATATGTTCAGTCACTAAAATTTTGTGATCGGGTGCTGCGCTCGGTAGTATATCTCTGTTTTCCAAGCTCTCTGGTCGACCGACGCATGCGCTCTGTGTGCTTCAATGCCATATGTTCAGATTGTGCACCAGTATTCAGTAAAACTGTCACCGAAGACGATTGAAAACAACCCGCTGTGTAGCTATTGGATTTGAGGATATTAAGGTACAGTGCTATTTCTTGTCTCATATTCACCAGTTTATTTACGCGAACATATGGACGGTGCACTTTCGGTGATTAATATAGACATGTTGGATTTTGAGCGCATGCGCGAAGGTATCCTTATCTAATTGATCACACAACTGTTTCTTGAGCTCTGATTGGTGGGAGAAACTGTTTCATAATGAAAAATAGTGTTATAATGACCATCATTATGATACAGTTTCCAGACATATAATAGTGAGGGTCGAACATAAAGAATTTAACAACATTTTTCTTACATTTACTATTCTATTTTATGCGCTAAAATAATGTGTGCGTTTTTTCTTTTTTACAATTATATAGCGTTTCCGCGCAGCACGGTCAGGAAGACGTTTTACTAACATCAGTTCTCACTTCCAGGCGAATGCTAGGACGGTACCTTTAATAGGCGTGGCCGAAATACTTCCAATTCCTGTCCGTAACACTATCTTTGGCAGAAAAGATATTCAAGAAGAGCCAAGTCCGTAAAAGAAATACTGTACAGTAAAAATATTATTTTGTTTTTTATTATTTTTGATCCGGACAAACCGGAGATCCGGATTAAAGAGGGACGGATAAACGAGGTTATTGTGTACATCATAATCTTTTTGCCCTTCAGGAAAGCAACTCAACGTTGAAAACATCCTTAAGGTCATAGACTAGACCCTCCATGAACACTAATCCTTTAGGAGACATGGACTTGGGAATTTACGTACATTGTACTGTAGGGGACCTGAGTGGGGACCCTCTACAATGTAGTGTTCAGGGGGAGGAGAAAAGGGAATTTGGGGGAATGCTGGAGATTAGCGTGTGGGGAGAGGGGGCGTTGGAGCAGTCCAAGAGCGTGGACGGGGCTCGAAAAGAGAACTCCCAATTGTACTGTTTGATTGGGCAGTTCGAGGGTGCGGTCTCAGGGTTAAGGGCTGCTTGGTGCGAGAGGTTCGGAGCAGCTGAGCGCTGCCACTTAGAATAATGCAAACGTGGGCGCGGCTCGCGTTAAGAGCGAGACAAGTAAAGAGTGACGTAGGCGCGTGGCTGACTACGGGCGCCACGGAGCAATTAATTAAGTGTTCCCTGAATCCTACCAGGCACGGGGGATGAAGGGTAGGATCTTAACAATTAAACAAATAAACTAAATGACCAGATACTGTAAAAGGTATGGCTTTAATTGGTACTTCCAACTGGGAGTACTTCTAGAACTGGGAGTACTTCTAGAACTTGCAGAGCAGTTATTAAACCTGATGCTATCATAATTCAAACAATAAGGGGCCAAAGTGTGACTGTTATGTATGAGGAGTGTAGATCGCTTAGACACTTACCCTTCGGCGGAGCGGCGTCCTGCAGTGGTCTGGCACAAGGTGACACTATGGCAGACTGACCCCGAGTTACCTCACCTCTACAGTTTTATAACCTTTTATTGGTGAGTGTGCATAATTGCACTTTTCACAGGATGTGAGGAGCTGGCCGGGGGTCGTTGAAGTCCAAGTTGCGGGGTCATTGAAGGTTGTTGCTATGAGATGGGTAGTAGAATTTCTATAAGGCGTTTATGTGGGGATGGATGTATTTGTAGATAATAGGGGATGAGGGTGCATCCCCTGGATGCAACAGTACCTTTAGGAGATAATTGTTCACCGGAAACTCAATCATATCCAGTCGATAAGATTAAAAGTTTGGCTCACTGCGTGGCTCAATGGTGACGTTCTTGCTTGCCGCGCCTATGGTGATGATGATAATAAATGTTGCTTTAAGGGTCCTAACATCGAGGTTATCGGCCCCTAATGGCATGGATGATAGCGAAATGCAAACCATAAAGAAAACCAAGGTAGACTGAAAACACGTACTAAATGTAACTTAGACTGATAGCTCTCACGAAAGGCAAGTTATAGGAAAAAGACCGACAAGTGGAATTAAGATGGGAAAGACGCACAAAGAGACGTTTAGATTCAAAATACGTACAAGAAGGCAAGTTAGATTCAAAATACTCTCAAAATGTAATTTTGATTCAAAATACTAACTTAATAAAAAGCAATTTATATTGAGGACACTTACAAAATACAATTTAGGTCTAAAATACTGTATTAAAATATGCAATTGAAACTCAAAATCCCCAAGAAATGAAATTTTGATTGAAAATACTTGCAAAAATGCAATTTAGATTGAAAATACTTAGAAAATGCAATTGAAATTCAAAATACGCACAAGGAATTGCGACTAAACATTTTTAGAATTGGGCATTCCGATGGATACCTGAGCTGGGTCCGTTTCTCTTGTTTCGTTGACTTTGGAATATGCCCTCTAAATCAGGTGATTTCAATCCATGATCCACGGATCTTTGTAGCCTTAGTACAAGAGCGGATGATCAGTATAGAAGACTTTGGAATTCCTCAGCTCTAAATTCATACGAAAAGTAGAATATAGTAATCAAAACAAAAATTGTGGCATTTTGCATTAACGAGGCCCCTTTTTTTAGTGAAAATTCTATAAAATCATTTTACAAACTGAAAAATTACGAGACTTACAGTAGTCGCATATGATGTGTAACATGTGACATGTTATCCCTTGTTAACAGTGAACCCTGTTGGTCATTGAAATAACTACTTGTAAAACTACAGTGCCAAATCCTGACCGATTTTCAGCAAATATGGTAAAATGAATACATTCACACCCAACAACGACTACTTGAAGATTATTTATTGTAGGAAGAATATCCTTAATGGGGCCTCCAAACCTTGAAGAAATTTTGTATGCGATATAGATTCCACATAGCCACATGGCCGACAGTACATCGAGTGCTTACATTAAATAAGAACACATCAAAAGTATGAAGATTTAATAAATTATAATTGTTTTCAGCAAATATGAAATAATGAATATTTTCACACCTAAGAACGACAACTTGAAGATTATTTATTGTAGGAATATATTTAATGGGGCCTCCAACCCTTGACGTAAACCGTATGCGATGTACATCCCACATAGCCACATGGCGGACAGTACTTCGCGGTACCAAGCTCCGCCACCGCGTGCGCTCATTGTTTCCGTCCCATCCATCTCCGTTTCGTTGTTTACGTCCCATCTATTTCCGTTTAATTTTCAAAATCATCCCCACAAAAAATATACAAATACCGAATGGAAAGATGTTACACCTGAAAAATTTCTTAAAATAAATTGTAATTAAGACTAATGGTTTAAGCCTCCGTGGCTTAGGCGGCAGCACGCCGGCCTCTCACCGCTGGGTCCGTGGTTCAAATCCCGGTCACTCCATGTGAGATCTGTGCTGGACAAAACGGAGGCAGACAGGTTTTTCTCCGGGTACTCCGGTTTTCCCTGTCAAAATTTCATTCCAGCAACACTCTCCACTATCATTTCATTTCACCTGTCATCCATTTAATCATTGCCCCAGAGGAGTGCGTCAGGCCTCGGCAGCCGGCACAGTCCATATCCTCGCCGCTAGTTGGGGGCTTCATTCATTCCATTCCTGACCCGGTCGGAAACTGGAAACTGGAAGCAGGCTGTGGATTTTCATTTAAGACTAATGGTTTAATATTTGGAATAACTACTGCGCCTTGTCAATATATTTAGTGCATTATGTCATGGAAAATATAAACGCAATTTTGGAAAACTAGTGTTTAGTCTAATAATTTGCACACCTCTGTATTTGTAACTAGAGTGAGAATTGAGAAGGACGTGGCCGAGGCCTAGAGTTAGGAGCTAGCCACGCTTTATTATACAGTGAGATTATTTTGCTGAAGCGGGGCCGGCAGCAGAGAGCCGGGCGCGCGCGCCTTCCGCCAGCCAATCAAGCTCGGCCCGCAGAGTTGAGCGAGGTGGAGGCGAGCCAACCAGGGTCACTAAAGTCATTAAGGTGTGTAGTGTCAGTGCACAGATAAGAAGGTAACATAAACAGCAGCTGAAAGATTTAATTAAAGAAGCATAGATTTTTTATTTCTTGGAAATCTGGATGACCTCACGTCACCAGATAAAGGTTAGAACTTATCTTTTCACAGAAGATGCTAAAAATGTTCAGCTGACAGACAGTAACTTTGGAAGTTACATCGTTACATTATGTAGCTACCCCTGCGTGTTTACTGTCATTAATCGAAGCACGGACCTCGGCCCGTTTGATGTTCAATTGTGGGGTAATTTAAAATACAAAGTGTACAGATCAATTACCCGTACTCTAGTGGAGTCGGAGAACAATATACGGCAGCAGATATCCCTCACAACAGAGCAGATATCCCTCACAACAGAAGGGAATTATAAGGTGTAAACGCTAATTTATTTACAAGGTACAACGCCTGTCGGACAACTGAAGGAGAACACTCGCAGCATCTCCTGTGGATAAGTAAGTTATTTAATCATGATTTGCTGGTGAATTTACCATTAATTAATGTACTTTGATACGGTTTCCACCTGCGCGCAATCCGCGGTACGAGCTCGGTTGGCTGGCGGAAGGCGCGCGCGCCCGGTAGCCGGTTGCCAGTCCCGCTCCAGCAAAAGAATCTCACTGTATAATGAAATAAAAATGACCATGATAGCCCAATACCTAATAGACGTGTTAATTATCAACTTTTTTTTTACCTTAAGTCAATTTTTATTTCATATAAACCGTACCGGTTTCGGTCATATTGTACCATCATCAGCTGGAATATGATGAGTAACTGAGTAGTGCCATCCCAAAAGTTCACAGAGTAAATTGGATTGCCATTTGAACCATGTTATTTAGTTTCTTGGCAACTACACAACAGATACATTTTTCAACATTTCTTAATAATTTCGCCACACAAATTCCAAAAGTTTTCTATACTATACCTAGCAAATACAAATCAATAATTTTTATAACCTAACTGATTCAACAAACTGTACATATTTTCACATACACATCTCCTCATTTGTACGCTGTTTGTGAAGACAATTTTTAGCCTACTTTTCACATTTTGCAAAAATGAGGAAAAAGTAGTCTTATGAGATCGGGCAAATGTGTGTCTGTCTGTCTGGCTGGCTAGCTGTGTGTGTGCCCCCCCCCCCCCTATCAACTCCTCAACGGCTGGAGCAATCGAAACAAAATTTGGTAGGGGTAAAGATATATACCTGAATATCTCACGGCCATATTTGAAAATGATGTCAGTGCTACCAACTGCTGAAAAATCGCAATTAAAATTTGAGCTCCATGTTGGATATCTTGGAAGATATGAATGGGAGCTATTTTAAAATTGGCACACGTATAGATAATAATATTGCAGTTTAATTTCCAGGAGGCCATATATGGCAGTGTTGCCAAAATGATTATAAGCCTGCTGATAGGTCCAATTTTTAAATGCATATAACGTCTACACTATCAATTGGAATTCTACCAAATTTCGTATGTGCTATGTGTATATAAACAGATAAGATTGAGCGTATTAGTAAGAGCAAGCAGGCCTGCCAACTGTTAATAAATGCTGTCTCTATTTTTTTACCCTAATATCAATATATCAGGAAGTATGCAAGCCAATAGCTCTAAACTTTGTACACGTATAATACCTGGCATTCTAGATTAATTTGGAGTAACTAATATGCGTCAGTGCTGCCAACATCATTCTAAGCCTGCTGATAAGTCCAATTTTTAAATGCATGTAACTTCTATACTAACTAATGGATTTCATTCAAAATTGGCACAACAATAGATCATATTATTTCAGATTATTTCTGACCAATACGCGCACTGTTATATCCAATGTTTAACTGCATGTAACGTCCATGCTATCCATTGGACTTCAACCAAATTTTGTATTCTGTATCTTAAGAGATGGAACTAAGAATATATTCGGTAACCAGGTCTGCCAACTGTAGTGCTATATTAGGCTACATTATGCCAGGTATATTTCAAACCAATTAGAAATTTCGATATTACCAACTTAATTTCGCCATTATTCTAGATAGATCCATATAGATTAATCATTGGCTTGAATCTTAAATTTTAAGAAAAGTAGGCTCTTTAGTTCGTCACGGAACTTCTTGTTTTATGATTAATTTGCAAAATTTATTGTAACATCTGTTTTTTTACATGTTCAAAATTATTACCAACGTATTTAGATGGTATATTTCCGAAACAAAACTTCCAGATTTATATTTATCGGAATAATAATTTAGTCTCCAGGAGCATAAATGTAACTTGTCATTGCTATTCGTGATTTAGTAACCTTAGGAATGAGCTATAGACAAAATTGAGATACCACTGGAAAGTTAAGATTTCACAGATTAATATAACACAAAATACGAATTTCGAAAAATGTTTAAGATTTTTGCATTCCAGCTCATAATCAATAAATATTATTACGGGTACTATTGAACAAGCTGGATTTCATCCCAGACCAGAATTGAATTTATTAGCAGAGCCGGAAGTCGAACTATTGAAAAGACTGAAGACTTAAAGAACAAGAACAACAACAACATGTTGAAAAGTTCTGAAATAAAAAGGAAATTTTATATCTAGAGAAACATTTTCGTTGGATATGAGAGTCAAACATTTATTCCATTTTACTTTTAACATTCCAGTACCATTTGAATCCCCCTCGTACTTCCCACATGAGTTTCAGATATAAAGACTATAAGGCGAGTAATGTCCCTGAAGCACTTAACGAATATAACGGTCATAAAGCAGGAGATCTCCGTTCCATTTGGACCATAAATATCTCGTTACTTTCCGTGGGACTGCACGATAAGCGAGCGCAATATCGAAGCATCAAGTCCAGTTTGTCGTAAAAGATACTTTCAGCCCATTAAAGTGGTCGTAACAATACTCTTAGGGGACAAGATGAATTCACGGGTTTAACGTAGTATAAAATTCCAGAAATCAAAGATAACTACAACATAGCACATCCCAAGTTACGTTTCTGTCTCTTGTCGCGGTGCTTGAATGAATTGATAACATTTACGTAAAAACTTACACGAGGACCGAGTGTGTTGCTCGTGTGCGAGGAAAAAGGCGACTGATCTTTCATGTGATCTTCGCCAAACCAAGGACTAGAAAGGAGACGTCTTAACGGCCACAGAGAGCCCACTGAGATGTTCAAAACATTGATGGCATGTGTTAGGAATAGTTGTTGTTGTTGATTGATTTTGGGGCTTTTTGACATCGTGAACATGTAGTCCCGTGTACTAGGGTATGTGTGGAATTTGTCTGATAACCTGTGTTATTGTGATGGCTGTAGTTGTGTGTGTGCAGTTGTAATTCAGGTGAGGATTGGGAAGCAGGCAGCCGTGGCCATAATTGAGGAGCCATCACGGCATTCGCCCGGAGTAGAAGCGGCATACCACGGAAAACCATTTCCAGGAAGGCTGAGAGGGAAATCGGCCATACCTCTTCTCTGTTTTGCCTCATGAGGCTGAGTGTACCCACTTCCAGCACTCACATCGGAATTAAATTTGTTGGTAGAGCCGGGAAACGAACCCGTACATCCGAGGTGACAGCCAACAATGCTAGGCGATACACCAAGAGGTGGACGTGGAAGAAGCAAACGTTACATAGATAATTCATTCACACAATTCCTTATACATATTTGTGTGGGGCTTCTTTTCTTCATCTTTCTTATCAACCTTTTTTGGTCAACTCTTGCTACCTTCAGACTCCAATTGAAGGGTTCGTTTCAAGTACCAAACAGGTTTAAAAATTATACTGTTCAGAAACTAAAAGAAACAGTATAGCTTCATTTGTGCTGAATGAAATACAAATTGCTTTTAGACCTACTATTTTCTCACTAACAGCTTTGCAGTGCACATAAAGGAAACATACTTATTTTACGATAGTAGAGAAATCCTATAAAAAACCTTTGGACTAGTCTGGTTTTTGCCGCAATCTTAGTTGAATACAAAAATGAAAAATATTTTAATCCACAAATACGCTTATTTATTATGTAAATCCTAACAAAAGTACAAATCATTATTGAATGCCGAACATTCCAGGTAATTAATTCTCTTGAAAAAGCATTGGGCTTGTGTTATTTTTGTAGAATCCCCAATATTTCACACTCGTATATAACCCGACCTGTCTGATTTTTGGAAACAATAATAATATCTATACGTAGAGCTGGCCTTGAAGAGGAAGAAGATTTATTTATCTCAAAAAGTCAATTTCTGGACTTATCTGGTTTTTGGAATGAACCCTTCAAGTGCATTAAGTTATAGTTAAATTTCCTTGCCTTAAATGGCATTCGTATTTTTCTCTCCTGATATCCTTATTCACCGAGGACTAAGAACTCTTCTTTACTTTCGTAGTATCTTCTGCGTTGGATACATCCTGGATGCACCATAAGTGGTGCCTCCTTGAGGATCTAAAGCAGAAGGCAGGTAAGCCTGGAAGAATGAGGGATCAGGAAAGATGGTTGGTTGGTTGGTTGGTTCCTCAGTGTTGGGGCTGCGACAACGTGGTCATGTAGCCCCGTGTACTTTGGGTGTGTGTAGAATCTGTCTGATAACCGGTGTTAATTGCGATGGCTGTTTTAGTGTGTGTTAACTGTTCATAATTCAAGTAAAGACTGGAGACATTCGATTTTCAAGTAGTTCCAATTTTTGCTACAAAACGCCACCTCCACGACCAACTAGTTCTGAGCTTTGTTACTAGATGCCAACGCAGTCGACTCCTGGCGACGAACGTTGGATCCTAAGAGCGTTAGTCAAATATAACGTGTAATTTAGCTTCACACAAGTTTAATTATTGGAAGGTTCTTTATAATGCCATAAATCTATGACATGGGACCGCCGCGCCGGCTTTACTTCCCCTCCGAAGGAAGGTATACTGAGGGATTTTTAACGCTCTTAAAAGTCAGACGACTTCAGGCATGATGAAACAAGTCCAATTAAGGTCGGAAAAGGAAGGACTTCCTAGGCCTCGGATACCCTAATACTGTCGAGGTCGAAAGAAAACAATTGTTCACCAGGGAAGGTCGACAGGAATGATGACAGAAAGGAAACCGGCTCCAGTTAGTGGAAGCAACGTTAGACTCAACTGGAGTCTCGTGTTCGCCAACTCACTTGGTGTGATTCCCTGGCGGATGGAATATTTTAAAAAAGTCATAGGGGCCTTAAAAGTGATTGTGCCAGTAAGTACACGGTGAACATTTTAAAGAAAGGAAAGTATGGCTTCTATTATGCCACAAAGAACCAATAATGACATTTATCATCATATTTCTTACAATTCCAGTCATGGGTAAAATTAAGGAAAAGCGAGATTCGAAAGCCATCTCTATCTGGGTTACAATAAATCGATACCGATGCTCTCTTTTCAGTTTCTGATCATCCGCCATACGAAGAAAAGAGTATTCTTCCTAAATCTGAAGCATATCTTACACTTGGCTGCTTTTCAATAGAACTGCGGCTCATAGTGTGAAATACAATGAATTGAATGGAACGATATTAAAGATTCATAACATTGTACGGTATTGAGCCCATTGGAGCGAGAAACGAGAGAATCGGAATCTTAAAAAGGTCTCGCCTTACCTGAAAGCTGTTAAAATAAAATAAATCCCTTTCAGCACGCCGGAAGGCGGAGGTTGAATTCACCGGGGTAAAAAAAATTGAATTCACTAAATTTGTCAATAATGTCGACATGTAATAATTTCCAAAATATTTTGCTCATCCCTTGGCGTAAGAGTGGGTCATATTAAAATTACTTTCAGACAAAAGTTTTATGTGATTTTAGGGGACTATCAACCATTTAAAACTGTTTTTATATTGTGCCTATTAAGGGAGCTTATTTTCTTTTATTCTCAAACCTCCACTTTTCCACCCCTTTGGTCCATAGTTGGTACTTAACCCTTTATGGGATAGTGGTCTCTATATTAACCACCTGTCATGAAGACAGTTTTTGATTTCAAAGATGCTGATAGTTGAGTCTTTAAAGCCAAATTGTGGAGAATGTTCATGCCGAAGTGCTAGTATTTCTAAAAAATCAAATATTATATAGGCCTACGTATCTACTTGACGTAATGTTTAGGATAAAATTAAAATAAAAAATAATAAAAACATTAATAGTTCAAATGTAAAAATAGAATAACTATAAAAGAATTACGAAAATAATTGTAAAAATCAATTCGAAATTAGTTAATTAATTAATTCAATAAAAATGTCATAATTAATTTATAAGAATATAAAATGAAAATTAAAAATAAATATATAAACATTAACATTAGAGAAACAAGAAAAACACTATTAATAATTATAATTACTATAATAAATTAAAATGTAACAACAGATAAAAATGAGAAGTAGTTTCGCCCTATAAAGTGTTAAGAAAAATTTACTGAGAACAATTCTTGGCCCTTATCCGAAGAATAGTACGAACATTGAATGGATTCGATTTTTCACATACTATGAAAGGTATAACGGTATTTTACTTCTTTGAGAAAATCCTCCCTTTTCCAGTACATTTGTTCTATTTTGCCCATTAACGAAATCAACCAAAATTTGTAATAGTTATATTTTATGTATACATTTGAAAGTGATGGTGCAAAATTACGGTAGTTATTATGTCCACAAAAAAGTGATAAGTTATATATGTAATTATATATAAAATTTTGAACTCACTGTGGTTTTGGAGGATGTGAAACGCGAAAATATGTCTAACATTTCTGGAAGTCTCAACATGGTACCCATTGCAATAGGTAAAATATGTATGAGGAGTAAATCTTGAGGCTTTGAAATCAGGCGAAGAATTGGCGTCAACAAGTTCCTGCAGGTATTTTATATCTACTGTAGTTAGGGGACGATAACCTAGATGTTAGGCCCCTTAAAGCAACAATTATCATTATCATCATCATCATCTACTGTAGTTGAATCAAATCACTAATTATTATCATCCATCCCGTAGAGTCGCCAAATATTCACGCCCGTTTTCTATTGGATTAAGGTTTGGTGATTAAGTCGGCCAATCGAGGTGCGAGAGGGTGTCTATGAGTTAGTCAAGCCTGTGAACAGGGCTATTATCATGGAGAATGGAAATGACCACAGCAAACACATCACGAAGTTCAATAAAAGGCAACCCTTTTTGACCAAGAGTGTCAAGTAAACATGCTGGTTCATGCACATAGTAGCTTGAATAATGGGCCCTACGTTATAATAAATATAAAATAAAATCACGTCCTTCACATATCACTGGGCCGTCGGTGCTTCACACGAAAAGAGAGAAAATTGTGAAAGGAAGCCACAATGGCAAACATTCATATTTAACCCTACGTCAGTATGAGACTTCTGCTAGTAAGGAAGCAAAATAACCAGTGATGGACGAACCAAACAGGATATAGAAAGTAGGCTGGCTTAGGCCAGGAATTCATTTCTGTAGAAAATAAATCTGTATCAAATGTAGATTTACGTATTAAAAAGCCATTTTTGTAAGCTTTTGCGGTGCTCCTTGGAAGTGAAACTTCGACTGTTGACGCAACAGAAAACAGGAGAATAAAGTATTTGATATGATTGTGGTGTTACAGGAGAAGGATGAAGATCTGATAGGTATCAAATGAAGTGGTATTAAGACAAGTGGGCGAGGAGAGATGGTTCTGGCGTCTCCTAATGAAGAGAAGAGATAGGTTGGTAGGACACTTACTAGGACACCCAGAAATAGAAAACATAGTTATGGAAGGACGGGTTGAAGACAAGAAGTGAAGGGGTAGACCAAGGTAAGATGTGGTAGCTATGCAGATATGAATCGATTAGCGCAGAAAAAAAGAGACATGGAGAGTTGTATTAAACCAGCCAAAAGATTGAAGACACAAACGAAAAGTTTGTACTGCTGGCACGAATAAAGAACGACTTAGTGTTGAAACTAAACATTTGACCGGTACTTTTTCCTTCACGAATTTCTTTTTAACAAACACTTGTCAGTTTAAATATGAAGTGATTGACGTTGTGGCTGCCTCTCGGCATTCCCTGAAGAACGCGGTATTCCCGCTGTGCTGCGAGTGGACAATGTGTTTGCAGAGAGATTTGCTGTTTCATATTCTGGAATAGACTGTGAAGATCCCAGCGGGATGGTCACTGGGGACAAGAGAAAGAGGTGAGCGAAGACTGTATGGTCAAGGTAATACGCTGTGAAGTGAATGGTGGCAGGAGTAGAGGTTACTCTGGAGTGAGAACTTAAAATCACTACGATAAATGAGATACAGTAAATTTGTTTCCAATGAAATTCTATTTTGTAGCATAGTCTCAACATTATTTGATTATTTAGAGTTACAGGTCTGTTCAAATTATTACACTCAATACACAAATTACAACCATTTTTAGCGTATCACTTTTTGTCCATGTGTGTGTGTCCCCAATAACTTCTAAACGGCTGTAGCGATTTTAATGAAACTTAAAATTATTTTGGCAACACTGGTATGGTTGGACTCCTGGAAATTAAACTGAAATAGTCTTATCTACATGTGTGCCAATTTTGGAATAGCTCCCATGCATACCTTGCAAGATATCCAACATGGAGCTCAAATTTCTAGTGCGTTTTTTCAGCAGTTGGTAGCACTGACATCATTTTCAAATATGGACGTGAGATATTCCAGTGCACATCTTTACTCATACTAAATTTGGTTTTGATTGCTGCAGCCGTTTAGGAGTTGATAGGGGGGGACACACACACAGCCAGACAGACAGACACACATTTTCCCGGATCGATCTCATAAGTCTACTCTTTCCTCATTTTTGCAAAATGTGAAAAGTAGGCTAAAAATAAATATGTAAACATTAACATTAGAGAAACAAGAAAAACACTATTAATAATTATAATTACTATAATAAATTAAAATGTAACAACAGATAAAAATGAGAAGTAGTTTCGCCCTATAAAGTGTTAAGGTCATAGTACTATTATGGCCGACCCCGACCGTGCCCTTCAAATTTTATAAAGTCTTACCAATCCAACATGGCGGTTGTGCGAAATATTTCACCGGCGTTCTATATCTCCGAAAATTTTACCGATATCACCCTGAAATGTTGTACGTAGATAAAGGGCACTACTAGAAGTTCACCTATGAGACTTTCAAAAACCTGTTAACTACAAAGCGAATATGGCGGCCAAGCGAATTTGAATCTTTTAAATAGACTTTTCTCGCGATTTAACCATCCAAACGCAATGAAACTTGGTACAGCAAATGTTTAAACACATCTAATTTAGTTCAGTTGTCTACATAACCTCAAAATGGCAGCTGTACGAAATATTTCACCGGCATTCTATATCTCCGAATCTATTACTGATTACTTACAGGCCGGACGTTTGTTTAGACGAGTGAAAAATCATAATGGGAGCCTGGAGGCGAGTTACTACAGTACCTGTGTTGTTATCAGCTGCCCCAAGCGGTCCGATGATTGACAACGCTCTTTCACACTACTCCTGAAGTACAGTCATTGGCAAATATAATGGTGTTCTGTTCCTAACTATGTAACTTGTACTTCCGCGTCACACAATACTTCGGCGTGGACTGTACTGTCTGCCAAGTCTGGAATTCCAATACATCAGATCGGTGGTAAGTGTGAAGCGATAGGGTGAGAGAGTGAGTGTGTGTAGGCTCACCCGCAGACTTCAAGGTCAAGGGAAATCGTCTAAAACAAACGTCCGGCCTGTACCTTACCCCGTGGCACTACAGCCCATGAAGGGCCTAGGCCTACCAAGCGACCGCTGCCCAACCATTTGGCCTGCAGGTATTGGGGTGACGCGTGGTCATCGCATCGGGTCCCCTCGGGCGTTAATCTTGGTTTTCGTGACCGGGGCGCTGTCTCACTTTGAGACAGCTACTCAATTGTCCTCACGAGGCTGAGTGCACCCCGTTCCAGCCCTCACGTCAGTTTCTAAAATCCCTGACGGAGGCGGGAATCGAACCTGGGGCCTCCGGGCGAGAGGCAGGCACGCTACTCCAACACCACGGGGCCAGCCCAACTATTACTGATACCACCCTGAAATTTAGTACGGTGATAATGGGTACTATTTGAAGTTAAGCTATGAGACTTCTAAATATCTGTAAAATACAAAACGAACATGGGGCCCAAGGGAAGGTGAAACATTCCTGTCAGAATTTAATGATTTTTTTTTTCATGTAAAGTAACCACATGAATACCGAGGATGAACCTCATTCATGAAGTTTTATTAAAAGCTAATTGAGATATAATTGGAAAATTAAGCCAAAGAACTGTTGATTTTTTGAAAACCAAATCAAATATTTAAAACAAGAAGTTCCGTGAAGAACTATACAGCCTACTTTTCATCCCAATGATTATTCTACAGTATATGAACCTATCTAGAATAATGACGAAATTAAGTTGGTAATATCGAAATATCTAATTAGTTCAAAATATAGGCCTACCTGGTATAATGTAGCCTAATAGAGCAGTACAGTTGGCAGCCCTGGTGACTGAATATATTCTTAGTTCCACCTCTTAAGGTACAGAATACAAAATTTGGTTGAAGTCCAATGGACGTTACATGCAGTTAGACACTGGATCTACCAGCACGCGTAAAAGCGTGTTGCCAACACTACCATGCGTGTGCTGGTCAGAAATAATCTGAATTATTATGATATCTTGTTGTGCCAATTTTGGATGAAATCCATTTGTTAGTATAGAAGTTACATGTATTTTAAAATTGGACATATCGGCAGGCATAGAATCATGTTGGCAGCACTGCCTTGTATTAATTACTCCAAATTAATCTAGAATGTCAGGTGCTATACGTGTGCAAAGTATAGAGCTGTTGGCTTGCATACTTTCTGATATATTGATATTAGGGTAAAAAGAATATAGACAGCATTTATTAACAGTTGGCAGCCCTGATTGCTCTTAACAATACTTATAGTCATATCTGTTATGGTACACATAGCACATACGAAATTTGGTTGAAATCCAACTGATAGTATAGAAGTTACATGTATTTAAAAATTGGTACTATCAGCAGGCTTAGAATCATGTTGGTAGAACTGACGTATATAAGTTACTCCAAATTAATATAAAATGTCAGAATATACGTGTGCATAGTTTAAAGCTGTTGGCTTCCATACTTTCTGATATATTGGTATTTGGATAAAAAATAGAGAGAGCAATTATTAACAGTTGGCAGCCTTGGTGGCTCTTAAGAATAAGCTCAGTCATACAGATATTACAGATATGTACAGATATGTATAGATATGTACAGATATTACATACAAAATATGGTTGAAATCCAATTGATAAAGTAGAAGTTATATGCATTTAAACATTGGACCTATCAGAAGGCTTAAAATTATTTTGGCAACACTGTCATGGCTGGACTCCTGGAAATTAAACTGAAATAGTCTTATCTTCATGTGTGCCAATTTTGGAATAGCTCCCATGCATACCTTGCAAGATATCCAACATGGAGCTCAAATTTCTAGTGCGTTTTTTCAGCAGTTGGTAGCACTGACATAATTTTCAAATATGGGCGTGAGATATTCCGGTGCACATCTTTACTCATACTAAATTTGGTTTTGATTGCTGCAGCCGTTTAGGAGGTGATAGGGGACACACACACACAGCCAGACAGACAGACAGACACACATTTTCCCGGATCGATCTCATAAGTCTACTTTTCCTCATTTTTGCAAAATGTGAAAAGTAGGCTAAAAATCATAAAAACACAATTACAATAACAAAAGAAATATATATTAAAAAATAATGAACTACAAACAAATATGTAAATAATTGTAAAAACAAGTCAAAATTAGTTAGTTAATTAATTATTTCAATAAAAATATCAAAATTGAATCTATAAGAACATAAATCCAAAATTAAAAGTAAATATATAAATATCAAAATTTTAGAAACAAAAAATCACATTATTCATATTTTTAACAATTAAAATAAAATGAAAACACACATACAAATAAAAAAAATGTTTTGCTCTGTCTGTTAGGTAGTCAGCCCGAAGGCTGGTTGGATCCTCAAAAAGTACCACCGTTAGTTTTTTTTATTATTAATTATTTATATTTTTTAGCATATGGTAATTAGTGCCGGGAGTGTCCGAGGACATGTTCGGCTCACCAGTTTTGCAGCTGCTTCTAGACGGACACCCAATGGGTGAGCTACAAGTACCGTTGGGGAGGAAAGTGGGAATGTAAGGACGAGGAGTTGGAAGGTAGCGGCTGTGGCCTTTAGTTAGGGACCAACCCTGGCATTTGCCTGGAAGGAAGATGGGTAACCACATAAGACCATCTTCAAGGATGCCGGCGGGGGGATTCGAACCTCCTCGCCTCCCGGATGTGAGCGACTGCCAGCAGCCTTGCCGTAACGACCACGGCTAACTCACCCGGTGCCGTTAGGTTATGTGGGTAGATACCCACAAAAACCCAAGGCAGCGCTATATTGAGGGAAACTAGGCAAGATGAGGAGTGAGGTAGTTTGCCATTGCTTTCCTCACTGAGTCAGAACAGCAGTATTAACCCTATGAGTAGAACCTTTCACAGCATCCACAGGCACTGACTGTGCCCTGAATGTCATTATTAAGCACCACACATACCTCAGTAGCTTCCATATGACCACAGACATGAGTGAGACTGAGACAGCTGTGAAAAGCCACATTTTACTCTAGCCTGTGCCAACAGACAAATGCAAAATATACTGCATTCATCAAGAGATGACAAACAGGCCCTAAAACGGGTTAAATAACAAATCGTTAATAAAGAGTTGGTGAAAACAGCCCTAAGGTGTCATACAATTATTAGCCTACTTTTCATATTTTGCAAAAATGAGGAATAAGTAGACTTTTGAGATCGATCCGGGAAAATGTGTGCCTGTCTGTCCTTCTGTCTGTCTGTCTGGCTGGCTGGCTGGCTGTGTGTGTGTCCCCCCCCCCCCCTATCTACTCCTAAACGGCTGCAGCAATCGAAACAAAATATGGTAGGAGTAAAGATCTATACCTGAATATCTCAATGCGGTATCATGAAAATGATGTCAGTGCTACCAACTGCAGAAAAAAAGCAATTGGAAGGTGTAAATGGGAGCTATTTCAAAATTGGCACACGTATAGATAATAATATTTCAGTTTAATTTCCAGGAGGCCATACATGGCAGTGTTGCCAAAATGATTCTAAGCCTGCTGATAGGTCCAATTTTTAATGCATATAACGTCTACACTATCGACTGGAATTCAACCAAATTCCGTATGTGCCATGTGTACATAATCAGATATGACTGAGCGTATTCTTAAGAGCCAACAGAGCTGCCAACTGTTAATAAATGCTCTCAATTTATTTTATCCAAATACCAATATGTCGGAAAGTACTGAAGCCAACAGCTTTAAACTATACACACGTATAGTACCTGCCATTATATATTAATTTGGAGTAACATATACGTCAGTGCTACCAACATGATTCTAGGCCTGCTGATAGGTCCAATTTTAAAATGCATGTAACTTCTATACTAACTAATGGATTACATTCATAATTGGCACAACAATAGATCATATTATTTCAGATTATTTCTGACCAATACATTGTTGCCAACATGATTTAAGCGCGCTGATAGATCCAATGTTTAACTGCATGTAACGTCCATACTATCCATTGGACTTCAACCAAATTTTGTATTCTGTACCTTAAGAGATGGAACTAGGAATATATTCAGTCACCAGGGCTGCCAACTGTAGTGCTCTTAGGCTACATTACGCCAGGTATACAGTATTTCGAACTAATTAGAAATTTCGATATTACCAACTTAAATTTAGTCATTATTAGGTACCAATAAGCCTCTGTGGCTTAGGCGGCAGCACGCCGGCCTCTCACCGCTGGGTCCGTGGTTCAAATCCTGGTCACTCCATGTGAGATCTGTGCTGGACAAAATGGAGGCAGACAGGTTTTTCTCCGGGTACTCCGGTTTTCCCCAGTCAACATTTCATTCCAGCAACACTCTCCACTATCATTTCATTTCATCTGTCATTCATTTAATCATTGCCCCAGGGGAGTGCGACAGGCTTCGGCAGCCGGCACAGTTCATATCCTCGCCGCTAGATGGGGGCTTCATTCATTCCATTCCTGACCCGGTCGGAGACTGGAAGCAGGCTGTGGATTTTCATTAGGTACCAATTGGTACTCATTAATATTAAATCACCAATAAATTCATATCACTGCTTTAGATAGCACGTCATTGGCATTGCACTTGGTGTCGTAAGGAAAGGAAAGAATAGCAGGCAAAGTAGCTGTTTACAGACCTCCTTACTGAGTCGGTAACCTCAGCTGTACTCCGCACGTGTTCTCATGTTTACTGTAGCAGCCACACTGCTGTATATTTATGGACGTCCTCGCCAGCCCAGCTTCCTCTTAACATATTCTACAAACTGACACACAAGTGTTAGAATTCCAATCAAGGAGTCAGTTAAACTGAATTGGAAAACAAGTTAAGTTTTATGCTAATGTAATCCTGTCAATTACTTTATTTTAGAAGAACGACCATTTAGATAAAAAGCAACCAATCCAATTAACAGTTAGTAACCTGGAACTCTTAAAATAGAGTCACTTTTAGTGTTACAGATATGTATAGAATACACAATTAGAACAACCAGCAAATAACAGCTTACGGATTTCTTTTGAGAAAAAGAAATTTATGACGCATATTAAAACTGCTCCGAATACACTCCGCATTGGTATTGTAAGGTCTCCCGAGTGAAAGACTTCCAGTATTTAGGTGAATGGATCAATGAAACTGGCAACGAAAGAAAATCCATACAAGCAAGACTACAGAAAATGGAAACTGCTTTCCATTTGACAAAACAAGTTTGTAACAAAAGATGCCTCTCTTGGAATTGTAAAATTCAACATTATAAAACAATAGTATTACCTGCAACCCTTTATGCAGCTGAGACACTTAATCTACAACATTATACACTGAACAATCTATTGGAAATTAAGGTACGCAAAATCATGCGAAAAATTCTGGGACCAAGAACCAAAGATGGAATTCACCTTCCAAAACCTAATGCTGACGTCTTATTTGAAAGTTACTAAAATCACAGACGCAATCCGTATGAGAAGAATCCATTTCATGGGACATTTGGGCAGAATGGACCCAACTAGGTTAACACATAAAATCTATACGTTTTTGCAGAAAAAGGCAACACGGTCCAATTGGTACAAAGAGATCGGAAAGGACATGCCTGAATTAGGTTTTCCCAACCTCAAGGATCGAGAGGAAATTATGAAAATTACTCATACACGGGGTTTTTAGGGAGAAGAGAGAAGACCTACCAGACACGTTTGGTCGCAGCAACCGAAGACTCGCTACATCGTTGCTCATGAAGAGTTATTGGCCAAACATCAAGGTCAATAAGTGTTGATTCCGAGTGGTCTTAGGAAACCCATTCGCGCAGAAGAAGAAGAAGAAGAAGAAGACACTATTAAAGTGCCGGTCTTGTATTCAACTCATTTAAATCCATGAACTTCTCCAATAAGGAATTGCGATTCTGCTTATAATAAAATATCCCTCTCGGTACGCAAGAAAACGGAGGTAGATTTCTCGGGGTAAAGAAATATACTTCGATTTCACTAAATTTGCCAATAATTATACCTACAAAAGCTCCACATGTTCAGCATACGAGAAGCCCCATCCTCTTATAATTCCGAAACCATTCTGCCCATCCATTGGCGTAAGGGTGGGTCATATTAAAAATGTTTTCAGTCAAAGGTTTTAGGTAATTTTTAAGGCATTATTGCCCTTTCGAAATTGTTTTGATATTGTGTCTATTAACCAGGCAGTATTCGAGGAGGGGGGGGGGGGGATTTCCTCACTTAAGAAATGTCTTGCATGTAACTCTGCAGCCCGCACACGGATTCACCTACCCTCCTAGATATTCCTAGTCGGGGGCATAACGAGACACCTCCCGCAACAATAGCAATTTAACACACGGTTACTATTATTGTACGCACCTGCACAGGAGTGAGACTTTCCCTCACCCGCGACCATAAACGGAACCTTTTATTGTGTTACTTTTCGTCGTATAGTTTGTTCTTAACCCTAGAACTGCGGACCGTCTTCCAGGAAGACGGTGTGGTGTTTTATCAAGTGCGACCGTCTCTCTGAAAGACGGTCTCGGTATTCAAATATAGTACTACTGTTAGCCATCAGATGGCACTAATTTCAAGTCATGCTGGTTCCCGATGCTTTTATCTTTCGTTGTGTTACTCTTTGGCAAACAAATGACAATAAGCAGGCTATTATTTGGCTGCAGAAGTGGAAGTACTTTCATGTTGACATTGAAGTTGCATTGAGCAAAATGGCAGCCAACAAGCCTATGTAGATGATTCAGAAATTGAGCGCTTTTTTAGTAAATAACAGGAATTATTTAAAACTGGTTCCTGAAATAGTAACAAAAAACTGTGAACTGTTCATTTATGATGTGTCTGACAAAAATTTAACTTGGCAATATGTTCTTTTAGAGCAGAAAAGTCAATTTTATTTTTTATTTTTATAAAATACATTTTATGATTAATTCAAACTAATGAGTCTGAATGATTCACCTCTATAAAAATGATATAGAACAGTCTTTCAGATTTCTACTGATGTATGATAAGTTATAGGCCTATTCATGAATGCAGTTAGCTTACAGAAGAGGCAGAAGGTGAATTTCTCATATATGTGCATAATGGAGAAATGTCATATTGTACAAATAATTTTCTTTTTTAGTAAAAAACAGGAATTATTTATAACTGGTTCTTGAAATAGTAACAAAAAACTGTGAACTTTTCATTTATGATGTGTCTGACAAACATTTAGCTTGGCAGTATAGTTTTCTAGAGCAGGAAAGTCAATTTTTTATATATTTTTTTTAGTTTTATAAAACACTTTTTATGATTAATTCAAACTGATGAGTCTGAACGATTCACCTCTATAAGAATAATATAGAACAGTCTTTCAGCTTTCTATTGATGTATGATAAGTTATATTCATGAACACAGTTTGCTTACAGATACTAAATTCCCATAGTGTGTATTTTATGGGAATGCACTGCAGCATTTGACGGATAAACCTGCAGCAGTTCTAGGGTTAAGAGAATTTCAAAATGGCTAACTAAGTAGGAGAACAGGTGGATACTTCACGAAAGCAAATAAACGCATTACCGTCTCTTTCAAAACAATCACTTGTGTATAAAACTTGAAATTACGAGGATGAGCAAAAATCTCACCTGCGACCACTTACGTCGAATTTTCACCGCAACCGCTGCCGGGTTAAGGGAGGTACGATTCTTTTCTCAAAAGCTAAATTTTTCCAAGGCCTTTGGTCAATGGTTGATGCTACCTGAAAACTTTACTGAAATAAGTTTTTCTACCTTATCCCCTAGTCCAGCTTTCCATTTGTGCATTGAACGCACGACTCACCCTATTGAGAATATCGAACAGGATATAATATTGTTACAAGCATAATACGCGATATTTCATCGTGCTCTGTTCGTTTCATTCCCCTCTCTCTCTCTCTCTCTCTCTCTGACGTACAACTTTTTTGATTGTTCACAAAAAAGTACACTTCTGTTCTTTACTCATTCTACAAGGCACTTTGTAAAAAAGGAAAAACAAAGAAGAAAATGTTGAGACGGAGATGAAGTGAAACATTAAGAAGTGGCAGGTCTAGCGTCGTAAGAAATTACCTCCCATTCCGTAACTCCCCAAGTGGTAGGCACGTGTAGGATCATTAGAGTTAAAACTTCGCCAAGCCTGCTGATAATTATATCACTGGTATCATTAACAGAAATGTATATATGACCTCCCTGAGTATCCAGTCAAATTACGGATGAGGGAACTTGGAAAGTCTATCCAGGGAGTGTTAAAAATCCCTCAGTATGCCTTCATTTGGAGGGGAAGTAAAGCCGGTGGGCCCAGATTTATGGCATGTAAACGAACCTTCCACTAACTACAATTGTGTGAAGCAAAATTTGTAGGTTAGATTTGATTAACGCTCTATAAGTTCCAATGTTCGCCACCAGGTGCGGTTGAGGTGGCATCTAGTAGACAGTTCACAGCTAGATGTCGTTGACGGTAGCATTTGGTAGCAAAAGTAGGAACTACTTGAAATTGATCGTCTGCAGTCCTTGCCTGAATTACAGTTAACGCACACTAATACAGCCATCACAATTAACACAGGTTATCAGACAGATTCTTAGGTACTCACACCTAATGTACATGGGGCTACATGACCGATTTGTCGCAGTACCTAAATTGAGAAACCAACCATATCTATAGGGAGTGTCCAACCTTTTAGGTTTAAAGTATAGAGAATGTTAGATGACGCTAAAGAGGGTGGTGAACATGTAGAGTATAGTCTTACAAAGTTAAGGCATCCCGAGGTGGTCGCCATTCTGAAGAACTACTCTGAACGGCAACCGAGTTGTTGTTAGGAGGTGTAGGATGTTACTATGATGTGTAGGCTGTTGCTAGAAGGAAGGAAAGAAATTTGTAGTTTTACGTGACTTGTCAATCTCGCGATCATGAACCACGGGGCCTCCTGTCTTACGTAGAATCAGAACCACGGGACATGACATTTCACTTTGAAAATCTCACATGCATTGACCTGGATTTGAACCCAGTCCACCTTGGTGAAAGGCCAACAGATTGACCGCTGCACCACCATTCACCATGGCGTTAGAAGAAAAGCGAGCCATGAAAGGCAGGCAGGAAAGGGAATGAGGAGAGGGTCTGCCCCAAAGGCAATGGGGGAAAAAAGGGGAAATGCCGGACCGAACTCAGGAATCCTCAGGGTCGCCAACTCCCGAACACACCAGCTGTGCGACCTTAACGGTGTAGCATTATCCAGGGTGCACCATAAGTGGTAGAGCTACACCCTGCCTACTTGAGGATCTTCAGCAGAAGGCACGAGATACCATAAGAAGAAAATGAGGAGGTTTGACCTTTCGAAGCATGAGGGTATCAGAAAAGATGAGTCAAGGTCCAATTAAGGCGGGAAAATGAAACACAAGCGGCCTCGGTGGCGATGTTGGTAGCATGCTGAGCTTCTATGCCCAAGATCGCGGGTTCAAACCCGGACGAAGTAGTCAGATTTTTTAACAGCGTTAAAAATCCCTCAGAATGCCTTCCTCCAGAGGGAAAGTAAAGCCGGTGGTCCCATGTCATAGATTTATGGCATGAAAATGAACCTTCCACTAACTACAATTGTGTGAAGCCAAATTTTGTAGGTTAGTTTGATAACGTTATATTTGTTCCGACGTTCGTCGCCAAGTGCTGACTGAGATGCCATCTAGTATCCAAGTCTGCAGCTAAGTGTCGTGGACGGTAGCATTTGATAGCAAAAGTAGGAACTACTTGAAATTTCATCGTCTGCAGCCATCACAATCATCACCGGTAACAGACAAATTCTACACACACGGGGCTACATGACCACGTTGTCACAGCCCCTAAACTAAGGAACCACCGGGTGAGTTAGCCGAGGTCGTTACGGCATGACTGTTGGCAGTCGCTCACATCCGGGAGGCGAGGAGGTTCGAATCCCCCCGCCGGCAACCTTGAAGATGGTCTTCTGTGGTTTCCCATCTTCCTTCCAGGCAAATGCCGGGGTTGGTCCCTAACTATAGGCCACAGCCGCTACCTTCCAACTCCTCGACCTTCCCTTCCAACTTTCCTCCCCAACGGTACTTGTAGCTGACCCATTGGGTGTCCGTCTCGAAGCAGCTACAAAAACTGGCGAGCCGAACATGTCCTCGGACACTCCCGGCACTAAAAGCCATACGCTAAAAAAAAAGGCTAAGGAACCAACCAAAGTGAAAGACGCCGTAGGTCTTTGATACCTTAATATCGTCGGGGTCGGAAAAGAACTATATTTGACCAAGGAGGGTCGACAGGGATGATGATACAGGAAGCCTGGCATAAGTAAGTGGAAGCAATGGCGCACTCAGTTGGGCCCTAGGTTCGCCAACGCAGTCCCACTAGTTGGGAGCCCCTGGAGTAGAGGGATGGGAAGATAAAACAAGGGTTATCCAACAGAGGATGGCAGGAAAGATGAGAGTGCCGACAACCAACGACCCACCAATGTGCCCCACCGGGCACAAGCAAGCTGACATCATCTCAGTACTGTACAGCCTATGCTTATATCGAGAGTTCACAGAGGTTATCTGCAATAAATTAACAGTGTGGCGCTTTGCATCTTAGAACTCTTCATAGTTTACGACCCCTGCTTGGTGGCCACATAAATAACACAATAGTTGATCAACAGACTGCAGTAGCTGCTCGTCCATAGATCAGACAAAGAGGTTTGAATACCGGTAAAATCTAGAGCAGCGATTACACAGGCATACGAAATTTAAGTTTTTGAAAAATACAAGAGAAATATTCGCTAATTCTTATAATAATTGGTGTGCCTATTTCGAAGATGATCTGCGCTTTTCTCCATCACGTCAGTTTTCTTTTGAAAAATCGATAGCGATATTTCTGCTAAAATCGAGAGCAAAAAAAGTCCCAAGAGTCTAAACTTTTTACTTCAAATTATGGTGCAGTTTGTAGGAGAAACTAACATAAAATAGACGATTGATCAAGAGGAACAAATAATAGGTATGTTTACATGTACGTTCGAAACTAATTTTTAACTGAGCAAAAAACAAAACAGAGTGTATATTTAGGTACGTAATCATTTTTCTTTGAATCTACTTCTTGACGTTCTTCTATCTGTATGTTCAATCGCAGGTAAATGTTCATAAACATCCAAGTACAATTGAATTTTTCAAGAAAACCTGACGCGATAGAACTTTTTTAAGAACAATTTTTGAAATCAGCACCGAAAAATACATGAAGTTGAGATATCAATTCCTTTGTATTTTTGTATCGTATTAAATCCCTCGTCCTTATTTGAAGGAATAAAAACGCAATAGCGTACTCCCAGAAAATAACAAAGGTAGGGTACCTCAAAATCCCATGGAAGAGGTAAAATAAATATTTTTTAAAAATATTATTTATTTATTCTATTATTCATTTATTTAATTCATTTATTCATTTACTCATTTAATCATTCATGTATTCATTTATTTATATATTTATTCATTTATTCATTCATTTATATATTTACTCATTTATTCATTCATTCTTTTATTCATTCATTTATTCACTTATTTATTGACATTTTCATTCACTTCATTTATTCATTCGTTTATTCATTCTTTTATTCATTTATTTATTCATTTATATAACCAATTATTTATTGAAACAGTCATTCACCTAATCATTTAACTATTCATTCAATTATTTATTCATTCGTTTATTTACTTATTCATTCATTTATTAATTTATTCATTTATTTACTTATTTATACATTTATTTACTTATTCATTCATTTATTTACTTATTCATTCATTTACTTATTCATTCATTTATTTACTAATTCATTCATTTATTTACTCATTCATTCATTTATTTACTCATTCATTCATTTATTAATTTATTCATTTATTTACTTATTCATTCATTTATTTACTTATTCATTCATTTATTTACTTATTCATTAATTTATTTAACTATTCATTCATTTATTCATTTATTTATTCATTTATTTAATTATTTATTCATTTATTTAATTATTCATTCATTTATTTACTTATTCATTCATTTATTTATTCATTCATTTATTTACTTATTTATTCATTCATATATTTATTTATTCATTTATTTAATTATTTATTTATTCATTTATTTATTTATTCATTCAATTATTAATTTATTTATTCAGTTATTCATTTATTTACTTATTTATTTGATAATTTATTTATTTATTTGTTTGTTCATTTATTCTTTAATTTACTTATGTATTTATTCATTTATTCGTTTATTTATTCATTTATTTACTTATTCATTTATTTATTCATTTATTTATTATTTATTTTCATTAAAATAAATATGGCAACACTGTTTCACCCACCCACGCATACATTCATATCCTCTCTCTATCATATTCTAGTCATCAGACAACTGAAAGGGCGATTCTATAGCCTCACGACTCAAGCTAACATACGCCCCTTTCATTATTTACAAACAAGTTTTTGTCTTTTATTCCCCCACATATTTCTGTTGCATGCTCACGTAATGGCGATAAAAGGAAACGATAACCATCATTTAAGGCCTTAGTTGATTCAAGAAAACCTGTAGAGGACACCATTCATTTCTCTTTGTGTGAATATCTAAATAGTAACTCGTGGTTGTCATGGAATCTTCAGAATTACGTCATATTTAAAGTGAAGGCTATATATATACAGTACACACGTGCTATCAAAGAGATGAGTGTCGAAACAGGTTTTCTCCTACATACCGACACGTTCTATGTATCTCCTTGGCCTGCCTGTTGCGTTGGGGCGTACCAGTACTGTACGGTGATTGTCGGTGAGCAGGTGTTTCCATATTACGGTACTTACTACTAATTCTATCCTACACAATTATTAACCCTTTATAGGACAATTTTTTATTGTCAATGATCCTGATGGTTGAATCTTTCAGCCAATATACCAACAGAATTTTATTTTGGAAGTGTTAGCATTACTGAAAAGCAAATGAAAATCCACAGCCTGCTTCCAGTCGACTGACCGGGTCAGGGAATGGAATGAATGAAGTCCCCATCTAGCGGCGAGGATATGAACTGTGCCGGCTGCCGAAGCCTGTAGCACACCCCTGGGGCAATGATTAAATGAATGACAAATATAATAAAATAATAATAATATCGTATGGCCACGGGTGCCGGGTGCAAGATTTGTAATTTGACACCCAGAGGGTAGCTTGCAGGTCGAATTTCGTTGTTCCTTGAATCACTATGAAAGTCAAGGAGGTTAGATAATAAATATCTAAGCTCCTTGAACACTATAGCGCTTTCTAGTAGAGAAATGAGGAACTTTGTGTTGGCGGAAACTCCCCAGATTAATTTTGCCATTATGAACTCTGCCTACTGAATTCAAATGGGTTCTTTGTCATGCCAACATCGTATGACATGCGTGTCGTATTTTTGCCGCCTTTCAAAAATCACTTACCACCTGCAATCTTGGGGTTAGTAGACCGACACGCTAACCACTCACCCACCGTGGCAAGCTATGAATGACAGATGAAATGAAATGTTAGTGAAGAGCGTTGCTAGAATGAAATTTGTGACAGGGAAATCCGGAGTACCCGGAGAAAAACCTGTCGGCCTCCGCTTTGTCCAGCACAAATCTCACATGAAGTGACCGGGATTTGAACCATTGAACCAGCGGTTAATTGAAGTGATTAATTGAATCACAATCTGAAAGACTTTTGAACTATTACTTTTAAATCTGCTAATAGAATATATTATGTTGTAAATGCACAAACGAAGACAATAAAATGAACAAAGAAAAGGTGGAAATCTTTTGGAACCAATTAGATGATATTACCCAAAAAATTCCGGAAAAAAATAATGTCATATTTATGGGGGACTTTAATGCCCAAGTAGGGAGAGAAAGGAAGTACAACAAGTAGTTCCGTGAAGAACTATACAGCCTATTTTCATATATCCTACTTATATTAACTGCCACAATCAACATACAAAATTTCAGTTTAATTTCTGTAACAGATTCGTAGATATTGAGAACCGTCTAAATATTTCAGATGGTCGCCAGGTTGGATTTTTATTTTTGTACTATTACATTAAGATTATTGTGTACGTGTGGTATTGAAACTTCAATCGCATGATTAGACAACAAGAAGTAAAAACGAGATTTTAAAATTACGCACTGCAGCCATCTTGTGATAATGCAAACCATTGAAATAAATTAGATGCCAGTGGATCAACATTTGTATAAGCATTTAACGTGCAACGTTTTACGGCACTCGGATAGTTAATTCGCGAGAAACGTCCATTTAAATATTTATACTTCGCGTCGCCGCCATGTTGGATTTGTGCTCACCAGGTTCCTGAAAGTCCTATAGGTGAACATATGTTCATAGTCTCTATGAACATAAAAAAATTCAGTTTGGTTGCTGTAAAAGATTCATAGATATTGAGAACCGTCTAAATATTTCGGGAGCTCACCATTTAGGAGAGTTATGTGTATAGGCCATAGAGTTATGTACCATTCAAGGACAAGTATTGCCTAGGTTCATTATTCAAACTTTCACTTCGATCGCATGATTACGACACAAGAAATTAAAACTTAATATTAAAATTTCGCACAGCCGCCATCTTGAGGTTATGTAAGAAATTGAATTAAATTAGATGGCAGTGCATTACAATCTGCAAAATCAATTACTGTACCACATTTCACTGCGCTCAGAGAGTTAAATCACGAGAAAAGTCTATTAAAATATTTTAAATTCGCTTGGTCGCCATGTTCGTTTCGTACTTTACAGGTTTATGAAATATACATAGGTATACCTGTATCAGTACCCTTTATCACCGTACAAAATTGCAGGGTGATATCTGTAATAGTTTCGGAGATATAGAATGTCAGTGAAATATTTCGCACAGCCGCCATTTTGAGGTTATGTAAACAATTGAACTAAATTAGACACCAGTGCATTACAATGTGTATAAACATTTGCTGTACCAAGTTTCATTACATTTAGATAGTTAAATCGCGAGAAAAGTCTATTTAAATGTCTCAACTTCGCTTGGCCGCCATGTTGGTTTTGTAGTCACCAGGTTTTTGAAAGTCTCATAGGTGAACTTCTAGTAGTGCCCTTTATCACCGTACCCAATTTCAGGGCGATATCGGTAATAGTTTCGGAGATATTGAATGCTAGTGAAATATTTCGCACAGCCGCCATGTTGGATTGGAGAGATGTAACAAAATTTGAAGGGCACGGTCGAGGTCGCCGGGAATAGTGCTATGAACTTCCCGAGTTTCATTGAAATCGCTCCAGCCGTTTCGATTTTATTAGGGGGACACACACACACGAATCACACACACACGCACACACACACACACACACACACACACGCACACACACACGGACAAAAGGTGATCTCATAAGCCTATTTTTTCAAAATTGAAAATAGGCTAAAAATATTGTCGGGAAGTGCTTAAAACATAATAGGACGAACCAAAATAGTGGTAGACTAATAGAACTTTTCCAAGCACCTGACATCCTGGTACGAAGGCATGACGGCTGGAGGAGCTGAACATCCCTGTGGCACTCGGAGTAGTAGCGATGCGGGGCGTATATGTTGACTGGAGCGTTCAGCTCCTTCCCACCGGCCTTGAGTGCTTGGGCGGTCAGGGCTGTCCATTCCAACATGTACGGTACTCGCTACCTCCCATTGATTTGTAACGAGAGATTCGCCACATGATTTCGGAGCCTTGCAGTTCAATCTGGGAGCTGATTTTCTGCACGTTGTCGTCTTATAGTACAAGGTTTCGACTTGTCTTACCTGATACTTCCTTTGTTAAGTCTAACCCCTACAGATCTTATACTCGACCCTTCCTTCCATAACTAAGTTTGCTATTCCTGGGTGTCTTAGTATGTGTCCTACCAACCGATCTCTTCACTTCATTAGCAGTCGCCAAAAACATCTCTCCTCTCCAACTCATTTTAATAGGCCTACAGCCTCATTTGCAACCCTATATATCCATCTGATTATCATTCGCCTGTAACATCACATTTCAAACGCTTCACGATCATAGTTTCATAAACAATACGTTATTGTGATGGCTGCAATAGTGTGTGTACTTGTAAATCAGATGAGGGTTCAGCATGAGGCAGCCGTGGCCTTAAGTAAGGGATTATCCCGGCATTTGCCTGAAGTAAGAAAGCGGAAACCACTTCCAGGATGGCTCAGATGGGAATTTGACCCTCCTCTTCTTAGTTTTCCCTCACGAGGCTGAATGTACCCCATTCCAGCCCTCAGACCAGAATATTGTTTTTTGGCAGAGCAGGAATTCGATCGCGGATCTCCGGGGAAGCAGCCATAAACGCTAGTCGCTACACCACGAGTAATTAAACTAGTCCTCAAATTAATGAATCAATTAATAAATTAACGTTTAAACAATAGTTATAATAAGGAATCTTAAAATGAACTCATCAATTAGTTCTCATTTGGACTTCGTTTAACGTAACAACACGCCCTTTGAGCAATGTAATTACGTTCCTGTTTCATGGCGTTCTACATCTTCAATTACACTCTCAAAGAGAGTCAATAAAATCTGAACTCTATTCTAAATCTTGCTTGAGCGCCGGCACAGCCGTCTGGATCAGAGTTAATTGAGGCTCAGGGAAACAGTCAACTTTCATTAGCCCTACAATACTAACATTATTCAATTGATGCTTAATACTAACCATGCGTTAATTGTACGTACCTTACGAAGTTTGTGCTAAGCCACCAATTAGTTAAATCGTTGATCTTAATATATATTTCGCATGTAACGCTATTTATATAAACTGAATCCTCTGTGGTCTTTGAAGTGTAATACGCAAATCACTGAAATCGTTACTGCTCGGCTTATTTTGATCATAAACGCATGCTTTTCTTCAGAAACCTTCCTCGAGTAACCCTTTATACAATGCTGTAAACCGCATCAAAATCCATCCAGTGGTTCTCGAGATTACCCGTTACATCCAAGAATCGGGGACTTTGTTTTATACTAAGTAGAGATAACATTTCGAAATTAACGGTGAGATCAGATTATCCCGCAGTTTCGCCCCTTAAAACAACAATAAACTACTGTCTAACTTGCTACACTTTCCTAGCAACTCAGTATTATCAATATATTACACCAACAATGGCCATAACCTCAAATTTTCATTGCTGTCTTAGGCTGCTACTTTCAGTCACAGAGCACAGAGCGAGTGACTCTCCCTTCAAAACAAAACAGCTGAAGATCAAAGCAGAGTTGCCAACATCTTGGATGAATCCATAAATCGAGTGGGAACTGTTAACAATCTGACAAGAACATGCCCTTTCATGAACAGCCATCTTGAACTATAGCCTATTTTAAAATGGCGGAAAGTTGTGTGTTGAGTCTAATAATCTGTAAGTAACAAAACTCTTATAAGATTTGATTTTTCTGATAAACCAGTAGCATGCTGAGTTTCTATGCCCACGATCGCGGGTTAAAACCCGGCCGAAGTCGTCGGATTTTTTAAGAGCGTTAAAATCTCTCAGTATGTCTTCCTTCAGAGGGCATGTTAAAGAACCTTCCGTTAATTACATCTGTGTGAAGCTAAATTATAGGTTAAACATTTGACAAACGCTCTTAGTTCCCGACGTTCGTCTCCAGGAGCCGACTGCGGTGGCATCTGGTAACCAAGTTCTGAACTAGTAGTCGTTGACGGTGGCGTTTGGCGGCAAAAGCAGGAACTACTTGAAAAAATTCAATGTCTGCAGTCCTAACTTGAATTGAAAACAGATAAGACACACTAATACAGTCATCACAATTAACACCGGTTATCTGACAGATTCTACACACACCCAAAGTACACGGGGCTACATGACCGCGTTGTCGCAGTTCCTAAACTGAGGAACCAACCAACCATCTGATAAACCAAAGGGAGTTAGAATGTGCGGTTTGTACCAACACCTCCTCCAAATCGTCTAAATAGTACAGGAAAAATCTAGCATTTCTTGATAAGTCAACGGAAATATATTTATTTGTTTATAAATTGATTTTAAACAAACAAACAAACAAACAAACAAACAAACATGACGATAGCCCCAGCGACAGCTGTGCCGCATCGAGCCCGCAAGGAATAAGATACTTTCCCGGCGTTTGCAAAGAGTGATTGTGGAAATCAAACAAGCACAACCACGCTCAGGTTAGGCGCTGCCAGCACCGGGATTTAAAACGGCGACCTACAGACGTTCTCTAGCTCCACATTACGATCGTAGTGAACGATATAACACGCACGGCTACGACATGGAGTCCTTGAATAGAAATGGGAAATTATAAATTCAACTTCTTGGATATCTAAGGCGGGAGCTAAACCCATATTTCCTCAGTTATGCCCTAAAAGGCTGAATAATATCCGTTCCAGACAGACAAGACCGCTAATTGACGGACAATAGTTTAAAGACCACAAGAATAATAACAATAATAATAATATATTAATGATTGTCTGAAAGATTTACGGAGCAGTTAATGATATCGGTATTTGAATGAAGAGAGCTCAAAACGAACCCTATGAAAAGATCCACACGATAACGGACCTAATCAGAAACCGCCGAGCAGAGTTTTACACACACATTTACAGGATGGAAAACTTCAGAACGGCGGAGATAATGCTCAACGTTAAAGCACAGAGTGGCTGACAGAGGTTCAGAGGGAGCTATTACAGGTCAACATAGAAAATCTCGAGGACCGCACCGAGTGCCGGAATAAAATAAAAAATGTTAAGTTTGAGCATAGACCATCACGACAGCCTGGAAGAAAATGTACAGCTGAGCGGAAGAAAGAGCATTCTGAGTGGATGAAGGGATTTTGGGAAGAGAAGCGGGAAAACGCCAGAAGATGAAATCATGTATTCAAGTTCAATCGCTCTCCTCAAGGAGAACAATCGATTAAATAAATAATAATGATGTTGATTATTGTAGTTTGAAGGGGCCTAACATCCAGGTTATCGGCCCTAATGATATGGGTGATAGCGAAAAATGTTAATGAAATAAACCTACTACTAAAATTACTTATAACTAATTTACAAGCTAGAAGAAGAAATGGAATATACAAGGAGAAAATGAAATAAAAGATCGGAAGAGAAAGAATGAGGATTGAGGGACTTGCAAAGAAGTAGAGCTATGAAAGGCAGATAGGAAAGGGGAAAGAAGAGATGCTCCACCCCATAATCAGTGGAAGAAGGGAAGAACGGACCCAGCTCAGGAATCCCTCGTAGGCGTCATATCAAAAGCTCACCAGCCTTGAGCCTTTGGGGGAGTAGCATTATCCAGTGTGGGGCTACACACACCCTGCCTTCTTTAGGGCCTTGGGCAGAAGGCAAGGGATACAATGAAAAGAAAACAAGAGGTTTGAATGAGGGAACAAGAAAGATGAGTCAAGGACCAATTAAGGCGGGAAATTGAAGGAAAATATGGGCCTCGGATACCATAATACCGTCAGGGTCGGCAGAGAACAAGAGTTGACCAAGCAAGGCTGACAGAAAGGATAACAGAAAGGAGCCTGCCACAAGTTAAGTGGAAGCAATGCTGGACTCATCTGTGGTCCGTGGTCACCAACCTACGTCCCACTAGTCGTGAGCCCCAGGGGGGAGGCCATAAAGGAGGGGTGGGGATATATATATATTTCTTAGGCAGGAGTATACAGTGTGATTCACTGTGGCTTTAGGTACGACCCTCGTATCAGTTCTCTAAGCTAATGACGTCACTGTATATATTAAGTATGCTTATTATGTGCCGTCACCCGGTCCGCTGCTTTATTGATTTATTACAGCCACTCGCTGTCTCCGTGCTGCTACAGTAGGCGGGACCACGGCATACGACATTCAAGATACAGCTTCAAAGAAATCGACCGCTTCACAAGTATCTTCAATCGATTCATATCGATTGTTACATCAAATGCTACCATGGCTGCCTAGGGTCATGCTTTGTCTTAGAAAGGCCCTGGGTTTGAGATCCAGAAATGCTCAATGAGGGCTGGAACGGGGCCCACTCAGCCTCGTGAAGAAAAAATAATGATGTGATGATAATTGTTGTTTTAAGGGGCCTAACATCTAGGTTATCGGCGGAAAAAAGTAAATAACGTTCCTCTCGTTGCATACTGGTTAGTATTCTTGGCTTCTACCGCGAAGGCCCGGGTTCAATTGACGGCTCTGTCAAGACATTTAATTCTGGTTTGAGGGCTGGAACAGGGTCCACTCAGTCTCGTGAGGTAAACCTGAGAAGAACGTTGGTTCGATTCCCACCTCAGCCAACTTGGATGTGGTTTATCATAATGTTATTGGTTTTACGTCCCTATTGACTACTGCAGTTTTTAGTGACACCAAGATGTCGAAATGTTGACCTGAAGGGGTTCTTTAACGTGCCAGTAAACCTACTGACACGGCTCCCTCACGTTCTTTTTTAAAATTAGAGTGCCATATCCCCTCCAGGGACGTGGGCGACCATAATTAGAGCTACTGGCTTCATCAAGGGATCACTCACCAGGCATCCCGAGCAGGAGTTTGCGTGTGGTAGGGTGGACAGTTCCTTTCCACTCATCCTCCTGCCATAGCATCCCATTTTGCATCACGAGACTGGGAGACCCCGTACCAGACAATACGAAACCAAGACTTACAAATTCTTAGCAGAGCCGGGGATCGAACCCGTTACCTCGGGGGTGACAGCCAACAATGCTAACGACTCCCTCACATTTACGCACCCTCAAATGCTAACTGACTACGTCAGGATTCGATCCAGAAACCTTGAGCACAGCAGGCGAGAACGTTACTGCTGAGCCAGACAGCCAGGCATCATAGAAGTGGTTTTCCGCGGTTTCCTACTTCTACTTCACGCAAATGCCAGAATGGTTTCTAATTTAAGATCACGACCGCCTCCTTCCTTATCGTTACTGAATTACAAACTCACAAATACAGTCATCACAATAAGACATGATATTAGATACAATTCCAGACTCACGCAAGTACACAGGGCTGCGTGGCTCAGCGGTAACGTTCCCGCAGGATCGAAACCTGGCACAGTCATCTGTGATTCGAGGGTGCATAAATGCGAGGGAGGTGTGTCAGTAGATTTACTGTCACGTTAAACATCCTCCTTGGGGCGAAATTCCGGTACCCTGGTGTCTCTCAAAGCCATAGTACGAGGGCAGATCAAAAAATAAGTTGCACTTCCCAGTTATGGCCATTTATTACACCACCTATACACCAACAACACGTCTATAACGACATACAATGTAACGACACTTTTCCACATAGTTTCCAAGAGACTCGAAACATTTCTGCGAACGCTCAACAAACTTGTCGATGCCGGATGCATAGAAAGTTCCTCCAGCGTTCGGCAACCACACGGAGACAGCGTTCTTCACCTCCTCATCGGTCTGGGAATGTCGACCACCGTTCTGTCTAATGATCGCATTCACCACACTGTTGACATTTGCACGGGTCCTGGCCGTTGCGGGCCTACCCTCGCGATATTCGTCCGTGATATCCGTGTGCCCGGCTTCGAATTGCTGACACCACTTTACGATCCCTTGCCGAGAAATGGCTCGCTCCCCATACACAGCACTAATTTCACGATGAATGTCCGTGGAATTCTTCCTTTTGGCCCATAGGAATCGGATTGTCGCACGCACCTCATATTTGGAGTGAACGTCCAGTCGACGCACCATTACTTTTTGCCGCCATTCACACCATACAAGACGAGACACCACAGCGACCTGCCTAACAGATGTGTGGGCAGTGTCTGTACCTTCCTCCGCTGTACCCACGTTTGCGACACACAGCGCGCTGCTGCAGCGCGTTAGTGTAACTAACTTTTTGATCCACCTTCGTAGTTAAAAGGGACGTAAGACCAATAACATTATTATTATTACTACTAAATGATCACGATTGCCTGTTCATTTCCATGGAATCCCTGACCATATTTGTGCACAATGTTTATAGCAGCCAGTCAAAATTTAGTATGTATGGCTACAGTTTTTTTGGTCATTAAGCTATATCTCCTCAATTAATCACGTGACATCAAACATTGTCTCCTATCTACGTCATGCTTATTCACTACTGTCCTAAACAAATAGCGTCAAGTAGGATGTAACAGCAGCTGTGCACCGCGGTTAAATTCATGGAATTAAGTCTACAATTCCAGCTAATACAGCACGAGCCGTCTGACAGTGTAATTGAGGATCTCATGCAGGCACGCGTGTCGAGATTACGTCCACGTGTCTGGCCTTGAACTCGGCCCACTTCCCACATCAAGAGTCTGTGTTTAACTCAACTCCACCTCCAAGACCATTCCTTTCAACATCGTTAATATACCGTGTATTTAAAACCAATTGTAAGTAGACCTACTCTGTCTACTACCGAACAGTGGATCGGAGAAAAGTAAGAACTCTACAGTTGTTGTTATTTGAGTCTTCAGTCTTTTAACTGGTTTGACGCAGCGCTCCATGCCTCCCTGTCCTGAGCTAATCGTTTTATCTCTACATAGCTACCACACCTTACAACCGAGGCAATCTGTTTAACATATTCTAACCTTGGTCTACCCCTCCAGTTCTTGTCCTCGACACTTCCTTCCATAACTAAGCTTGCTATTCCTGGGTGTCTTAGTATGTGTCCTACCAACCTAACTCTTCTCTTCACTCGCAGTCGCCAGAAACATCTCTCCTCTCCAACTCGTCTTAACACCTCTTCGTTTGTAACCCTATCTACCCATCTGATCTTCATCATTCTCCTGTACCACCACAATTCAAACGCTTCAATTCTCCTCTTTTCTTCTGCACCAATAGTCCAAGTTTCACTTCCATAGAGTTCCACGCTCCAGACAAAGGCTTTCAAAAATGACTTCCTAATAGGCCTACCTAAATCTATATTCGATGTCAACAGATTCCTTTTTTGTAGAAATGCCTTCTTCCCTGAGTCAACCTACTTTTTATAAAGTCTTTGCTTCGTCCAGCACTGGTTATTTTGCTACCTAAGTAACAGAAGTATCCTACTTCCTTCAGCTTTACACTTGCCAATTTTGATGTCCATAGAGGTTTCAGATTTATTTCAGCTGCATTCCAATATTTTTGTTTTACATATATTAATTTTCATCATGGTTTCTTTCCTCAAGACGGAATCAAAGCGGGACTGGCAATTTTTTCCGTTAAAGATAGGTATCCGGCTAACGGAGGTAGACCTATGCTAAAATACGAGGGCGGATCGAAAAGTCTTTGCCCCTATGTTTCTAGCCAAATAAAATACATACAGGTATTACAAATATACGTAGGTAGCTGTTATACGCACCTTACACTATTCTTTTTCACTGGTCTCCACATTTGTTCATACATTCGTCCCATTGCAGCACTAAATTTGAGATGTCCCTGTGGTGGAATTCAGCCGGCTGACTGTAGAACCATCTTTGGACAGCTTTTTTTTAGCGTATGGCTTTTAGTGCCGGGAGTGTCCGAGGACATGTTCGGCTTGCCAGTTTTGTAGCTGCTTCGAAACGGACACCCAATGGGTGAGCTACAAGTACCGTTGGGGAGGAAAGTAGGAATGGAAGGTCGAGGAGTTGGAAGGTAGCTGCTGTGGCCTATATTTAGGGACCAACCCCGGCATTTGCCTGGAAGGAAGATGGGAAAACACAGAAGACCATCTTCAAGGTTGCCGGCGGGGGGATTCGAACCTCCTCGCCTCCCGGATGTGAGCGACTGCCAGCAGTCATGCCGTAACGACCACGGCTAACTCACCCGGTTTTTGGACAGCTGACTTGGCGTCATCGTTGCACATGAATCACTGACATGCCAGGAACTCCTTCAGCGGATCAAAAACGTGGAAATCACCAGGGGCGAGGTCTGGACTGTCTAGTGGGTGGTCCTGACACTCCCAGTGAAATAACCGGACCTTTTTGATGGTTCTGGTTGTCACATAGGCCTATGGTCTCTCATTGACATGGTCCGCTGAAGAATTTCATGGACGTACTGAGATATAAATGGTGTACAAACCTTATTCTGGATCCAAAGGTCTTACGTTCCAATCCTGGCTCTGCCAAGAAATTTAGTGTGGAGAGATGGGATTCATTCTTCCCTCAGCTACCTTCGAAGTGATTTCTCACTTCCATTCCAGGAAAATTTCAAGACAGTTACAACATAACGATCTTAGTGCCAGGGGGCTGAAGTAACGGCCGAGGAAGCTTCTGCTAAATCTGCTACGGGCTAAACTTTTTATTATAAGTCCTATTGTAATTTCCAGTCACGCAGTGATAACCAAGACGACCAGGAATCGTTCTCTATCTGGATATATGGATGTGTTTCAATTCCGTGAATAACTGGATTCATTAATAAGTATTCATTGAATCAGCTGACTTCCCGTGCGTGTTATCTTTTCAAGTAGTATTTGTTTACGTTCGTGCTCGGAGATAATTAAGATACATGGAAATAAATATGTGTAACTCTTTGAAGGAAGAAGAAATAGTGTGTAAGAGTACATTTTAGACCAATGAGAACGACTTAGATATATTTCCCGTTTACATTTGGAAAGAAAAATACATTTTTAATGAAAACAAACAAAACAAGAAGTTCCGTGACGAACTAAAGAGCCTACTTTTCTTAAAATTGAAGTTTCATACCAATGATTAATCTATATGGAACTATCTAGAATAATGACGAAATTAAGTTGGTAATATCGAAATTTCTAATAGTTCCAAATACTGTATAAATGGCATAATGTAGCCTAATAGAGAACTATAGTTGGCAGCCCTGGTGATGAATATATTCTTAGTTCCATCTCTCAAGGTACAGAATACAAAATTTGGTTGAAGTCCAATGGATAGCATGGACGTTACATGCAGTTTAACACTGGATCTAACAGCGCGCGTAAAATGATGTTGGCAACAATGACATACATTTATTGGTCAGAAATAATCTGAAATAATATGAACTATTGTTGTGTCAATTTTGAATGAAATCCATTAGTTAGTATAGAAGTTACATGCATTTTAAAATTGGACCTATCAGCAGGCTTAGAATCATGTTGGCAGCACTGGCGTAGGCCTATATTAGTTACTCCAAATTAATCTAGAATGCCAGGTACTACTATACGTGTGCAAAGTTTAGAGCTATTGGCTTGCATACTTTCTGATATATTGATCTTCTTCTTCTTCTTCTTAGCGTCATCCCGTAGGAACGGGGTCCGCTTTTTGGATCAATGCACGCCATTTTTTGCGATCTAATGCTTCGCGTGATTTCAAGTTTCTTGATCGTAAATCGGCGTTAATGGTGTCGAGCCACCGCAATTTTGGTCTCCCACGCTGTCTCTGGCCGTCGACCGTTAGATGGTAGGCCGAGCCGATGACTGAACTTTGTGGTGCACGGACAACGTGCCTATACCAAAGGAGTCTCCATTCCTGCATTTTCTCATTGATTGGTGCCACGCCAGCTGTATGTCGAATCGTTGTGTTGGGGATATGGCCGAGCAGAGAAATGTCTAATGATCTTCGCAGCATCCGCATTTCCATGACAAGAAGCGAGTGCTCAGCATTTCTAGGTGCTGGCCAACACTCGGTACCATATAATGCAACTGGTCTCACCATTGTGCGGTATATCTTTGATTTTAGGCGGATAGGCATCTTCTTATCACAAAGAACACCGGTGACATCTCTGAATCGCATCCAAGTCGCATTGATTCGTGCTCGCACATCTTCATTCACAGAGCTGTCGCCATTCAATCGTGAGCCTAGGTATCGGAATGTATTTACCTTGGTAAGAGGAGCTCCATTATTACCTATAGTTCCAGGGGATGGAATCGTTTCGAGGTATTCAGTCTTGTGGATGTTCAAACGAAGACCAAATCCTTGCAGACGATCATGCCATGTCTGCACTTGGGTTTCAAGATCCTTCCTGGAGTCTGCCGCAAGCATCACATCATCAGCGTATAGCAATGTCCATGGGACACACTTCTGCAGGTCTCGCGTTATGGAATTCATGACGATAACAAAGAGCAGGGGAGACAGAGCTGAGCCTTGATGAACCCCAACTGTCTCAGGGAAGCTGTCAGTGAGTCCTGCAGGGAATCGCACGTGGCTTTTGGTGTTGTTGTACAGCATTTTTATCCAGTTTATATACATTTCTGGAACTTGATGATCTCGAAGAGCGTACCAAATCATCTGGTGTGGTACTCGATCAAATGCCTTCTCGAGGTCAAGGAAAGCAAGATGTAGTGATATATTGATATTAGGGTAAAAAAATAGAGACAGTATTTATTAACAGTTGGCAGCCCTGGTTGCTCTTAAGAATACGCTCAGTCATATTTGTTTATGTACACATAGCTCATACGAAATTTGGTTGAAATCCAATTGATAGTGTTGAAGTTATATGCATTTAAAATTTGGACCTATCAGCAGGCTTATAATCATTTTGGCAACACTGCCATGTATGGCCTCCTGGAAGTTAAACTGCAATATTATTATCTATACGTATGCCAATTTTGAAATAGCTCCCATTCATACCTTCCAAGATATCCAACATGGAGCTCAAATTTCAATTGCGATTTTTCAGCAGTTGGTAGCACTGACATCATTTTCAAATATGGCCGTGCGATATTAAGGTATAGATCTTTACTCCTATCAAATTTTGTTTCGATTGCTGCAGCCGTTTAGGAGTTGATAGGGGGGGGGAGACACCCACACAGACAGACAGACAGACAGACAGACAGACAGACAGATGGACAGACAGACAGACATTTGCCCGATCTCATAAGTCTACTTTTTCCTCATTTTTGCAAAATGTGAAAAGTAGACTAAAAATAGCAACTAAAGCGTCTAACTTCTCCAGGAAAGACTAGTAATTTCACGTAACTTGGCATTTTTAGGGAGATACGGGAACGCCTATCTTACCAATGTTAATTTTGTTTAATTCATGTTCCTTTTCCTGAGAATCTAATAAAGGTATGTTAATGATATTCATGTCACATTTTATTCAAACCCTGCTTGATATAACATTGGAGAGTTTTTTTAATTGGGCTCCAGGGGAGTCTAAAAATTAATATATATTTAAACTGTCAAAAAATATAATTACCTTTCCTTACAAAACACATCAAATTCAACCCCTGGCACTATACAGCCCATGACGGGCTAAGGGCGACCAAGCGACCGCTGCCCAGCCATTCGGCCTGCAGATATTGAGGTGACGCGAGATCAGTGCGTCGGGTCCCGTCGGCCGTTAATCTTGGTTTTCGTGATTGGGGCGCTGTCTCACTGTCAGACATTTACTAAATTGTCCTCACGAGGCTGAGTGCACCCCGTTCCAACCCTCACGTCAGTTTTAAAATCCCTGATGGTGAAAAGTTCACAGCTTTTTGATAAATAGTCACCTCAAAAAAAGAACATATATTTTAAAAAATCACGAGCCTTACAGTAGTCGCATATGATGTGTAACATCTGACATGTTATTCGAATAATTCCATATTACTTACTCGCAGTTTTTAAAGAATGGACTCATACAGTAGTGCTACCTTGTGCCAGCAAACATGAAAGGATTCTCCAATGCACCTGCAGTAGTGACATAAAACTGAAACTGTATGCGGGAGCAATCCACTGCCTACTTGATGCGAGCTGCGCTTTATACCGGCCAGTTAGTGAACCCACGACAGCGGTGTTAATGAAAATGGCTTCTTATTGCCGATATAGCACACTGCCAAGTATTGGCGTGATTAAAAATTAGGTGTGCAGTAGATATATTAAATGCGTTTTTCCCAGTGATAGGTTTAGACCAACGAAGTTTCAATTATTGTTAGTAGTCGGTGTTAATATACGGAATTCCTACGTTGTTTGCAGTGTTGGTTGATGCGATATAGCACTCGAAGTATCGAGTGCTTACATTAAATAAGAATACAGGAAAAGTATGAAGATTTAATAAATCGTAATTGTTTTCAGCAAATACGATATAGACTAATGGATATTTTCACACCAAAAAACGACAACTTGAAGATGATTTATTGTAGGAATTTCTTTAATGGGGCCTCCAAACCTTGAGGTAAACCGTATGCGATTAACATTTCACGTAGTCACATGGCCTACAGTACGTCGTTGTACCGATCTCCACCATCGCGCGCTCATTGTTTCCGTCCCATGAACTTCCGTCCCATCCACTTCCGTCTCTTTTCCAAAATCACTCCCACAAAAATGTCCAGCTACAGAGTGCCACAAAAATATCCAGATACCGAGTCGAAAGATGTTACACATCAAAATGGAACTCAGAAAACTACAGTTAAGACATTCCACACATGATAATTATCTCATTATTAGCGCAAGTGTAAATATTAATATTATGGCAAATTCTAATGGTTAAAATATATTACACATCATTTTAAAGAGCCGACTTCAGAAATTCATATAATATAAAAACAGTATAAAATGTTGATTTTAACAATTTTAACCCTTCCGTATCCCTTTATTAAAAGTATTCATCTACAGATTGGCATCAGAGGGGTTAAAATCACGGCCACCGCCTGAGTTTGACACCCCTGGTGTAGCCCATAGCCGTATTTTTAACCATTAACACAAAGTTACACAGTATCAAAAGTAATTCTCTTGCCTATATATTTTATCGTAGTGTTTATTTCCCCCTACCCACCTCCCTTTTGTTGTTGTTGCTGTTGCTGTTGTTTGCGTGTTTGTTTTGTTGACTTCGCAGCGTAACATTTCTCTTTCCGTGTGTGTGTGCTTAATTTACGACACTAGCGCCATCTTCTTCTACTACTCCTTCATCAGCACTTTTACGGCTCTATCGAGGATTTTCCCCGTCTCGGTTTTTTTTTCTCACGGTGCTGTTATTTAAATCGTGACATTTCAACTCCAGCTAGAGGAAGATAGAGAGAGAGAGAGAGAGAGGGGTTGGACGTAGAACACACCAACTAAGTTTTAATGTCTTGACTCTCGTAGTAGAGGCTTCCTCTTCTTTCACAGTTAAAGATGCTGTAACTCTACCTTCCTACTACTCACCAAAGTCAAGGAAGAAAAACTTCACCACACAAGTCTTCTGGCACTAAGTTATAAGAAAGTACCGTAATGTTACTGAGAAGTACAGTACGTAACTTGGAACAGATACGTTGTTTAAAAGGAGCTTTGGAGCCATTTTAAATCTTGCTTTATAAAACCAGCCCCGTGGTGTTAAAGTCGTGCAGAAAACATGACGATGATGATAATTGTTGTTTTATGGGGCCTAACATCTAGGTTTTTTGGTCGTGTGGCCTCCTGAGAGGCCGAATGCAGGTCTTTCTAGTCGACGCAAGTGGGCGACCTGCGTGTCGGGATGAGAGATGGAATGGATGAAGATGAATGAAACTGGGCAAGGAAGTGGAAGGAAGCGTTCGTGACCTATCAGAAGGTACCGTCCCAGCATTTGCCTGGTATTGAAAATGGGAAACCACGGAAAACCATTTCAAGGACGATCGACGATGGGGCTCGAACCCACGCGTCTACCGAGTCAGCAGAGAGCTTGGCCCCATGACTTAACGCTGCGCTTTAGCCAGCGTAGCCACTGCTGTCGGTAACATCTAGGTTATCGTCCCCTAATGATTTGGGTGATTGTGAAAGATGAGTTGAGAATGAAAACTATAACTAATACTAACTACAGACTTACAAACTACAAGAAGAAATGGTAAACGAATGAAGGATAAGGGAAATAAAGGACTGGAAGAAAAGAAATGCCCTCAACCCTCGAAGAATGAGGATAGAGGGCCTTGGAAGGAAGGAGAGCCATGAAAGCCTGATAGGAAAGTGTAAGAGGAGAGGGTCCGCCTCAAGGTCAGAGGAAAAAGGGAACAAAACGGACCCAGCTCAGGAATCCCTCGGGGTCGCTAACTTCCAAACTCACCAGCCATGAGCTCTTGAGGGTTTACCACCCACTATCCAGGGTGCACCAGAAGTGGTGGGGCTACATACACCCTCCTCCTTGAGGGCCTTGAGCAAAAGGCAGGAGATAACATGAAAAGAAAAAGAAGGCTGACCCCTCGCAGAAGGAGGGTATCAGGAAAGATGAGATTAGGGCCAATGAAGGCGGGATAGTGATAGACTCCCTAGGCCTCGGATACCCCAATACCGTCGTGGTCGGAAGAGAACAAATGTTGTCCAAGAGAGGTCGACAGGAAAGAAGATTGAGAGGAGCCCGGCACAAGTATGTGGAAGCAATGCCGAACTCAGCTGGGGGCCCGAGGTCGCCAACCCATGTCCCACTAGATGTGAGCCCCTAGGGGGCGTGCAGAAAAAAATCCCGCAAGTAAAGATATTAGAGATTCTGGTACACTTTTCTCAGGAACTACAGGCCTGATCTTTCGTAATGTGTTGGTAACCATGTATTTTTATAGAATGAAATGAAAAATATTTAAAATAATCTTTATATTTTCAATTTTTAAATTAAAGAATCATACATTTCAAATGGCAATAATATTTTTTGAGTTTTTTCATTTTTCTAAACGGCTCAAAATAAGTTTCTCGAAAAACCAATCCGTTCATTTTATCAAGCAGGAAAGACGATGGAGAGGAGTCCGGCACAAGTAAGTGGAAGCAATGTCGGACTCAGCTAGGGTCCCGTGGTCACCAACCCACGTCCCACTAGGTGTGAGCCCCTGGGGGATTCTGGTACACTTTTCTCAGGAACTACTGACTTTACAGGCTGATCCTTCGTAATGTGTGGGTAACCATGAATTTCTATAAAATGAAATGAAAGATATTTAATAGGATCTTTTTCTTTTCAATTTATAAATTAAATATTTTTTTTTATCAGTTTGTTAACTTTCAAACAGCTCGAAATAATTTTCTCGAAAAACCAATCCGTTCATTTTATCAAGCAACGTGCGATTTACATTCCAGGAAGAGATTAAGTATTCTTGGCAAGAAAGTTTCAAGAAGATTGTACCAAACTTCAGAATTGAATATAATAGAAAGTTTTCTTGGCCCATGTTTTAGAACACCCTGTCAAAAATCAGACGATAGAATTTCATATTTGTGTCGTCCAGTTGCAAAACTCGTTTAATGCACTTGTGAATAAGAATCATTTGGACTTTGCCTCGCGTATCTTTTGTGTTTGTTGTTTTCTATTTTTTTTATTTTTGCTTTGGGTTTTGGTTTTTGGTTTTGTGTTTGCTTTGTGCTTTTGATTTTGAATTTTTCTTTTTGTTTTACTTTCTCGGTTTTGGTGTTGTGTTTCTTTTCTGCTTTTGCATTTTTGGAATTTTGCTTTTTGCTTTGTGTTTCTTGTTTTTTGTTTTCTGATTTTGCTTTTGTTTTTAAATTTTGCTTTTTGCTTCGTGTTTTTAGTTTTATGTTTGTTTTATGGAAAATCAAAATAAAACAAAACATAATAAATTAAAACAAAATAAACAAAACAAAATAAAATCAAAATAAAATAAAACAAAACAAAATAAAATTAAACGAAACCAAATAAAACATATAAAGTAAAATAAAAAACAAATAATGTAAAATCAAGATGTTCAGTAAAGAACTTATAGCCTACTTTCACCTAAACGCATGGGTATTGTTCTAACTCTTTATCCTTTTCAAGGAGTATAATTGGATGTTAGTTGTAGTAGCTTGTTGAAATACAACGTGCTATACGGATATTAAACATGAATATGAGGTGCCCTTTGCTAGTGCTACCTCTGTACCAAATTTCGTTCGGTTTCACCGTGTTTGAATTGATAGAGGGAATCGATTTGCACACATACATGGCCACCATCCTCGAATTATTGGGCTGATGACCTTGTAGTTTGGTCAATGGATTCTTCATCCATAAAGGTATAATGTTGTAAAATTAGGTAGAGATCAGATGATTAGGTTGGTCGTAATTTGATTTAAGCTTTTAACATTTGGGTGGCCTCCATTATGTTTTCGTCAAGATGGCAGCGATATAAAACATGACACTGAGGTGCGCTTTGCTAGTGCTACCTCTGTACTGAATTTCGTTCAATTCGGTTTCAGCGTGTTCGAATTGCTAGGGGGGACAGACATTCAGAGTACACACACTCACACACACACAGACACACACACACACACACACACACACACAGACTCGTAATTTTTCGTCCTGTGTTGATCTCATAAGTCTACTTTCATTATTTTCATAAAACGAAAGTAGGCTAATAATTTTATGACATGATTCTTATTCACAAGTGGATTAAACGAGTTTTGCAACTGGACGACTCATTTGTTGTTAGAAAGTGGCTTAGAAAGGTCAGATCTTTGTTTAGTGTAACATTAACAAACATTGAACAAACGGAAATAACAGAAATTTGTTTTTAAATATTTTCTCATTTAATTGTGTCCTTTTAATCAGGGTTACGAAGGTGGATTAAAACGTTAGTTGCACTAACGCGCTGCGGCAGCGCGCTGTTTGTCGCAAACGTGGGCACAGCGGAGAAAGGGACAGACACTGCCCACACGTCTGATAGGCAGGTCACTGTGGTGTCTCGTCTTGTATGGTGTGAATAGCGGCCAAAAGCAATGGCGCGTCGACTGGACGTTCACTCCAAATATGAGGTGGGTGCGACAATCCGATTCCTATGGGCTAAAAGGAAGAATTGCACGGACATTCATCGTGAAATTAGTGCTGTGTATGGTGAGTGGGCCATTTCCCAGCAAGGGATAACGCAACACCTCACAAGGCCAAACGGCTGCAGTGTTTCAAGTGGGAGGTCTGGCAACATCCACCCTACAGTCCCGACCTAGCACCATGTTACTTTCATCTGTTCGGTAACCTCAAAACGGAGCTCAGTGGTCGACGTTTCCAAACCGGTGAGGAGGTGAAGGCCGATGTCTCCGTGTAGATGCAGAACGCTGGGGGAACTTTCTATGCATCGACAAGTTGGTTGTGCGTTCGCAGAAATGTTTGGAGTCTCTTGGAAACTATGTGGAAAAGTGACGTTACATTGTATGTCATTATAGGCGTGTTGCTGTTGTATAGGTGGTGTTATAAATGGCCATAACTGGGAAGAGCAACTTATTTTTTGATCTGCCCTCGTATATTCACAGTTTCCATGCGTGTCTTGAAGTTACTATGTATGCAGAATACTTGCACATGATGTAACCAAACTACCAACTCGCAGCAGCCCTGGTTCTTTTGGTCTAAATACAAGAACGCTTTGGCTATTACTGCTGCTATGTCAGAAGAAATCTTCAAACACAGAATTTATCTCCCAAAGAGCAATATATCCTCATGTGAGCATTTGGCACTCTTCTCATCAATATGCCAAGGGAAATATGCAAAGTGACCGCTTGGTTTAATATGCATATCGTGTGCTGCAAGACCGATTACACATTCAAACGCTATGCAAATCACTTGCGAAAACTTCCTCCGACATTTTATTTACTGCTCTTCAAGGAGGGGCAAAAAATATATAGACAAAGCTTCTCTTCTTTTCTCTTTGACTTGCAAGTACCTAAAAGGTACGTTGTGGGGTTTGAAGCCATTTGGAGCTTTTCAGTCCGTCAACACGAAAGTACCCAGAAGCCCTAATCCTGAAAAAAAACAAGTAGTTCCGTGAAGAACTATACAGCCTATTTTCATATATCCTACTTATGTTAATTGCCACTATCAACATACACAATTTCAGTTTGATTGCTGTAATAGATTCGTAGATATTGAGAACCGACTAAATATTTCGGATGGTCGCCATGTTGGATTTTATATATGTAGGTCCTAGAGTTATGTACTGTTACATGCAGATTATTGTGAACGTGTAGTACTCAAACTTCAATCGCATAGTTAGGACACAAGAAAAAACAAGGAGATTTAAAAAATTTTCACAGCTGCCATCTTGAGGTTATCTAAACAATTGAAATAAATTAGATGCCAGTGGATTAACATTCGTATAAGGATTTACTATACCAAGTTTCACTGCACGCGGATGGTTAAATTGCGAGAAACGTCCATGTGAATATTTGTAATTCGCGTCACCGCCATGTTGGATTTGTGATCACCAGGATATTTAAAGTCCTATAGGTGAACTTAAGTTCATAGCCCCTATGAACATTAAAAAATGCAGTTTGATTGCTAAAATAGATTCGTAGATATTCAGTATCGTCTAAATATTTCGGATGGTCGCCATGTTGGATTGTTAAATGTATAGGCCATAGAGTCATGTACCATTGAAGGAAAATTATTGCGTAGGTTCATTATTCAAAATTTCACTTCAATCGCATGACTACATCACAATAAATAAAATCTTAATTTTAAAATTCGCACTGCCGCCATCTTGAGGTTATGTAAACAATTGAACTAAATTAGATACCAGTGGATTACAATGTGTATAAATATTTCCTGTGCCAGGTTTCAGTGCGCTTGGAACATTAAATCGCGAGAAAGGTCTATTTAAAATTTTCAAATTCGCTTGGCCGCCATGTTCGTTTTGTAGTTAACCGGTTTTTGAAAGTCTTATAGATGGACTTCCAGTAGTGCCCTTTATCTCCGTACAAAATTTCAGGGTTTTACCGCTAATAGTTTCAGAGATATAGAATGCCGGTGAAATATTTCGCACATCCGCCATCTTGTGATTATGTAAACATATGAACGAAGTTAGATGTCGGTGCATTACAATGTATATAAACATATACTGTACCAAGTTTCATTGCGTTTGGTTGGTCAAATCGCGAGAAACGTCTATTTAAAAGTCGCAAATTCGCTTGGCCGCCATGTTGGTTTTGTAGTTACCAGGTTTTCAAAAGTCATATAAGTGAACTTATAGTAGTTCCCTCTATCACCATAGAAAATGTCAGGGTAATATCGGTTATAGTTTCGGAGATATTGAATGCTGGTGAAATATTCGCACAGCCGCCATGTTGGATTGGTGAGTCGTAACAAAATTTGAAGGGCACGGTCGAGGTCGCCGGGAATAGTGCTATGAACTTTCCGAGTTTCATTGAAATCGCCCCAGCCGTTTAGATTTTATTAGGGGGGGGACACACACACGAATCACACACACACGCACACACACACACACACACACACACACACACACACACGCACACACACACGGACAAAAGGTGATCTCATAAGCCTATTTTTTCAAAATTGAAAATAGGCTAATAATACATGAGATTAACAAATACACTAGGATGACCAGTTCCGATCGTCAAGTGATCATTATCAGTTCCATTACACTTAGGCTGTAAATTATATGTTTGAAAATACAGGTGCAAATACAGGATGTCTCAAAAAATGTACTAACACTTTGAATGACAAATATTTATGAACATAGATACAAGTTTAAGGGATTCAATTATAGAGGAGACATGTAATTAAAGACTCATGTTCGCAAATGTTCAAATTGATGACCGTCAGTGTCCAGACAAAGCTGATAACGCGAAGCAATGGATTCACAAACGTTACGACAAAGTTCATTTGGAATTTCGTGACATTGTCTGTCAATTTCCAATTTCGTGTTGGAAAGTAGGATTTCCAGTGCAGTCGCTTCATGATGCGATGGACGCTATCTTTTGAGATGTGTGTCACTCGAGCCGTTTGTCGTAGTGATTTCGGTGGGGATCGAGTGAGGGCTTCCTGCACCTGTTCTTCTTTTCTGGGACTGATGGATGTCCGTGGTCGTCCAGTAGATTTCTTGTTGACGTTGTGAACGGTTCCATCTGCTTCAAATTTATCTCTGATGCGAGCTATGGTCCGGTGCGTTGGTGGCGGTTTGTCGAACTCCTGGACACTGAGAGTGATCAATTTGAACATTTGCGAACATGAGTCTTTAATTACATGTCTCTTCTATAATTGAAGCCCTTAAACTTGTCTCAATGTTCATAAAAAATCATTTTATAGTCATTCAAAGTGTTAGTACATATTTTGAGACACTCTGTATTTATAATATGTACAATTATTCAGTTGCAGTTTTGGTAATGCGACTGTCGGTTTATGATAATTGTAGTATATAATTATGATGTTAGGTGAAATGCTAAAATGGTGATAGAAATCAGGAGTTTGTCTGTTTGGAGTGACTATTTGGTTGTAAAAGTCAACTATGGTTATACTGTATACTACTTATCTGGTTGTCTTCCTTGCTGGAGCTACGAGCAGTTTCGACTACACTCTTACACCCGCTGCGGTCGACTAAATTAGAATGTTAACGAACTGTTTTTTCCCTTCCTCTCGCCCGGTATTCCTATGTGCTGCCTTAAGTCAGTGCATGTGTATTTGTGGGATGTTGCCAAATCTAGATTTGCTGGATGTTATTGAATACAGGAAGGTCTACGACTATTAAAGACCGTGGATTGGTCCTCGCCACGCATAGACTATTAGTCATTCATACTAAGCGCTGCCCGTCCTGAAAAGCACCAAACTTTTGTAAAAGGTATGTACTGTATATACGTTGAAGAAGAAAATACCCATTTTTTAACATATTCCTCTGAATCATACTGTATACCACATCACACATGAAACTCACTCCCCCCCCCCCCCTCAGGGGCCCACATCTAGTGGGACGTGGGTTGGCGACCACGGGACCCCAGCTGAGTCCGGAATTGATTCCACTTACTTGTGCCGGGCTCCTCTCCTTCTTCTTTCCGGTCGACCTCTCTTGGTCAACTCTTGTTCTTTTCCGACCCCGACGGTATTAGGGTATCTGAAGCCTAGGGAGCCTTTCACTTTCCCGCCTTAATTGGCCCTTGTCTCATCTTTCCTGATACCCTCATTCTTCGAGGGGTCATCCTTCTTTTTCTTTTCATGTTATCTCCTGCCATCTGCACAAGGCCCTCTAGGAGGCAGGGTGTATGTAGCCCCACCACTTCTGGTGCATCCTGGATAGTGCTACACCCTCAAGGGCTCACGGCTGGTGAGTTTGGGAGTTGGTGAACCCGAATGATTCCTGAGCTGAGTCCGTTTGCTCCCCTTTTTCTCTGACCTCGGGACGGACCATCTCCTCTCACCCCCCCCCCCCCTTTCATATCTGCATTTCAAGGCTCTCCTTCCTTCCAAGTCCCTCAATCCTCATTCTTCGAGGGTTGAGGGCATTTCTTTTCTTCCTGTCCTTTATTTGCCTTATCCTTTATTTGTTTACCATTTCTTCTTCTAGTATGTAAGTATTTAGTTAGTATTATTTATAGTTTTCATTATCATCCCATCTTTCACTACTACTCAAACCATTATGAGCCGATAACCTAGATGTTAGTCCCCTTAAAACAACAATTATCATCATCATCAACATGTAACTCAACCATCAATTGAATGTACCAGAAACATTGTTTTCTGTTCTCAGTTTTCTGAATTTTTGAAAAACAGAATAAGAAATGTAATTTTTTTCAAAATGTCCTAAAATTACTGAATATTATTTAATCATCAAGTTTATTTTACTGAATACTTCCATTTAATGCAAATGATGATCTGAATTAGAATCGTGCAGGCATCTGCAACAGACGGAGTGTAGTAATTTTGTTTTTCATTTTTCAATTAGATATGCAATTTTATCTATACTTAAAATAAGCGAGGTGGCAAAAGTTTTCAAAGTATCCAAAAATCCCTAGTTTATATCATTCTACATTCATTAACTTTAATTGAAAGTATCAATGACGTGGGGTTTCGAGGAAGAAGAAAAAAAGACTACCGGTACACAACATTAATGGTCAGAGCAACGGAAACAGACCCACTCGTTGCGAATGGAGGAATACTGGGCCAATAGGAAGGCTAGAAACTTAGAAAGTGTTGATTTTGCGTGGTCCTAAGCGACCCATTCGCGAAGAAGAAGAAGATGATGATGATAATTATTGTTGTTTTAAGGGGCCTAACATCCAGGTTATCGGCCCCTAATGGTCTGTGTGATAGCGAAAATGTCAATGAAGTGGAAACCAGAACGAAAAGTAAGTCAGCAGGAAAATACTTACAAAAAGGAACTCAGATTGAAACTACTCGCAAAATGGAGAACGGTATTACTTACAAAAGGGAATTTCGAACGAAAATACTCACAAAAGGAATAGAATGAAAAATACGCACAAAATGTAGGGTAGATTCAAAATACCCACAAAATGCAATTGAGAATTAACTACTTGAACAAAGCGGGGTAGGTTGAAAATACAAAATGCAATTGAAATTCAAAAAAACTCACAAAGGCCTTGACCCGGATATTGAAAGGCTTACTAAAACGCAATTTAGATTGTCAATCCTTACGAAATGCAATTGATATTGAAAAACACTCACAAAATGCAATTTAGATCGAAAAGACTTACAAAATGCAACGGAGATTGAAAACACCCACGCAATCTTAAAGGGAATCTTAAAGGCGAAAGGAAATAAAATGAAAAGAACACAAGAGGTCGGACCCCTCGAAGAAGGAGGGAGCAGGAAGAAGGAAGGAGAGCCATGAAAGGCAGGTAGGAAAGTGAAAGAGGAGAGGTTCCGCCCCAAAGGTAAGGGACAAAAGGGGGAAACCGCACCCAGCTCAGGAATCCCTCGGGGTCGCCGACTCCCGAACTCACCAGCCGTGAGCCCCTGAGGGTGTAGCAATATCTAGGGTGCACGAAAAGTGGTGGGGCTACATACACCCGGCCTTCTTGAGGGCCTTAAGAATAAGGCAGGAGGTAACGTGAAATGAAAAAGAAGGCTGACCCCTCGCAGAAGGAGGGTATCAGAAAAGATGAGACAAGGGCCAATTAAGGCGGGAAAGGAAGAGACTCCCTAGGCCTCGGATACCCTAATACCGTCGGGGTCGGAAGAAAACAAGAGTTCACTTAGTTGCGTCGACAGGAAAGAAGACGGAGAGGAGCACGGCACAAGTAAGTGGAAGCGAAGAAGAAGATAGATCATTTCAAGACTCACAATTTGGTACCTTTCCGGGTTCTGTAACCCTTCAACGTTTGGCACGTATTGACGACGTTGCTTACTTTAACTTTTTTGCTAAGAGGGCGACCACTACTTTGTCTGCTAGGAAATGTCTTTAACAATCTCTCTCTCTCTGAATAGTCAGCTATAATGTTGAAATCTTCCACCCAAGTGTCCCTGAGATGTTGATTGGATCTTGTCAACATTGAATTTACTTTTTAAATGGGTTTATAAATAATGTTTATTTTGTGTTAAGTGGCTTCGTCTCATGATGTCAGGCACTACGTTATGTAAACGTTACGCCAAATAAAGAAACAGCTAGATCGCTTATTTTTAAACAGAAGCTCTTACATTCATCAGTGAGATGTTGCAACAGCAGCAGTAGCAGCCACTTTCCAGTTGGCGAGATCATTATGGATAATTAACTCAGGTATTATGAAGTGTCAAGTGGTACCATCAATTAGATCTAATTAGTTTACTGAAACATGAAATACTGTATTCCTGTTATATTCTTATTTATTTGTTTGTATAAAACTCTTTAAACCAGTCGTTCTCAACCTTTCACGGTAGCATGTTGCGTCTTCCAGAAAATTTCGACGTAACTTTGCGTTTCACTTCCCCCAGACACCAAAACCACCGTCAGTTCAAGAGTTTATATATAATTTATGGATTAAATATTATTTCCACTTTGCAACACAACTTACTTTATTTGAGGCGCTATCTCCTCTTCAGGTACATGTTTCGGATCATGAAACGGTCCTTCTTCAGCCGATTCAGCAAATTCTCAGTCCAGTGTAGTCATTTTGCTGAATCGGCTGAAGAAGGGCCGTTTCATGATTCGAAACATGTACCTGAAGAGGAGATAGCGCCTCAAAGTACTATTCGTCCACCAGCTCATGGTCTTAGGGGACCGAAGGGGAGAGGAGACGCATTCCAGCTGTGTTGATTGAGTGGACGTGCCGCTGCAGGTATAGCCAACTTAGCACCGATGTTATTCACACTATGTTTAATCACTGCTACAGGCCGGACGTTTGTTTTAGACGAGTGAAAAATCTTAATGGAAGCCTGGAGGCGAGTTACTACAGTACCTGTGTTGTTATCAGCTGCCCCAAGCGATCCGATGATTGACAAATCTGTTTCTCACTTCTGCTGAAGTACAGTCATCGGCAAATATAATGACGGTCTGTTCGTAACTACGTAACGTGTACTTTTGCCCGTCACATAATACTTCGACGTGGACTGTACTGTCTGCTCCAGTCTGGAATTCCATTACACCAGATCGGTGGTGACAAGTGTGAAGTGATAGGGTGAGAGAGTGAGTTTGTGTAGGCTCACCCGCAGGCTTCAAGGTCAAGGGTAATCGTCTAAAACAAACGTCCACCCTGTACTTGCGTTTAGTTTCAATTGTGAAATCGTACGGGTCAGTATGACGGAAGTGAAGAAAAAAAGAGTGATACATTCTGAGGGTAAGCAAATAATAAGGAAAGTGATTGAGGGATGTGATGAAGAAGCTAGGAACTAGTGTATAAACCTTCCCCTGAGCCAGGCAAGAGCTGCCGATTATACAGGGGTTTCGGAAACAACAATCAAAAGAATCAAACTTAGTAATTTATGCTTTATCAAATTATACATATTATTGTATTGCCAGTGAAGCCTCCGTGGCTCAGGCGGCAGCACGCCGGCCTCTCACCGCTGGGTCCGTGGTTCAAATCCCGGTCACTCCATGTGAGATCTGTGCTGGACAAAACGGAGGCAGACAGGTTTTTCTCCGGGTACTCCGGTTTTCCCTGTCAAAATTTCATTCCAGCAACACTCTCCACTATCATTTCATTTCATCTGTCATTCATTTAATTGCTCCAGAGGAGTGCGTTAGGCCTCGGCAGTCGGCACAGTTCATATCCTCGCCGCTAGATGGGGGCTTCATTCATTCCATTCCCTGACCCGGTCGGAGACTGGAAGCAGGCTGTGGATTTTCATTTTCATTTCATTGTATTGCCAGTAGATTCGGATAACAAACGTGCGAATGCGGAAAAAAGTCGTGCGGATGCGTGGCGGATGCAGATTACAGTAGTGCGGATGCGGATAACGTTTTGGTTATCCACACAGGGCTCTAGTTATAACCTAAACTGCATGAACTGAATAACGTTTAAGTTTCACTATTTTCAGCGACCTCTTTGCTTTCATCTTTAATCTAAGCGCGAATACACATTCTAAACTTGAGCGATAATATTACTTAGAAATTATTACTGTGATGTGTCCACACCATCCACACACACAAAAAGAAACGCCCGTGTTTGCCACGCAGCCTGTGCGGAGTGGAGCGCATACGTATATCTGAGGTTGGCACTATTGTCGTTCGCGCAGAGGCCAGCTGACTCCAGCTAACTCATTGAATTCCTGCCATGGATCTTGAGCTGGTGGACGGACAGTAAGCGGTGTTGCAAAGTGGAATTAATATTTAGTGCATTAGTGATATTCAACAGGGAAAATGTTCATAAAATATATTCATATAATTTATGTATCTATCAACACTGCTCAACAAAAGTTTGGAATGGCATAGATTTTACTACAATGACTTCTTATAATAAACCCATTGAGGTCCATACAATAACTTAGTAACAAACTAAACAACAGTTCTTCTGAAAACAATAACAATCGTTGTTAGATAACAATGAAAATGTACAAAAACAAAGCCAAATCGCTTCTAAGTGTCCCTGTTGAAAACAAAAACATTAAAAATTTGTATCTCATGATGATCAGTATCAGACTTTAGTAGTCGTCCCCGCACATGGAGGAGGCATGCTCTGAATGAGACCAGCAAGTTTATCTTGGGGTAAGAGATCCCACTGCTCTATGGCAGCGTCAGCAAATTATTGATGGCGGTAGTCCAAACTTTCGTTGAGCAGTGTATATCACTATCTTGTGGACACGATAACTACCGCCATATAGACCCTAAACCGTTTAAAATTGTCAACAATTCTCTATACATTACCTAAAACGTTTATCTGAAATATTTATTTATATGACTCACCCTTACGCCAAGGGATGAGCAAAATGTTGTCGATGATGAAGCCAAGTTGATAAGGGAAGAGCTAAGCTGAAGATAGATTCTCAAATTATTACAGGCCGGACGTTTGTTTTAGACGAGTGAAAAATATTAATAGAAGCCTGGAGCCGAGTTATTACAGTACCTGTGTGGTTACCAGCTGCCCCAAGCGGTCCGATGATTGACAAAGCTGTCTCACACTACTGCTAGGAGTAAAGTCATTGGCAAATATAATGACGTTCTGTTCGTAACTACGTAGCGTGTATTTCCACGTCACACAATACTTTGATGTGGACTGTACTGTCTGCTCAAGTCTGAAATTCCATTACATCAGATCGGTTGTGACAAGAGTGAAGCGATAGGGTGGGAGAGTGAGTGTGTGTAGTGTAAGGTTCCTGTTAGGGAGGCCTGTAAAAATACTTAACCTAAGGGATGAAATTAGTCTAAATAGGGGGCGAGCTTGGCAAATGCTGTAAGAGGTAGGGAGTGTTTAGTGAAATGAGATCGACAGTGCGATCAGCAAGGAGAACTCCCCAATGTACTGCTTGACGCGGTAGTTCTAAGTGAGGGGGTAGTTTAGAAAGGCAATTAAGTTATTACTCTGTGCGCAACAGCTGCGCCACGCGGTCTACTGCGAGTCGTGGGCAGGCGAGCTAACGGGAAATCCGCTAGTGTCAGCGTTGAGCAATAGCGCTCGGCTGACGACAAGAAGCAATTAAATAATAAACAGTAAGACTAATTCTAAGTCCTACCTAAAGGGGAATCTAATAGGGTAGGATCTTATTAGCTAAATAAAAGAATAAGATCAGTGGCTTCTAGTACTTTTAAATTTAACTAGTTGAAACCCGTCAAAACATGACGGTCAATAGAAAAATATTTACTGAAGAATTTTCTTATATAGGCCTACTGTACATTCTTTGTACGATTATTTTTTGACTCTATTGAAACTATGAGGGCGTCAAAAGATTGCACTCGCAACATTGCAAAATACTGCTGGCCATGACTGAAAAATTGTTGGGGCAAATTGAGGCCTATACGTTCCAGAGTTTCCCCTTGAGCTTTATTGATTGTGATAAAGTATGCCAAATGAATTGGAAAATATTGCCTCTTAAAAGAAAATGATAGTGTTTTATCGGATGGTGTTAAATCAAGTCGAAGGATTAGACATCTCTGCCTAATTTTAACTGCACCTATTATTTCCAAATCCAAGCAATATGGTTGCATTTAGGAGTCCTTGGGAACCGTTCAGATTTCTAAGCAGCATAACGGGCCAAGCGTTTGGAGTATGTGGCGGCCAGTCGTTTAGTTCCAAGGGATTCAAGAACTCTGATGAGTCTAATACAACTGGCCGCAAACCATCGCTTATATTTTTGGAATATAACGAAGAAATGCGATGATGTGCAATTCCATACATTTTAAAACAATGTGGACCGTGTGCGTGTGGCACAGTAACATTGGCACCAAATGAAACGAAGGAAGGAAGGAAGCTTGCAGTTTAACGTGACCGTTAATCTCGCGATCATAAGCCACGGGACCTCCGTTTAACGTGGAATCCGAACCACAGGACATGGCCTTTCACATCAAAAATCTCACATGCATTGACCGGGAATCGAACCCGATCCGCCTTGGTGAGAGGCATACAGCTTGACCGCTGCGCCATGAAACGAAGGACATAGCATTGTACTGCCGATTAGTCCCTCTGGAATTCCTTGAGATATCATCTCCAGTGAAAAATAATTGTTAAAGCCTGTCAAATATTTTATATTTATTCAGATTAATTTTACCATTACAACAGCAAAGGTCAAAGTAACCAAGTGTAGATTTCTCGCAAGAGAAATACAGTGCAGAACAATGTTTACATTTGTTCGTCAAGGACCCTAAACTGTAACGGCATAGTATCTGGAATTGTTTCTGAAATGCCATATTTATATTGGATTTTAAAAGTGGCTTCGTATTTTTCTCCGATTTCCCACTTTTTTGCGTCTAATGTTCTATTTCGTCAAATGGGTTTATTTATAGCAGCATTTCTGCCCAAATTAACGTCATTTTATATAAAACTATAGTGGCCTGCATCAACGTAGCCGCCAAATATTAAATGGCAAATAATAACTTACTTCCATTGCCAAAATCAACTGCGTGGTTAGACCCATTGTTATGCACTCTAAACAAATAATCAATAAACAATAATATTCACATATACAATGAATACTTCCATTCTCAAGTTGGTTGCTGATGATAATGCGATGAGATTGATCGCCAATAATAAAATCCTTGCAATTTTTGCAATTTGCTTGCAAACGCAACTCAGGATGACGATCTTCATTTTGAAATAAACAGAATGAAATTGCTGTAAATAATGAATTTCCATCACCTGTTGAAGGTACAATACTTTGTATTTCCATGACAGTAAATTATGCAAGGGAGCATAGAATCACTTCGCCACTACTGGAATGAGCATAGACTCACTTCGCCAGCCACAGTAATGGAGGGAGTTTTAGAATTATATGTTCAGTGCTTGTCAAAGATCGTATTAACACAGGGAAGCCCATTCTTAAGGCTACATTCTGAGCTATTGCCCCGGATTCCAGGTTCGATCCCCGCTCTGCCAAGAAATTTAATTCTGGTCTGAGGACTGGAACGGGGCGCACTCGTGAGGCAAAACTAAGAAGAGCAAAGTTTGATTCCCATCTCAACAATCTTGGATTTGGTTTTCCGTGGTTTCCCACTTCCACTCCAGGCAAATACCGGGATAGTTCCTAACTTAAAGCCTCGGTCGTTAACTCCCCATTCCCCACATTAATTACAAATGCACACATCAACACAGCCATCACATTAACACAGGTTATCAGAGAAAAGTTTACACTCGCACACCTGTTCGCCAATATGTTAACGCTGATGTATGTGTTTGAACTACTGGATATAAGTTCAATGTTCCCCATCTCTTGATGAATACAGTACTTTTGCATTTGTCAGTTGGCACAGGCTAGAGTAAAAGGTGGCTTTTCACCGATGTCTCAGTCTCACTCATGGCTGTGATTATATGGAAGCTACTGAGGTATGGGTGGTGCTTAGTAATGGCATTCGGGGCACAGTCAGTGCCTGTGAATGCTGTGAAAGGTTCAACTCATAGGGTTAGGACTACTGTTCAGACTCAGTGAGGAAAGCAATGGCAAACTACCTCACTCCTCTTCTTGCCTAGAACGCCTCAAAATAGCGCTGCCTTGGGTTTTTGTGGGTATCTACTCACATAACGTAACGGCGATACTTTTTGAGGATCCAACCAGCCTTCGGGCTGACTACCTAACAGACAGACAGACAGACAGACTTTAAAATTAATATCATTGCATTGTTGCAGCTTGGCAAATATTTTATATTTCAGCAGATCAATTTTACCATCACAACAGTAAAGGCCAAAGTAACCGCGCGTAGATTTTACGCAAGAGAAATACAATGTAGAACAATGTTTACATTTGATCGTCAAAGACCTTTCACTGTACTACATAACATCTGGAATTGTTTCTGAAATGGCCTATTTATATTGGATTTTAAATGTGGCTTCGTATTATTCGATAACACTATAGTGACCTGCAATATCGGAGCCGCTAAATATTAAATGGCAAAAAATACTTCCATTGCCGAAATCAACTGCGTAGTTAGATTCAGTACTCTAAACAAATAATCATTAAACAACTGTCTTATACAATGAAGTTCAACATGACCGTCCAGAGACTCTCATACTCAAGTTGGTTGGTGAGGAGAATGCGATGAGACTGATCGCTTACAATAAATTCCTTATAATTGTTCCTGCCAGCGAAATGTTTGGCAATAGCTTGAAAACGCAGCGCAGAATGACATTCTTCATTTTGATATAAACAGTACAAAACTGCTCTAAATAAGCTATTTCCATCACCTGTTATAGTTTATGGCAGTACATTTTGCAGGGGAACATAGAATAACTTCGCCAACTACTGGAATGAGCTTAGGCATATACTCAATACTCACTTCGGCAGTCACCCTAATGGAGGCTGTTTTAGAATTCTATGTCCCGTGCATGTCAAAAATCGTATTAACACATGGAAGCCCACCCATTCTTGGCTATCGCCTCGGAGACCCGGGTTACATTTCCTGCTCTGCCAAGAAATTTAATTCTGGTCTGAGGGCAAAAACGGGGCACATTCAGTCTCTAGAGGTATAACTAAGAAGAGGAAGGTTTGATTCCCACCTCGACAATCTTAGATGTGGTTTTCCGTGGTTTCCCACTTCCACTCAAGGCAAATACCGGGATGGTTCCTAACTTAAGGCCTCGGCCGTCACCTTGCCATTTCCCACCTTAATTACAAATACACAAAGTAATGCAGCTATCACAATAATACGGGTTATCAGAGAAAATTTTACACTTACACACCAAAGTACATGGGGCTGAGTGACAACGATGTCGGAGCCCTTCAAACGAATTATGTTTGCCAAGTGTCTCTCATGGCGAAAGCAATTGTGGACACGCGCCAGGGCCTGGAAAACTACCTTTTCACTAATAATTTAAGAGTATATCGACGATGCATAATTTATAACTTTTAGTCTAGGATGCTACCAACTTGACCACCGAAGCATTGGGAAGAAATTGCAATATTAAAGTACATAAACAACATAGCCTACACACTCAACTGTCAGTTAATGTTCTTCAACGTTTCCCTTCTTAAAAATTCCCCTCTATAACTCTCCATCACTTGAAAACGCGCCATGTTTTGTGTTTTAAATATATCGATGCAATGGTGCTGCCATCTGTTGTTAGTTACTGAAACTATATGGGCGAGGTACTGCCATCATTTGTCAGTTACTGCAATTGATGGCAGATATTAGCTCTTTTGACCACATGCTGTAATGCAATGGTAAAACGGAAATAAAACTTATTGAGAGGGAATGTAGGAATCTTTAACTGACATAAAACGTTACTAATAATCCTTGATAAAACAATATTTAACTATCACGCGAAAACTCGCCATCAAGGCCATGCCTTGTGTTTTAAATATATCGACGCAATCTGCTCTCAGTTACTGGAACTATATTGGCGAGGTACTGCCATCTGTTGTCAGTTACTGGAACTGATTGCAGATATTCAAACGACGTATTGAGGACATGCTGTAATGCAATGGTAAAACGGAAATAAAACGTGTTGAGAAAATGTGTAGAAATATGTATCTTTAACTGACATAAAACCTTACTAATACTCCTTGATAAAACAATATTTCAGTGGCAAAAAAAAAAAAAAATACTGGCGAGAGTTGGGATCGAACCAGCGATCCTTGGATCCACAGTCAATCGCCTTAACCAAATAGCTACTCGCGCACTCACATTTAGATGCAGACGCAACCATTCACTATCTTCAAAAGCCGCTATCTGAAGAAAATAATCCAATTCATTATCAATAAAATCAATATACATTCGTATATGTCCATACTGTTATTATATTGTATTGTCAGAACTTGGTTAATGTATGTTTTCAATTACATGCAAGCTTATTAAATAACTTACATTTTAATGGACTTCTCACCGCCATTTTGTCATGAGCCCAGGCGGATTGTGCGCATGCGCGAGGGGCGAGAATTCTGCTATTTTCTATATTTATTTAAAAATATACCGTATTATATTTGTTTATTTTAGAGACACTCTGCAAATCTACAGGCCAAGAGCTTTCGTTAGAGTGCTCTACGAAGTAAATTGGTTCTGTCGTTCTCTCTATCTCGTGATAACAAAAATCACCTTACTGTTTTAAATATATAGATGTGTACCTCGATTTGGAGGTACACTGGCAAATAGCAGTTCAAAAGATAACAAATAAAAATAATTACAGCCCAAGCACAGGGGGATGTGAGTGTAGTGTGATGGTGAGTGTAGTGATCGCTTGAGACACTTACCCGTTCAGCCAACAGCAGAGGTTCGTCACGTCGGTAGCACTAAGACAGACTGAGTGATCGAATGATCCTGGGTGTATGACCTCCGGGGTTCTTATAGGTTTCTTGTGCTAGGTCGGCGGAATCCTCACATTCCTACCAAGTCGTAAACCTTTCCAGGGTCGTTGCCTGGTATACGAGGCTACCTGGGTTCATGTATGCTAATTATTACTCTTGTAATTTTGTAGTTGTAATCTGTAGGTTTTTAAATTAAATGTTTGTAATTTTGATTTGTTGGAGACTGTATTTAGGGGATGGGGTTAGCGTACCCTAGAGGTACAACAGTAGGCTCACCCGCAGGCTTCAAGGTCAAGGGCAATCGTCTAAAACAAACGTCCGGCCTGAACTAATATGTACTGCGGATGTCATCAAAGCAATATTGATGTTTTGACAGCCATGTCGTTGTACGGACGAGGCAAGGATAGCGTTATCTCCAACTCCTGTCCGGCTGGTCGGCAGTTGTGCTAGTGCAAGGTAGCACTCTATAATATAATTATAAGGATTTTGAACGTTTGTAGGTATACAACAGAGGTCAAATTTAGTGATTTCAACATATTTTTCTTTGCTCACAAGGGAAGTATCAGGTAAGACAGGTCGAAACCTATCTTGAAATTTGTTAGTGAAATCTACCTCCGCCTACCGGCGTGCCGAGAGAGGTTTTAATATTTTAAGCCTACTTTTCACATTTTGCAAAAATGAGGAAAAAGTAGACTTATGAGATCGATCCGGGAAAATGTGTGTCTCTCTGTCATTCTGTCCGTCTGTCTTTCTGTCTGGCTGGCTGGCTGTGTGAGTGCCCCCCCCCCCCCCCCGTATCAACTCCTAAACGTCTGCAGAAATCGAAACCAAATTTAGTATGAGTAATGATGTATACCGGAATATCTCACGTCCATATTTGAAAATTATGTCAGTGCTACCAAGTGCTGAAAAATCGCAATAGAAATTTGAGTTCCATGTTGGATATCTTGGAAGATATGCATGGGAGCTAGTCCAAAATTGGCACACATGTAGGTAACACTATTTCAGTTTAATTTCCAGAAGGCTATACATGACAGTGTTGCCAAAATAATTTTAAGCCTTCTGATAGGTCCAATTTTTAAATGCCTATAACCACTACACTATCAATTGGATTTCAACCAAATTTTGTATGTAATATGTGTATATAAACAGATATGACTGAGCGTATTCTTAAGAGCCACCAGGGCTGCCAACTGTTAATAATTGCTCTCTCTATTCTTTTCTCCAAATACCAATATATCAGAAAGTATGCAAGCCGACAGCTTTAAACTATGCACACGTATAGTACCTGGCATTTCAGATTAATTTTGGAGTAACTTATATACTTCAGTTCTACCAACATGATTCTAGGCCTGCTGATAGGGCCAATATTTAAATACACGTAACTTCAATACTATCAGTTGGATTTCAACCAAATTTCGTATGTGCTATGTGTAACATAACAGATATGACTATAAGTATTCTTAAGAGCAATCAGGGCTGCCAACTGTTAATAAATGCTGTCTATACTTTTTTTACCTAATATAAATATATCAGGAAGTATGCAAACCAACAGCCCTATACTTTGCACACGTATAGCACCTGCCATTCTAGATTAATTTGGAATAATTAATATAAGTCAGTGCTGCCAACATGATTCTATACCTGTTGATAGGTCCAATTTTAAAATACATGTAACCTCTGTACTAACAAATGGATTTCGTCCAAAATTGGCACAACAAGATATCATAATAGTTCAGATTAGGCTATTTCTGACCAGCACACGCATGACTTTGTTGCCAACATGCTTTTACGCGTGCTGATAGATCCAATGTCCATTGGACTTCAACCAATTTTTCTATTCTGTACCATAAGAGATGGAACTAAGAATGTATCCAGTCACCAGGGCTGCCAACTGTAATATTCTATTAGGCTACATTATACCAGGTATATTTCGAACTAATTAGACATTTAGATATTTCCAACTTAATTTCGTCATTATTCTAGATAGGTTCATATACAGTAGATTAATCATTGGCATGAAACTTAATTTTAAGAAAAGTAGGCTCTTTAGTTCGTCACGGAACTTCTTGTTTTATTGTGGGATGTTTTGAAGTTGGTAGAATCGATTTCATTTATCTCCCCAAACTTTGTTTGTCTCGCTAGTAGGCTGTCAATGCCACTTAGACCTTCGATCTGCGTATTTATCAGTTGACTGGATACAGACCTTGAGGTGGTGTTGCAGCCCACCTTACTCAAAGAAATACTTTTCCAGTTGTTCAATGCTATCCAAAGTTTTCTGTAATAGACCTTTATGTCAGGAACACACCTGCAATAACTTCATTGACTGAAAAGTGTGAAAATAACCTTTTCTGAAAAGCATATTTTAGAAGATTATTTTGAAACAGTTCTATACTGACTCGAGTTATTAAAAGCTATCATTTTCTTTGCATTAAATTGATAATACAATGTTAGGTTAGTAACTACAATGTATGGGGTTTGAGGCCATTTTTCAGTGTCGCCTTAGTAACCAAAGTTTGGTGCTTTTCAGTCGGTCAACACGAATGTACATGAGCACAAAACTTTTGTAATTACAATGTATTAAAGGAAAGTTGAAAATGTTTCCACTCATTATATTTAAACTTTAAGAAGTGGGGTTCGTATACTCCCTACCTTACTCATCCAGGGTTAACCCGTTGAGTGTTTTGCCCGTCAATTTGCTTTCGAGTGCCGAGTCGCTCTATGGCAAGTTCTGCCATCTGTTGGGTATTATGTAGTACTACTTAAGTGTTCTTTTTGCTTCCGGAAGTAACTAACAGAGTATTTTGTAGACGTTTGTCCTCTACATCTGAGGTTCATCTATGCTATAAACAAACATGGCACACGTGGCTAATAAATGCCATCGCAGTCAGCATCTGGCGGCGAACGTTGGAACTAATATAGAGTTATCAAACTAACCTAAAAAATTTAGCTTCCACATGTTTAGTTAATGAAAGGTTCCTTTTCATGCCATAAATCTATGACATGGGACCGCCAGCTTTACTTCCATTCCGAAGGAAGGCATACTGAGGGATTTTTAACGCTCTTAAAAAATCCAACGTCTTCGACCGGGTTTGAACCCGCGATCTTGGGCATAGAAGCTCAGCATGCTACCAACTACGCCACCGAAACCACTCAGAACATTATTACTTAAGCCGTGATTCTCTGCCAGGTTCAGGTGAATAATCTTGGCTACTTATACATGGATCTTCAAGTAATTGTTGTACAGCCCCCTGTGATATGGCGAACTCAAATCGATTTGAATACGGTATATAATTTATGGTGGCCAACCTGCAGTTATGTTGGCTAACTCGTTTTGAACAGCAAAACATTCCAGACCCGTTATTAGTATCCGACGTCTCATTTGACGGGTTGTTTGTAAACATGACAAATGGATGCGCGGAAGATTTTGATGTTGTTTGTTCTTAACAAGTTTGAGTCCAGTTTAATAATGATAAAATATTATTGGTTTCACGTCCCTTTTAATTACTGAAGCTTTTAGAGACGCCGGGTTGCCGGAATGTTGCCCCGAATAAGATAATTATGTAACGCGCCAGTAAATCTACTGACGCGGCTCCCTCGCATTTAGGCCTAAAGCACCCTGACTGCGCCAGGATTCGATCCTGCTACCTTGGGAAAAGCAGGCGGGAAACTTACCGCTGCGCCATTCAGTCAGTCTATGTTCAATGTATTAAATCTCGTCGACAAATGGGAAAAGGAACGAATTAAGCGGCAAAGTATGATGGTGATTTTCACTTTTTCTGTTGACCACATTTTACGTACGGATACACCAGACATTAAAGGTAAAACCGACAAAAATACATTAACGCTAAAAACGCGTGCAAACAAACTACGCTTATCAACGACAGGAACACAGACAGTAACGAAGAATAATATGGGCAGAAAGTAAAACAAGTGATTCGAGAGTCAGGCGACAGACGAAAGTAGGCCTAAATTAGTTTTAAAATATAACTCAAGAGCACGCGGAATCGCTTTCAATACGATCCGCGTTTACATGTTTTTGAAGACCTGTTTGGATACGATTCGAACCCACAATTTTACCGTATCGACCTTGAAACTCAATACGATCTGAGTCACGTTTACATGACCGTATTCAATATGCTAAGTGTACTCAAATCGATTTGAATTCGCCATGTAAACGCAGTAAATGAATGGTCTCTGATTCACGATGGCATCTCCTACTTTTTGTCTCCTTCATTTATCATTATTTATATTATTAGTCTATTATATTCTATTGAATGGTGCTCGGGTACCTGGTATGACATAAAGGTCGTGGTCACAGTCTCAAAAAGATGGAGCACATCTGAATGTAGCCTATCTGCTAAAAGTTCTGGTCTGTCCTGGTGTCTGCGCTCTTAAAATGATAAATACGTTCCTTCATTGCCTACATAATGACTGTTTGCAGAGAGGAGGGTGTGGGTGACGCGTGCTCGCTTGCTTGCTTGCTTGCTTGCAAGCCCATGATAAATATTCACGAGATGTGGGGAGGCGACCACAGAAATTAAGTCTTTCCGCCCTGTCTGCTGGCTTGCCCGAGCTGTGCCATGTTACTGAACACGTGAAACACCAGTCTAGCTGCGCCTTCGTTAACAAACGACAATTACTCTTAGGATTTATTTTACAGAACACGAGATTTTTTTACTACCTTTAACGTGCTTTTCTTGCACGACTCAGTCGAAAGCCTCGAATACAATATGTTGGAATTTCACACAGAAATGAACAGAACCTGACACAAAAATCTACCATTTCTATTGGCTGTTGTTGTTTTTTGAGTTTGTTTTTTGTTGACTGGTTTGAAGCAGCGCTTCATGCCTCCCTGCCCTGAGCTAATCGTTTCATCTCTACTTAGCAACCACACCGTACATCCGAGGCAACCTGTTTAACATATTCTAACCTTGTCTACCCCCACAGTTCTTATCATCTCCTTATGAAGTTCCCGGTTACTCCGGTTAATTTCGCTTCAGTAAAGAAATAACGACGTCTATTTTTTTAAGCCTATTTTCAATTTTGAAAAAATAGGCTTATGAGATCACCATTTGTCCGTGTGTGTGTGCGTGTGTGTGTGTGTGTGTGTGTGTGAGGTGTGTGTGTGTGTGTGTCCCTAATAAATTCTAAACGGCTGGAGCGATTTCAATTAAACTCGGTACGTTCATAGCACTATTCCGGGCGACCCCGACCGTGCCCTTCAAATTTTGTTACGTCTCACCAATCCAACATGGCCGCTGTGCGAAATATTACACCAGCATTCAATATCTCCGAAACTATAACCGATATCACCCTGGAATTTTTACGGTGATAAAGGGAACTACTAGAAGTTCACCTATGTGACTCTTGAAAAACCGGTAACTACAAAACCAACATGGCGGCCAAGCGAAGTTGCGACGTTTATATAGACGTTTCTAGCGATTTAACCAACCAAACGCAATAAAACTTGGTACAGTATATGTTTATACACATTGTTATGAACCAACATCTATCTTCGTTCAATTATTTACATAACCACAAGATGGCGGTTGTGCGAAATATTTCACCGGCATTCTATATCTCTGAAACTATTAGCGGTATCACCCTGACATTTTGTACGGAGATAAAGGACACTACTGGAAGTTCATCTATAAGATTTTCAAAAACCGGTTAACTACAAAACGAACATGGCGGCCAAGCGAATTTGAAAATTGATATAGACCTTTCTCGCGATTTAACGTTCCAAACGCAATGAAACTTGGTACAGGAAATGTTTATACACATTGTAATGCACTGGTATCTAATTTATTTCAATTGTTTACATAACCTCAAGTTGGCGGCTGTGTGAATTTTTAAAATTAAGTTTTTATTTCTTGTGTCGTAATCATGCGATCGAAGTGAAAGTTTGAATACTGAACCTACGCAACAATTTTCCTTTAATGGTACATGACTCTATGGCCTATACATTAAACAATCCAACATGGCGACCATCCGAAATATTTAGATGGCTCTGAATATCTAAGAATCTATTATAGCAATCGAACTGAATATTTTTATGTTCATAGGAGCTATGAACATAAGTTCACCTATAGGACTTTCAATAACCTGGTGATCACAAATCCAACATGGCGGCGACGCGAAGTATAAATATTTACATGGACGTTTCTCGCAATTTAACCATCCGAGTGCAGCGAAACTTGGTACAGTAAATCCTTATACGTATGTTAATCCACTGACATCTAATTTATTTCAACTGTTTCCATAACCAAAAGATGGCAGCTGTGCGAAATTTTAAAATCTCGTTGTTACTTCTTGTGTCCTAATCATGCGATTGAAGTTTGAATGCTACACGTACACAATAATCTTCATGTAACAGTACATAACTCTAGGACCTACATATATAAAGTCCAACATGGCGACCATCCGTAATATTTAGTCGGTTCTCAATATCTACGAATCTATTACAGCAATCAAACTGAAATTTTTTATGTTGGTAGTGACAATTAACATACGTAGGATATATGAAAATAGGCTCTATAGTTCTTCACGGAACTACTTGTTATTATTTACTGAACCTGTACGTTTGAATCTCTTAGCCAGTTGTTTTATTGTCCGATTTATAGGAATGGATCTCCCTGGAAATTACACTCGAATCTTTAGTCTTGTTCTAGCGAACAATTTCCTGCACTTTGTGTACAGTATTGTGCAGATATACACGTTCACTTTACGAATATTTCACATAAGGCTTTACAGCACTATACACAATCACAATATAGCACTATACAATACGATATACTGTACACAGTAGCTTTATGAAACACCCAATTAGCTCAGAGCTTACACTTCTACCGCAGCAAGAGCGTGGGAATATGGCCGCAGACCGCGCGCGCCAACCTGTAACAGCCGGCTAAGGTCGAGCGGAATCGCCTTGCCAAGCAAATATGAAGACCCTGTATTTCAGTTAATTAAATGACTGTTTTCCTTCTGTCAGAGCGTAGTGAAAGGAGTGAAGTATCGATTAATAGGCCAATTAATTAAAAGATCAACAGATTAATCAATTAAACGACCAATTGATTAATCGTTATTTATAGCAACTAATCGATTTTTCTGCTTCTAATAATCGATTATTCGATAACTGAAATGTATCTATCAAATGTATCCGCCCTATTCCTAATACTTTAAAAGGTAAACTTCCATGATGTTTAATGACGTCAGCAATAATTTCCAATGCACAGAAAATTATGATTATGATGATGATTGTTTTGTTAGATTTGGTGATCGTGAAAGTGAAGTTGAAAATATAACTTCCACAATCTAGCCTACACGCTGGAAAGTAACACATAAGTTACTAGAAAAGAAAATGGAATATAGAAAGGAGAATTCAAATTAAAATCCACAGCCTGCGTCCAGTCAACCGACCGGGTCAGGGAATGGAATGAATGAAGCTCCCATCTAGCGGCGGGGATATGGACTGTGCCGGCTGCCAAGGCCTGTCGCACTCCTCTGGGGCAATGATTATATGAATGACAGATTAAATGAAATGAAAGTGGAGAGTGTTGCTGGAATGAAATTTGCTACAGGGAAATCTGGAGTACCCGAAGAAAAACCTGTCTGCCTCCACTTTGTCCAGCACAAATCTCACATGGAGTGACTTGGAATTGAGCCACGGACCCAGCGGTGAGAGGCCGGCGAGCCATGGAGGGTCTGCAGAAAGGAGAATAAGATTTTAAAAAAGATAAGAGGAAAGAAAATTCCCTCAACCCTATAAGAATGAGAAGTTAGGGACTTGCAAGAAAGGAGAGACATGGAAGGCAGATAGGAAAGGGAAGGAGGAGAGTGTCCGCATCAAAGGCAATGGAAAAGGGGAAAAACCAGACCCATCTCATGAATACCTCGGGTTCGCCAACTACCAAACTCACCATCCCTGAGCCCTTGAGGGTGTAACACCATCCAGGGTGCACCATAAGGTGGGGCCACACACACTCTCCTTGAAGGTCTCGAGCTGGAGGAAGGAGATATCAAGAAAAGAAAAATAAGAGATCTGACCCCTCGAAGAATGAGAGATCAGGAAAAATAAGACAAGGGCCACTGAAAGACCCCCCGAGACCTCGTAAGTCATAACATTTTCTTACTGAATGTAGTGCCATTTTGAAATTATGAAACATATACATCTGTATCTTAGGATGGAAATACGCAATTAGGAAGAAATTTGGCAAGAGAGGAGTATCGTATAAGCGACAACAGTCGGGTTCAGAAGAGAACAAGAGTTGACCAAGGATGGAAGGTTGGCAGGAAAGATGAAAGAGAGGAGCCCTGCACAAGTAAGTGGAAGCAATGCCGGACCTTGTGGGGATCCCGTGGTCTCCCAAACATGTCACACTTGTGAGACCTTGAGGGGAAGGGGGAGGGGTGGGTGGCCGGGAGGGACACAGAAAACAAACAAGTAGTTCCGTGAAGAACTATACAGCCTATTTTCATATATCCTGCTCATGTTAATTGTCTCTATCAACATAAAAAAAAATCAGTTTAATTGCTGTAACAGATTCGTAGATATTGAGAACCGTCTAAATATTTCATAAGGTCGCCAGGATGGATTTTTATTTTTGTACTATTACATTAAGATTATTGTGTACGTGTGGTATTCAAACTTCAATTGCATGATTAGAACACAATAAGTAAAAACGAGATTTTCAAACTACGCACACCAGCCATCTTGTGATTATGCAAACAATTGAAATACATTACATGCCAGTGGATCAACATTTGTAGAAGCATTTAACGTGCAATGTTTCACGGCACTCGGATAGTTAATTCGCGAGAAACGTCCATTTAAATATTTATACTTCGCGTCGCCGCCATGTTGGATTTGTGCTCACCAGGTTACTGAAATTCCTATAGGTGAACATATGTTCATAGTCTCTATGATCAGAAAAAAATTCAGTTTGGTTGCTGTAAAAGATTCATAGATATTGAGAACCGTCTAAATATTTCGGAAGCTCGCCATTTAGGATTGTTATATGTATAGGCCATATAGTCATGTACCATTCAAGGACAATTATTGCCTAGCTTCATTATTCAAACTTTCACTTCGATCGCATGATTACGACACAAGAATAAAAAACTTAATTTTAAAATTTCGCACAGCCGGCATCTTGAGGTTATGTAAACAAATGAATTAAATTAGATGGCAGTGCATTACAATCTGCAAAATCATTTACTGTACCACATTTCACTGCGCTCAGAGAGTTAAATCACGAGAAAAGTCTATTAAAATATTTCAAATTCGCTTGGCCGCCATGTTCGTTTTATACTTTAAAGGTTTACGAAATATACATAGGTAAACTTGTATCAGTACCCTTTATCAGCGTACAAAATTGCATGATGATATCTGTAATAGTTTCGGAGATATAGAATGTCAGTGAAATATTTCGCACAGCCGCCATTTTGAGGTTATGTAAACAATTGAACTAAATTAGACTCCAGTGCATTACAATGTGTATAAACATTTGCTGTACCAAGTTTCATTACGTTTGGATAGTTAAATCGCGAGAAATGTCTATTTAAAAGTCTCAATTTCGCTTGACCGCCATGTTGGTTTTGCAGTCACCAGGTTTTTGAAAGTCTCATAGGTGAACTTCTAGTAGTGCCCTTTATCACCGTACACAATTTCAGGGCGATATCGGTAATAGTTTCGGAGATATTGAATGCTAGTGAAATATTTCGCACAGCCGCCATGTTGGATTGGTGAGATGTACCAAAATTTGAAGGGCACGGTCGAGGTCGCCGGGAATAGTGCTATGAACTTACCGAGTTTCATTGAAATCGCTCCATCCGTTTAGATTTTATTAGGGACACACACACACACACACACCTCACACACACACACGCACACACACACGGACAAAACGTGATCTCATAAGCCTATTTTTTCAAAATTGAAAATAGGCTAAAAATAAGTATAAAGATCATAAGCAGGAACAGATTTAAATTTATATGAGGTAATAATTAATGAAATGTGTACACATACTGTAGCCTATTTAGTTATTTTCATAGAAATATGGAATTATACAGGGTGTCACAAAAATATACGGCACAAAATCCGGGACACATTCCTCACACGTAGACGACGAAATTATGTTATATGAACATGGGTCCGGAAAGGCTTTGTTTCCATGTTATACCTCATTGTCTCCAACGTATTAATCATGGGAAACATACAACAACAGAACGTACCACCATACCACATACAACTCTTGCTCATAGGAAATTTTCAATATGCCCTCCGAGGGCATTGATAAATGCATCAACACGCCGTCGTGGTGAATCTCAGATGTGCTGATGTATCCCTGGAGTATTGCGTATGGTTTCTCAGCCTTCCATAATACGGACACGGAGACACTGAACATCTTATACTAAGTTTCGATGCACAAGAGCTTTAAAATGAAAGTCCAGTGGGTTTAGGTCCAGAGAGCGTGGAGGCCATACAATTGGTCCACCTCTACCTATCCATCTGTCACCGAATCTGTTATTTAGAAGCCGATGGACATTAAAACAAAAATGAGGAGGCGTTCCATCGTGCATGTTTTGTCGCACAGCTGTAAACAAGCAATGCTGTAAGTCGCATGGCAACAGGGCCATGTAAAACAAAACACTGGTGGTGCAGCTACGATAATGTCGACGTAACCAGACGTACATGATCCCCAGGATTCTAACGTTCTGTTCTTGTGTGTGTTCACATGCGTAATGAGTTGGAGAAAATGAGTTGTAACATGGAAACAAAGCGTTCCCAAACCCATGTTCATATAATATAGTTTCTTCGTCTAAGTGTGAGGAATGTGCCCTGAATTTTGTGCCGTTCATTTTTGTTACACCCTGTATATGGAACTAAAATTACAAAAAAAACTATAATTTCATTTTTATATCCAAATAGAAAGAAGTTAAACAAAGTAGATCTACTTGAAACATAACGTTGCACTTCCCATTTTAATATCAATATGATCTTCGAAGAATACTAAATCTTTCAATCTCTGTTACTGAAACAATGGATTATAAAATGTTCTTTTAAGCGCTGGAAAGTGAATCTTCGCCTATTGTCTCTTAAGGACAGATTAATATTGACTGAAACTGCGTTCAACATCAAAAGAGATAAAGGGGGCATATTAGAACTTCACAATGTCTGCTGGGGTTAAATCCAACGTTAACTTTACACTTAAATCTCCACACAAAATTGCAGCAACCTTTCCCATTGATTCATGTCCAGGGTTCCTTGAAAGCACAGTGTCCATCTTCATTTTTGCCACATCTTTAACTTTACCTGAACCTCAATTTAAAACATTAAATATAGATCTTTAACTTGTTCCTCCATTATTGACAGGACTGCTAATTTAATACGATTTAATACTTTCCAGGCGAAGTATGGACTATATTGATTTTAATGACAAACAATGGAACGGATTGCGCTGTAAAATTCTAATCTGTGTGAGATCCGTCTAAATATTTCGGATGGTCGCCATGTTGGATTGTAATATATATAGGTCAATGAGTCATGTACCATTATAGGAAAATTATTTCGTAGGTTCTTTATTCAGACTTTCACTTCCATCGCATGTATGTCTACCCCTTATTATTCCCGTTTTACCAACGGGGTCGGGGATGAGATGCGATGTAAGTCTTAGTGGCGATGGATTTTACGGCCGGATGCCCTTCCTGACGCCAACCTCAGGAGAGGAGTTAATGAGAGATGAAATGAATGATGGTGAATGAAACTGGGCAAGGATGTGGAAGGAAGTGGCCGTGGCTTGTTAGAAGGTACCGTCCCAGCATTTGCCAGGTGTTGAAAATGGGGAAACCACGGAAAACCATTTCAAGGACGGCCGACTTTGGGGCTCGAACCCACGCGTCTACCGAGTCAGCAGAGAGCTTGGCCCCATGACCTAACGCTGCGCTTTAGCCAGCCTAGTCACTTCCATCGCATGATTATTTAATTTTAAAATTCGCACAGCCGCCATCTTGAGGTTATGTAAACAATTGAACTAAATTAGATACCAGTGCATTACAATGTGTATAAACATTTGATGTACCGAGTTTATTGCGTTTATAGCATTAATAATCACGGGGCGCCAGGAAGAGCATCCGGCCTTAAATCCCCGGCCAAAACCAATATGAGCCTGGTTGACTCCGGTGACCCCAATTAATTGGCTGATTCGAACCCCGGCCGTCCGGATGAAAGACGAGCAGCAAAGCCACTGCGCCATCACGCTCCCCTAATTTGATTGCTGTAATAGATTCGTAGATATTGAGAACCGACTAGTTTCAGTTCCTGGACAAGGTACTCTCTGGAAATGGATGCCTCAAATAAAATGTTGTACCACATTTTTCAAATATTCTGTCGGTTTTATTACGAACTACAATAATAATGTTTCAATTGACAGACAGAACTCTTCAAGTTTATTGTGCAGCCAAGCACAGTAAATTAGGGATAGAATGCCATAATAAATGAGGGTTTGACATTTCTCCTTGTTCCCGCGGGCCTTTGCATGGCACGTCTCAGTAATTTGAAGGCATTTTGAACGTCGTATCTCCATTCTTGATCATGCTCTGGAGATCTGTGGACCCTTTGGTACCTATTTAGGTTCTTTTTTCGCCGGCGTATTCGTTTGCGACATCCCCTTAATTTGCTGCGCCTTTCACTGCATTTATCAGCCTTGACGAGGGGCTGGGTGATCGCTGTCGGAACTGGAGAATTTTGATCTGGTTCTGGGCTTCCTGGCTCTTCCTGGTCGATTCCTGACGGGCTCGAACCTGGTTCTGGTGACTTGGAATCATCCATCCTGAACTGGATGACTTCCCGGTTACTAACAATGATGTCGTGCCATCTTGTATTGTGAGGTCGGACCGCATAGGGAACGGGGGCTCACAATGAAGACTGCTCCAGCTAATCGGTTTTGAAGCCGCTGGCTGCGAGCGAAGCGAGCAGACCAGCGGCGCTGGGGGGCCAGGTACTGTACCCGATAACCCGGATAGTAGGCTGTCAGATATCCGCCCCCTCAATCGGATTGCCAATAATCAAACGCGCCGGCATAGCTACATCAATGAAAATGGCACTGACAGATACTATCGAGATTAGAGCACAATAGTTAACAAGAAAATTATTGTGGAACACACCAAAATATACGGGGGTTCATACTTACCTTTACTTACCTCTTAAATATATATCTCGGGGACTGGGTTGTCAACTGGATCACTTAAAAGTATGTCCTCACAATAACCTCCACCATGATATTTAAAATGAACCACAAACGAAGACTAGAAACTTTAAACTGCACAATAATTTATTTCACATAAAGAATGATTTTTAACAAAAATGAAACAACAAAATATACGTGGCAATCAGAAGCCATTGACCACATAACCATGTCCTCCTGTAGGACCTGTATTCTCTACATATAATGTTTTAGCTTTCTCAAGCTTATAGCAACGAAAAATATAACAATGCACTGGGAATGGAAACGGGATTTGGGATGAGACACATATATCAATTGCTTTGCGTGTTTATATACTGCACATTTTATTTATAGCCACAAGGCTATTATGAAACGCCCTTGGCCTCGGTAACACAGTTGTCCGGACCAGCTGCAAAGCACCTGTATTGTCAAAGCGGACACCCGTTCGTTCAACCCTAGCATAAGCGTGTCACCTCATAGCTTGGCTCTCTCTTTTCAAATACGTAAATGTTCACATCTCAACTGAAATATTATCACGCAAATGTCTTACATGCTTCATTCAAACACCAGTGGATTCCTCCAACAATCCCAAATCATGATTATTTGTTCAAACCACTTGCTTAACTTGCGTTGTTTAGAGTGTAAAAAAACCTCTAAATGTTAATAACAAAAGTTCATTAATTATTTATAACAATAACAAATTGTTTATAACAATGTCAAATGACCATTGAAAATTTAATACACGCTTCTATTAATCACTATCATTTCAAATTATTTAACAAAGATATTTACAAAATTATTTTACAATATTAAATTGTTTATATTATTTATACAAGGAATACATTGAACCACACGTCTATCCGGTTGATAATTACTCAAATCGTGTTGATATAATCGACCAATGAAGGTTAGTTATATTAAACTGTCAAATTCAGGTTTAATAATGTTTAATAATAATTATTAATATTTGTGACTGTAACCTCCATTCAAAATCTTCCTCTCAAATTATTTAACACTCTTGTTAATTTTAACAGTATCTTCATATGAATAATCTTTCAAAGAACAAGAACAACATTCAGCGGGAAAATACTTCGCTCATAACGCACAAAAATGGCACAACAATTGGCCCAAAATTCATCATATATCTTTATATATATGGCATAAAAATCTTCCAAACTACACACAAAAAACCTCCACTATTAATTCATCAACTTCATTAATTATTGTGGGAACCTCCTTCATTATTCAAGGGCATTACTCAACAGCGACTTTTACACGTCCACTGAACTATCGATTATACATCCATTGTTCCTCTTTAAAAATTCTTATATTCATCAATTGTAATAATGACTGTTATTATTTAACCTTCGTGGGTTTCATTCATGAATCGATATGAAGTAAAAATTTGCCAATCACAAATAAATTTAATAGCAAATACGGTTAGACACTCCTGCCTGGTCTATCAAAATTGAGATTAACATCTTCAAAGTAACGCAGTATAAAAATACTATCTTCAAACAAAGTTCAACTAAACTGCAAAATAGTCGAATAGAATACAATTAGATTGTGGAATGCAAACATTATTGTTCCAATATAGAATTGAGAAAAACTCCTATCAAATGTTCATTACTATAGTGTATTCAATAAATTGTAATTAATGTCCGTATTTCATAAAATTGTCTATAATGCAATGATAAATGTCTATGTTGCAATCATGTTCATAAGACGACTAGTATTTCAAAGATCGTCGATATCGTAAAAGATTTTAACGCTCTAAAATCTTTTAATCATTCTTCTTTCTTGAGGATGACAGAAAATTGGTCAAAGTAATTTACTGAATAGAATTACTTTAATAAAATGACACGCTGTCTGAATTCAAATCTGCCATAGCAAATCGTTAACTTTACAGTCAAATCGTGACTACAAAAATATGCAAATTACTGAAAGAATCTAAATCATCAGTCTCAACTGATCCAAAATTATTTAAGTATGCCAATGACATAACAATGTCTCAAAAATCGAAGAAAAAGGCATAAATCATCGAAGTGTACTGAGTACAAAAATATCAATGAATAAAATGGGGCAAAAGGTAGGACAGAAAATATGGGAAGAATGGTTGCTCAAATATCGCTACAAAACTCAAATAATACAAGAAACGTTCACGACTACCTTATCTGCCGATTGAAGTTCCAGAGGAAAAATCCCCAAAGAAGACTGCTGATGGATCCATTTCACCAACTTAAAGATGAGCTCCATCCTCGAAACAGGAATCAGCGTCCTCGGTGAATCGAACTGCTTCCTCCTCCGAAATTGCACTGCTCCGTGGATACGAGAAACATCCTTCCGGCAAAATTCTTCATTGTGCGCCGGGATAACCCTGGCCTCTCTTGAAAGTTCTCTGAAGTTCTTGCAGGAATTCGCCATGAAGTTTAATGTAGTTATTTCCGCAGAAATATTCATAGTTGTGGAGTATGAAAATATTTCCACTGTTATCTGGTATAATTCAGCGATGGATTAACGATGCATGAGTGTAGTTGGATGTTCACTACATGCTCGCTTTTGTAGAAAGACGATTAACGAAGTTCCATGCTGTTACTTTACTCCAATAATATATGTCCCAATTGCATCAAAGCCTTAGCCTTCCATCTCCACTACTGTTATAATCATCAAAAGCACTGCAATATTATAATGTTCCATAGTCGAATGTATCGTTGTAATACCAAACTGTTGCACTCCACGTGTCAGCCGTAGTGTATAATGTGGAATAAAAAAGTGTTTCTCCTGTGGCGAGAAAATCACTTTTGTTGGCAGCCTAAAAGTTCCAATATCTTTCGAAGTATCACTGTGAAATCGTTCAAATCTTGTATACACCTTAATGTTATACTGCCTAATAGAATTATATTAAAGGCTGAAGTTAGCGATTGATATCTTGGCTGGTGGAAACGTTAATGTGCGCGTTTCAACTTCACCTAGTTTTGAGCAGCGTGAAATGGAACTGCTCCGAGTTCGTTCGATGCGGCAGGCTTTCACCTCACGCTAAAGACAACTTACTTCACTGACTCACTTGAAAATAACTCTATATCACCAGAAATATATATGCGATCACAAGTATGAGATCTGAGCGTATGAGATCTGAGTATGAGAGCTCCTCTCTCCTGTGCACGACCTTTTATCAACTTCTTAAGGGGCGTATCCATCCCTACCATAGCCTGTTGCTGCGTCATTGCTGGAAGTTTTAACTTTGGCTATACTTGACGGATTTTCAAAATTCAAAAACTCAAAATTAATTTCTTCAAAATTCCAAACCAATGCCATAACTGAAAATAGATTTCCACAAATCTGCATGCCAAAAGTAATCGAATATCGTAGTTTCAGCAATCTCCGTCTTCCTTCCAAACTATCGTTCATTGGTTCGCGTCTCTCCTCCAATAGCGTAGCTTCTTCCTTAGCACAATACCTTGTTTCCTGCGACTGCGTCGTAAATCTCGGATCTTTCTCGAATAAAAACATGACGTCACCAAGAATCTCAGCTCAATCAGCCTACTGGCATGAATCCTACGTCATCCGTGCCTACGTCATGAATATCCACGTCATAACTATGACATCATAACTTTACTGATATTTCCCAAAACAGCCATCGTGGTCTCAATATAATTCAATTTCCGGGGGCAGTACCGTTGCGTCAATGCGCTACTCTGCCTGGTGAATAATAATTTAGGGACATAATTTTGGATTTGATTTTGGAATTGAAGAATTGTTAAATAAAAATAAAAATAGTTTTTACCGCCGCAAGCGATGTGTCGGCCGCGAAGCGGCCGACAATCGCTTCGGCGGCGCGTGAATAAGATTGGGATGATTTAAAAAGAAATTGTTTGGTATAATGTGGAATAAAAAGAATGATTTGTCAATTTAATTTCGTTTTCGAGGAATGAACAGTTGTCATAGCTGTCTAGCGCTGTTTACATACTAGCCTGATGTTCTGGCTCTATATAATGTGCACCATGGCCGGCGTTGCAATTAGCCTCAGCTGAATAATATTGGTTTAATAAGCCTCGCTAATGATTTGGTATAAGATAATTTTAAAAATAAGCTGTGAGCTGCAATGGCTGTATTTGAATCGAGCCGCCTGGGCGGGCAATTTGCTGGCCTGTGATTGGTCGTTGGGATTTGTCTCGTTTAAGGTATTTCTATGTGGTGAAAATGAAATTTTTAAGTTGTTTTTTGAAAGTTAAGGGTGTATCTATACTTTAGAACAGTTTTTGCTGTGTACAGTATTGTAGTTTAGCCGAAAATATTAGTCGGACGTTCGAACCCGTCAATGGAGGCCCGTGATTGGCTGTTCGATTTGGAGCTGTTTTCTTTAGGGAATTTGCATATTGTGTTTCTTGAGTTGGAAGTAGTTTGGAAAATTTGCAAATGAACGTTTTAGTTCTTATTTTATGAATTTGTAATTTTTTGTATGTTGGTGTTCTGTTTGACGCCCGCTGACTATAGCGCTCCATCCCAGGAGGCCAGGCCATCGCCTTGCTCACAGGCAGGCACGCCATGCAAGGCTAGTCTTGGGTTCGAATGCAGTCCGCTCAGGCGGTCTTGGGTTCAAAGACGAAAGGAGCCATCTCCAAGGGGGAAGAGAAGATCACTTCGGGGAGGGGGTCTGTAGATGATATAGACCTAGGAACCTAGGGTGCCTCTGGAGTTGTAATGAAGATTATGTAACTGCGTAATCTAGGCACGCAGAGTGTCATCCCGGGCGGGGTCGGCCGTGGCCTCGTCCCCCGGGCAGCCAAACCACGCAACCCTTATTCACAGTATTAAAGGGGCTAGGCTCCTTATTAAGATGTTAGGTGTGTAAAAACGGCCCGTTGGGCAGGTGGGTTTGGGTTGTGAAATTGATTTAATGTAGCATTTCTGGTTACCCTGTAAATAATTTATAAGTCGTTACCTTGAAGTATGTCTTTTATAATTAATAAATATTTGGGTCGTCTTTTTCTTGTGTCTCTTCTGTCTACATCGTAATTTCCTTGCGTACGTATTAGTGGATTAGGATGAACTTGTGTTTGTCGGTAATATTTTTCTGTTAGTTTTGTCATGAAGTCTAGGAGATATGGGGTTTGGGTCAGTCTATGTAATTCATCGATGCTCGTGTCCCGAGGGACTTTTAGCGCTATTCTTAACATCTGATTTTGAATTTTTTGGAGTTGTTTAATTTTGGTGATGGATAAGAAACCTATAGCTGGTATAGCGTACGTGAGGGCTGGTCTAATAAGTGTTTTATGGAGAAGTGTTACTATTTTAGTGGACAGTGTAGATTTTGGGTGAATAATGGGGTAAAGAAGTTTAATGCATGTTTTAGTATTTTTTAGGGTGTTGTTTATGTGCGTATTTAAATTTAGTCTCTTGTCTAGTGTTATTCCTAGATATTTAATTTCGTGAGTCCATTCAATGTTAGTGTTGAATAATTGGAGATGTTGTCTGAATTGGCCGTATTTATGAGTGAAATGTACAGCTTTTGTTTTGGCAATGTTTATCTGTATTTTATTTTTAATGAGCCAGGGTTGTAGCTGATTTATGTGTTGCTGTATATTCATAAGTGCTAACTGAGGGTTTCTAGATTTTGCGAGTATGGCCGTGTCGTCGGCGAACACATGGGTTGACGTATAGTATAGTTATTTATCACGACTAGAAACAAATGAGGTCCCAATATACTACCCTGCGCTACGCCGGCGTTAATGTTTTTGAGGGAAGAATTGGTGTTGTTAATGGAAGTGAAGAATTTGCGATGCGACAAGTATTGTTGTATTAGTTTAATGTAAGTGTGATGTATGTTTAGTTGTATTAGTTTATGAATAATAGTGGGGTGATGAACTCTATCAAACGCCTGTTTGATGTCCAAAAAGAGTCCCACTGTATGTTGATTATGTTGGCAGCCTGAGGTGATGAATTCAGTCACTCTGAGTAGTAGTTGTGTTGTAGAATGCTGAGCGCGGAATCCGAACTGTTGTGGGATTAAAGTGTTGTTAATGTTATCTTTAATGCGAGCTAGTAATATTTTTTCAAATAATTTTGAGAGGTGGTTTAATAAACTTATGGGTCTGTAATTATATGGTTTCTTAGCATCTTTTCCATGCTTAGGAAAACAGACAATTTTAGCTATCTTCCATTCCGTGGGGAAATGTCTTAATATTAATATGTAATTGAAGAGATGTAGTAAGAGGTTTAAGCTGTAGTTGTTTAATTTTTTAATTATTTCATTGGGGATGTCCCAGACTGGACAGTTGAGACGGCTGACCTACACTCGACTGGCTTATATAAACCAATAAACCAACAATTACTCTCCTCTAGTACAAAAAAGCATCAAAATACAATAAACCCATACTCTATAAACTATAATCATTCAACAAACAGCAATATCTCCACCATCAAGTACATTTAAACAGCCTAAAACCAATAGCCAATCACAGCACACCTCCAGCCAATCAGAGCACAGCTCCTTCAAATTCAAACTCCCCGCTCGAGGGAGACACTTTCCACATTAACCCTCCAGCAGGCGTGCCTAAAAATTATACATGACCAGGCGCGTGGTGTACTTTATACCCCACACCTTAACACCACACCTAATCACATAATAATGGGAAATATCTCATTTTTACCAGATGTTATTTGTTCACATCAGTAATAATTAAAATGTTACCTTATTATACACTGTAGCAAAGTAAAAATGCAACAATAAAATATATTTGCACGCTCCATGTTCTTCATCTGATTCCGCGCTGTCCAAGTCGTCTTTTTCTGGCTGTTCATGGAGTGAAAATGAAAATCCACAGCCTGCTTCCAGTCTCCGACCGGGTCAGGAATGGGATGAATGAAGCCCCCATCTAGCGGCGAAGATATGAACTGTGCCGGCTGCCGAGGCCTGACGCACTCCTCTGGGGCAGATGAAATGACAGATGAAATGAAATGATAGTGGAGAGTGTTGCTGGAATTAAATTTTGACAAAGAAAACCGGAGTACCCGGAGAAAAACCTGTCTGCCTCCGTTATGTCCAGCACAGATCTTCAATGGAGTGCCGGGATTTGAACCACGGACCCAGCGGTGAGAGGCCGGTCTTCATGGAGTAATTTGGTTATTTCCTCAGGTGCCAATATCCTAAATAAACGGAAATACTTTGTAGTTGCAAAAAATAGTAGTAATTTCAGTGTTTTAAACACTACCGTGCTTGAAAATATCAATGAACTAATGTAGTCGAAATACTTACTCCATCGGACGCGCGGGGTACATTGTAGCCCGCTTGTGACACGTTCCGAATTGAAGCAACAAAAGATCCGTTCAGGTGCACTCACAGAGACTACAACCATCACATTCAACAACTAAGGTCACACAGCAAGAACAGCAGACCAGCAACCCGCCTTGGAGAGGCTACATTGTTGCCAAGTTGAAGAACATTAACAGTGGTATACTTTATACCCCAGCACGCCCGCTGGAGGGTTAATTACACTACCCACTAACACATTACATACCGACAGTAGTGGCTACGCTGGCTAAAGCGTGGCGTTAGGTCATGGGGCCAAGCTCTCTGCTGACTCGGTAGACGCGTGGGTTCGAGCCCCACCGTCGGCTGTCCTTGAAATGGTTTTCCGTGGTTTCCCATTTTCAACACCAGGCAAATGCTGCGACAGTACCTTCTGACAGGCCACGGCAGATTCCTTCCACATCGTTGCTCAGTTCCATTCATCTTCATCCATTCCATCTCTCATCCCGACACGCAGGTCGCCCACGGGCGTCGAATAGTAAGACCTGCACTCGGCCTCTGAGGAGGTTACACGACCAAAAAAAAAAACACATTACATACATTTACATACTTAAACCAAAAATCTACACACCTGAGGCTTATTATTATTATTATTATTATTATTTTCAAAACCCGCAACCTAATATAGGTCTAAAAATTTGCATACTACGAAAACCTACCTACTAGAGGTCTTTCTTACTTCAAACAACTAAATAACTGCACTTTTAAACCATTTTCAAACCTCATTATTATTATTATTATTATTATTATTGATACGTGCAAGGGCACGTCTCTACCATTTCAAACATGTATTTAATCAGGGACGCTGTTCTTGAAGTTTGAAACGACCGCCTGGTGACTTGCTTCCCATTCTGAACACGAGATGGTAGCGCCTGTCGGTCTTGGAGAGATTGCAAGTAGTTCCTGTTTCTCCCCAATAGGTGGTGTGGGCTTCGCCTTATAAACTCTATATACGCATGACATAATTGAAAGACAATTATGATTCTACGTCATAAAACAAAGAACGGTGTGTATTCTTGATACCGCCAAATCATGAACTTATTTATGACATTGTTGTTTTGATGTGTCTTTCTCTGATTGGACAATATTTATTTACATGAAGACAGTTCGATAAATGACGAGCGATTCTCCGCCATTTTTGTGGAGTCCATTAGCTGTCGAGTGTTAAACATCAAGCTAGTTGGTCAAAAAAGGTGTCTCCACTAATGGGGGCTTTAAGCCCTCATTCTCTACAAAATATATATCTATATTCAAGAAAAAGGAATTGCCTGTTCTCTTCGGGCTATGAATTTTCATCGTTCCGCCGTGAAGAGGAAATGTGCAAGGATAATCGCAACTGGATGCGATCAAGTGCTTGTATCTACACGAGGCATGGGCGTGTTAGCCATTTTTGTGAAGCACATGTAATAACATAAAATTATGTGTTAATTATTTTATTATTTTTGTGTCTCCACGGAGAAGGATGTAAGGTACGTCTTTTTTTTTAAATTTAATTTATTTAATTATTTTATTGTTATGGAGCTCCGATATCTTCTTATAGTAATATTTTATTTCTGTTTCTCTTTTGTTTTATAGGTCTAATTTTATTGTTGTTTTTATTACGTTTCCTGGTTTATTTTAATTCTGTGCTCCTTTCTTCGTACCTTGTGGAGACACATTTCCAATTTATTTCACGTTTAAATTATTATTTATTTTCCTTTAGCAAGCTTGGGTTTGTCTTTTTTTTATCCATGTAAGATCCGTCCAGTTTTAAAACGACTTGCATTAATAGTTTTTGATGTAATTGTTTTTTTTTTTCACCGTTCATTTCCTTCTACTAATGTTTAAATTTAATCTTATTTATTGTTTGCCGTAATTTTGATCTGGCATGTTTTTGGTGTGGCCATAGCTTTTGTTTACCGTGATGCATTGTGGTCTCGTTGTCAGTCCTTTTGGCGCGGGTCTCAATAGCAGACGTGTTGTGAATTAACTTAATCCTTTTTTAGTGTAATCTTGTTAATGTTAATTTCGTGATTTTTGGTAATGTCCTTGTGTTTTCCGCCGGCGAGCATATCATTTTTTTTTTTTATTTTCTATCCCATTTAATTTTTTTTGAAAGTGTAATTTAATTTTCAATTCCTTTTGTTTTGGCGTGGCCTCAACATCTGCATGTCGGATCGTGATTGCATTATCTTGCAATTCATCAAGCCCGTTCTGAGTATGTTATGCATGTAATATTTATTTTAACCTTTGGGCTGTTTAATTTTTTTTTAATTTAAATTAACCTTTTCCTTTTCTTGGCTTTTGCAAGCAAGCATGTTAGGCGCTATCTGGCATTCTTGTAAATTTTGTGTGGATTGATGCATGTTCAGTTTAGGTGAAGGTTCCTTAAATTTTTAATATTAAACCTATTGTTTTTTTTTAATTCTTTGGTTGTGGCATTATTTAGCCGACGGCAGTTCTGTCGGTTTTTGGAGGGTGTTTGTACGATAGCCTGTGTGTGTTGTCCCCTTATCCATCTTCCTTCCACTCCTTTGGAGCTCTTCTGTCGGGACATGTCATCTGGAGGTGATGTTGCTGCGGAGGTGACCCGGACCCCTGAATACAGGTAAGTTGGCCCATCCACGTTTCCCGTACTCGTCCCATTCTGGTAAGCAAAGCGTTGGTTATCGAGAAGCCGACGTGCTGCTTGCCAGTGCCGTCCAATGTTGTTGAGGGGTAGCATTTTGGTAGCAGAGCGTTGGTTATCGAATTACTGACGTGCTGCTGGCCAAGCGATGGTGTCTCTTCACGTAGCAATTATTATTATTATTATTATTATTTATTCAATTCACCATTACAAACATGGGTTACTCTAAAGCACGGGTTAAACCAAGTGCTTTACAACAATACATAAACACTATAATACAAACTATAATACATATCATGTATATACAAAATATAAGAGTTCATTATCACTCATTCATTAGCAAGGAAGGATCGCACAATATTGCATGTGGACAATAGGACCGAATGCTGCATACTCTTGTAGATGGTCGGCGGAAGATCCAATTCTTTCAGACTCTTGTGGAGTGTGTGAGGTATGAGGCCGTTGACTGACAAGATTACAGGCACCATCCGGACGCAGTTCATCTTCCATATCCTCTTGATTTCCTCGGCAAGCTGTCTATACTTGGAGATTTTTTCATTGTGTTTACGTTCGATGTTGGTGTCGTTGGGGACTGCTATGTCTATTATAAATGTAGTGCCATCAACCTTATTTACTACTATGATGTCTGGTCGATTGTGATCTATTGTTTTATCTGTCACAATACCAGTGTCCCAGTATATTTTACACAGTTCATTTTCGAGGAGGGATGGTGGATGATACTTGTAGTAAGGGATATACTCCTCAGTTAATTTATATTTCTGTGCGAGTGCTTGATGAATGATGCCTGCAACCTGATTGTGCCGCTTTGTATATTCAACTGATGCTAGTATTGGGCAACCTGCAGTGACATGGTCAATGGTCTCGAGATGAATGGCGCATCGCCTGCATTTGTCTGAAATTACACTGGTATCTTTGATGATGTATTTCTTGTAATTTTTTGTAGCAATGACTTGATCTTGGATGGCAATTGCAAATCCCTCTGTTTCTCCAAACAGTCGACCACTTTGTAACCACATACACGATGCGTTTTTATCAATACTCTGTTGGGATAGGTTGCTGTAGTATTTTCCATGGAGGGTCTTTTCTCCCCATGCCTTTTCTTTTTCATGTAAGTGTAGTGGCTGGCTGATATGATCATCAGAGGATGTACGAAGGTTCAATACTGTGTGTTTATCAGCAAGTACAATGGCTTTATGGAGAATGCTGTTTTCCTTTCTTTGATAGAAATATCTTCTAAGGGATTTAATTTGGTTCTGGAGCAAAATTTGTAAATCCAGTACTCCTCGACCTCCCATCTTTCGTGGAAGAGTGACCCTTTCTTTACAGGTGTTTGGATGGTGTAAACGGTAAGTAGTGAGAAGGGTCCTTGTTTTTCTCTGCAGGCTTTCCAATTCTGTTGCTGACCATTTCAGAATCCCAAATGAATATACTAGGGTTGGTATAGCGTATGTGTTGATAGCTTTAATTTTGTTCTTTGCACATAGATTGGTTCGCAGCACTTGATTATTATTATTATTATTATTATTATTATTATTATTATTATTATTATTATTAACTCCGCTGAAGCAGCTGCTGATAGGCCTCTACCGAGCGAACTGGAATAATAAGACCTAATGCCACTGCGAGCCTGATGGTCAATAGGCAATATAAATGCAAGAAAATCCTTTGCAAAATAATTTGTATAGAGTACACTCAGTGCCGGATTGAGGTAAAATGAGAACCAAGTCCCGCAGATTTTTGGGGCCCCTTTATTTTTTCAAATAATTTTTATTTTTTAGCACCTGACATTTAATAAAGTCTATACAAGAGTTTCTTTTCTCAAGTTGAATAATACACTTTTTATTAAATCATATATACATACATTTGGAAGGAAGCGGCTGTGGCCTATAGTTAGGGACCAACCCCGGCATTTGCCTGGAAGGAAGATGGAAAACCACATTTTCAACATCGCCTAGGAGCACTGCAAGAACAACTGGGTGAGTTCACCGTGGTCGTTACGGCATGACTGATGGCAGTCGCTCACATCCGGGAGGCGAGGAGGATCGAATCCCCCGCCGGCAACCTTGAAGATGGTCTTCTGTGGTTTTCCATCTTCCTTCCAGGCAAATGCCGGGGTTGGTCCCTAACTATAGGCCACAGCCGGTACCTTCCAACTCCTCGTCCTTACCTTCCAACTTTCCTTCCCAACGGTACTTGTAGCTCACCCATTGGGTGTCCGTCTCGAAGCAGCTACAAAACTGGCGAGCCGAACATGTCCTCGGACACTCCCGGCACTAAAAGCCATACGCTAAAAAAAAAATGCAAGTACACATAATTGAACTACTTCTTAAGTATTCAAGCCATGGATTAGTCTGCGGCAGTTCTCCTGTCGACTGTATTTATAGCTTTCCTCTTCATCTCTTCATAATTTCTGCATCCTACATCAGACATGATTTGCTGTACATATTGTAGGCGTGGTCTTCCTCGACATCTTTTGCCTTCAACCATTCCCTCCAATACCGTTTTCAGTAGGCTATCGTGTCTCAAAATATGTCCTATCAGTCTAGTCCTACTCCTCTTTATGCATTTACATAAGGTATAATTTTCCTCCACCTTTTTAAATACTTCAGCGTTCGGTATTTTTTCTGTCCAGCTAATTTTTAGCATTCTTCTATCACACCATTGTTCAAAAGAATTGAACCTCCTTTTTTCTTCTTTTCCAAATGTCCAAGTTTCCCAACCATAGAGGGCAATGCTCCTAACATACGCTTTTAATAATCTTTTTCTGGTTTTAAGATTAATGGAATTTGTAGTGAATAAACGTTTCTTTTTGTGAAACGCTAATTTGGCTTGTAAAATTCTACATTTTGATTTCTTTCTTGCTTCTTCCATCTTTGGTAATTTTTCTTCCAATTTTTTTAAATTCTCGAACATTTTGTTGTGTTTTGTTGACATGTTTGGTAAAAGTGTGAAAGTGCACGCCTACCACCGGCTGAACCGGGTGCGCGCGCCCGCGATCTGCGTCAGGCACAGCCGGCTTAGCTTGCCGTATTTATCAGGGCACAAATTGATATTATTTCACTCATGTCCGCCGGTAAACTGATGAGGACCCCCAATCCGTCACCTGGGACGCGCCACGTAGGAGTTCACCTCTCCCCCTTTACGACACCGTAACAGGTCCGCGGACACTTTGGTGTACTTTATTCACATACTAAAGGACGTACAAGTTCACGTCTTTCCCATCACCATCAAATACAGGTTTAAATGCTAACCAATTGTCCCCCCGGGTTCTCACGACTAGTGGGACGTGGGTTGGCGACCACGGGGCCACAGCTGAGTTCGGCATTACTTGCACTTACTTGTGCCGGGCGCCTCTCTGTCATCTTTCCTATTTACCTCCCTTGGTCAACTCTTGTTCTTTTTCGACCCCAACGGTATATGGTATCCGAGGCCCAGGGAGTCTTTCACTTTCCCGCCGTAATTGGCCCTTGTCTCGTCTTTTCTGATCCCTCATTTTTCGAGGGGTCAGACCTCTCCTGTTCTCTTCATATCTCCTGCCTTCTTCTCAAGGCCCTCAAGGAGGCAGGGTGTGAGTAGACTCACCACTTCTGATGCACCTTCGATAGTGCTACAACCTCAAGGGCTGACGGCTGATGAGTTCGGGAGTTGGCAACCCCGAGGGATTTCTGAGCTGGGTCTGGTGTTACTCCCTTTCTTCCATTGCCTCTGGGGTGGACCCTCTCCTCTTTCCCCTTTCGTCTCTGCCTTTCATGGCTCTCCTTCTTTCCAAATCCCTCAATCGTCATTCTTCGAGAGTTTTGCCTCATTTTCCTTTTGTTTTCCATTTCTTCTTCTAGTATATAAGTTAGTAGTTCGTTTTAGTTATAGTTGACATTTCATTACCATCTTCACGATCACCCAAACGTTCTTGATGACTTCTATCTGGTTCGGGTTAATGGTGAACACGTCCGTCCTACACAGGGCACTACATTCGCCAATAATGTTGTATAACCACAAAAGTTCCACACGTATAGACAACATGAAGTCCCAAAAATTCTTTCAGACAGAAGATTTTAGAGGACTATTGACCATTTTAAAAGGTTTTGATATTATGCCTATTAAGGGAGGTTTGATTGTTTTTCTCTCAAAACTCCATTTTTCTCAGCCCTTTGGTCAATGGTTGGTGCTGTCAAAACATTCTGAGACGTTTTGGCCCTTATTTGAAGAATAGAATGATTGCATCTGTTTCTAACTTGCTCTGATTCTTTGCTAGACTGCCCTTTCTACTGCAGACAGGGCCCTTTAGAAATGAATGTAAATTGCACTGCCATCCCGTGACTAAACTAAAAGGTAGAAAGAGGTCTTTTCAGCATGGAATGGTGTGGTGACCTCTGAAAAACCCCAATCCATGTTAAAACTCATTTTCACCAAAAATGTGACAAAGGGCCTTTTAGAAATGACCGATTCAATTATCACTATTATTATCGTTAAGATTATTGCTTAATCTTGCCTCCTCATTCAAAGCCAAGAAGAACCTGATAATAGAAACTGACAATGAACTTCAAGAAATCAACGTAACATACACAGTTTTATGGGACATGCCTAGCTTCCGATTGTTGGTGAACAAACATAATTTTGCCGTAAACCCCTGAATGAGAGCCACCACTGCAAGGACAGCAGAAAGGAAGAAAAATCACAGTGAGAGAATGAAGAGATAATAGGAAGAGAAGAAAGCTAATTCAAATTAATCTGTGAAATTGCATCAATCTCGCTCCCTATTTGGGCAAAACGTTGTATAAATAAATAAATAAATAAATAAATAAATAAATAAATAAAAATAAATAAGAATTAATAAATAAATAAATAAATAAATAAATAAATAAACAAACAAACACATACATCAACAAAAACAAAAACAAAAATAAAAATAAAAACAAAAATAAAAAATATAAATAAACTAGCTGTACCCAGCATGCGTTCCAATGCCAATCAAAGAAAGTGTTGGCGTTGTAATTTTGTTTCTTGAAATGCTTTTGGAAACAATCTTCATTCAATTTCCGTTAACTGCCTCTAAACTATCGTAAAATGGATTAACTAATTTAGAAACATTCGTGGGAACGTGCACAACATTTCACCAAAGTTTCATCGCAATCGGATGAATGGGATATGAACTCAAACCGAATTTTCTTTAAACGATTCGTGCGCTGTCACTCATTTGTTGAATCTTCTCGTGTGCTACCTATTGAAAATAGGATGATCTAAGCCAGAAACCTTCCCTGATGTATAGACAACTTATCACCCAAGTTTCAGCGCTATCGGACGAATGGTATATGAAGGCGTACGGTATTTTGTTGAAACGCTTCGCACGTCGTCGCTCATTTGTTGAATCTACTCATTCACCACCTATTGTAAAATTGATTTACTAAGTCAGAAACCTTCCCTGAAGTGTACACAACATCTCACCCAAGTTTCATCACTATCGGACGAATGGTATATGAACGCATACGGGACTTTGTTGAAACGTTTCACGCGTTGTCGCTCCTTTGTTGAATCTGCTCGTGGTTCGAAACCTGGCGCAGTCAGCTGGCATTTGAGGGTGCGCAAATGCGAGGGAGCCGTGTCAGTAGATTTACTGGCACGTTAAAGATCCCCTTCGGGGCAAAATTCCGGCACCCCGGCGTCTCTAAAAGCCAGTGTAGTTAAAAGGGACGTAAAACCAATAACATAATTATTATTGAATCTGCTCGTGCGCTACCTATTGTAAAATGGATTTACTAAGCCAAAAACCTTACCTGGACTATACACAACATCTCACCCAAGTTTAATCGCAATGGGATGAATGGTATATGAACGCATGTGGTCTTTGTTGAAACAAATCGCACGCCATTTTGTTGAAGCTACTCGCGTGCCATCTATTCTAAATTGGATTTACAAAGCCTATAACTTTCCCGAAAGTGTGCACAACAACTCACCAAAATTTCATGGCAATCGGATGAATTGTAATAAACGCATAGCCAACACTCATTTGTTTAAACTACTCGCGCGCTATGTATTGTAAATCGTATTAACTATGCCTATAACCAACCCGAAAGTGTGCTAAACAACCCACCAAAATTTGGTCGCAATCGGATGAATTGTATGCTATATGAACGCATCGCCAACACACATTTGTTTAAACTACTCGCGCGCTCTCTATTGTAAATTGGATTGACTATGCCTATTACCACCCCGGGAGTGTCCACAACAACTTACCAAAATTTGATCGCAATCGGATGAATGGTTTATGAACGCATAAAAGACGAACAGACGAACATCCTTTTCTGTATATGTACAAGATTAATTATATTGTGTTGTTCGAACTGTATACACTTGCATATATAAGATAAATAAAAATAAATAAAAATAATTAAATACAATATTTAATAAATAAATAAAATTATAATATTTTTTTCGCTCCAAATCTTGTGAAATTGGCTAGATGTAAGAACAAAATCGCTAAGATTGCAAACACAGCCCAATACCATAATGTCCAGAAAATTCACTCCGACTAAAAATCTCGGGCGGATGACCACTGTAGGCTATCTCTAGCCCCTAAATATAACTCATTAAATCCTATGTTTAATTCTACGACACCGAAGGGAGTGAATTGGACCTCACGTGAGTTAATATCCCCTTTCCTAAATTATAACATCCATCTTCATTTACAAGAATACTTTCCACACCTCCACTGGCCTAAATATTACATACCACACTCTCTCTATCTTCAGAGTAAATTAACTGTCAGTTAACTTAAATAATGGACCGGAGAGAAATGCCCGTGTTTCCATCTTCAGGTTAACCGTTTAATTAACTGTGAGTTCACCTTAATAATGGACCGCGTTTCTACACTTGCTCACAACCACAGAATAATTTACACTTACATCCACTCCAATTACTTGTGAACTCAAAGAGCTGTCTGCCTCGTCTTTTGAACCGGGAAGTTACATCATATAATTCCAACTCAATCCGAGTAAGGGTGAATGATAAATTGCAAGCCAGTACAGCTGATATGTTGGGTATTGTCAGCGTTCTCCTCACTGGCCAGATCAAGACAGAAAGCGATTAAGTAACATCAGCTTAAACACCTTTGAAGGAAAGGAAGGAAGGTTGTAGTTCAACGTGACCGTTAATCACGTGATCATGAGCCACGGGACCTCCTTTTTACGTGGAATCTGAACTACAGGACATGACATTTCACTTCGAAAATCTCACAAGCATTGACCGGGATTCGAAGCCTGTTCGCCTATTAGCCTACTTTCAATTTTTGCAAAAAATGAAAGTAGACTTATGAGATCTACACAGGGCCAAAAATTGTGTGTCTGTGTGTGTGTGTGTGTGAGTGTGTGTACTCTGAATGTGTGTCCCCCCCCATCAATTCAATCACGGTGAAACGGAATTGAACGAAATTTGGTACAAAGGTAGAACTAGCAAAGGGCACCTCAGTGTCATGTTTTATATCGCCGCCATCTTTACCAAAACTGAATGGTGGCCACTCAAACGTTCAAAACGTAAAATCAAATAACGACTAAACAATTCATCAGATCTCTACCAAATTTGGTAACAACATACCTTCATGTAGGACGCGACTTGTGACCAAACTACAAGGTCATCCGCCGTACCATTTCAGTATGGCGGCCGTGTGAATTATGCAAACTGTATAATCCATATCATGGGACCCACCAGTTCCGATTTTCGAACCGAGAATCGTTTTAACTGTTCTAAAGGAAGAGGCACGTTCGAAATTAAAAGTTTATTTTGTAATACTACAGTACAGTGCAGAAGTGATTTTAAAAAGCTGAGCCGTCTCAGTTACAAGGCAAGATTGCAGCGGATATCTTGTGCCTGACTTATATTTCACTAATTTGAGTATTGCATGCAATATAGAGTACTGATACAAAATGAATAAACTTTGTATGAAATGCTGGGTTGTTTTTTTAGTTTTGGCACCTTAGTTATAACTGGATTAATAACTCACTTAGATGGGTCCAAGTTTCACAAGCCCTCGATGTAGTCCCCACCGTTGCGTACAACGTGCTCCCGGCGATGCGGAAGTCGTTGGATCCCGTTGGCACTGCCCAATCTATTGATGGTACGAAGAGAGCGCTCGGCAGCCTGCTTAACGTCTTCAATGGTACGGAAGCGCTCCCCGCGCATTGTCATCCTCATCTTCGGGATGAGATCATAGTCGCAGGGACTGATGTCGGGAGAATATGGGGGCGATAGAGGACCTCCCAGCGCCAGCGATCCAACAACGCCTGCTGTGTGTGCCCTAGCATTGTCATGCAGAACGATGGGCGGTGTAACCATGTGGTGGCACCGTTTCCTTCTCAGAGCTCCTCGGAGATGGTCTTGCAGAGACGACAATAGTACGCCGCATTAACGGTTTGCCCTCGGGGAACAGTATGGTGAATGATCACACCATTCCAATCTTAGGCAAGAATCAACATTACTTTCACATTGGTGGGAGTTGGTCGAACAGTTTGTTTCCATGGTGAACCGTGGTGCCGCCACTCGTTCGATGGCGTTTTAACTCTGGTTCATAAGATCTGGCCGACGTCTCGTCAATGGTTTTGATACGCCGTAAGAAGGCCTCTCCTTCGCGCTCATAACGCTGCAAGTGCATACGACAAGCGTCATATCGCAGCCATTTGTGCATGTCGGTTAAGTCATGCGGAACACTTTTGGACGCAATCTTCCTCATTTTCAGTAAGTCCTTCAGGATGTGGAGGACAGTTGAATGCGCCAGTCCGGTATCTTGCTCTAATTGACGAATCGTTACGCTCCGATCCACCTCCACTAACGCGGACACCATCTGTACATTGTCATCACTTACTGGTGGGTGACCAGATCGAGGCATGTGCTCCACACGTTCGCGCCCATCTCGAAAGGATGCAACCCATCTTGCTAACGTTCTGAACGGTAATGCAGCTGCACCGCACGCTTCCTGCAATCCTCGGTGACACTGTTTAGCACTGCGACCCCTAGCACACTGAATTTTTATCCACGTTCTCTGCTCCTGCTTGTAAAACATTGCGAATTTCTTTCGCGAGCGCTGGTCTCACACTACTCATCAAACAGGTGCGACTGCGCACGAGCGGTGGTGAGGTCGGGCGAGGTCATGTACTCTGAGGGAGGGGATGCAGGGCAGCAACCGTCAGTAAAAGTGGCAGCGCCCAACATTGTTGCAACTTGGCACTGAAGCATTGGTGCCAAAACTAAAAAACCAACCCATGTATAAATAACTAGCAGAAGTACCCATTCTTCGAACGGTCTTCGGTATTAATAACCGGATGTTATCAATTGATCTACTGTTGCAATGTTTAGGGGCTTGGAACCTGTTTGTTGGCAAAGAAAAATGATTAGTTAAAATGTGCTCTCAAACTAAATTTACCTAACGTGTTCTTCCTGGCGTGAAAATAAAATTGAAAACCTCGTAGACGAATTGCAATACACGTCACATACGAACTGACCCTAACCGTTGTGTCAAGTGCCCAACTACAGGAAGACCCCTTTTATAAATTATAAAGGCTTGTGGTGCATGAAAATTCAGATTTTTAGCCTCCAATGGCCCAAATACCTAAAATCAGCACAAAAAAAAACCAGTCTACTATTTCAAATCAGGAATTTTTGAAAATAATGTTGCTGTTTGGAGATATAACAGACCTTCTGTACGACATATAGCACGTGTAAGTCTTGTGAAAAGAATCTAGGGAATTCCTTGAACCCCTTAAGCGCATTGATGAATTTTACAGTTTTAGTTGGTTCCGTGATAGCCTTATAGCCATTTGCAACCTTTCACAGAAATGTAATAAATGGAGTGGCATAACTTATTCCGCAAATAGAAGGAAAGATGGATGCCACCTCTTGAGATACTGTTGTCATGGTTAGTGGCTTGCATTCCTTCTTTAGTTTATTAAATGAAAATAGTTTTCTGGGAATATCTAAGAAACTGTTGGGTTTAGAGCCTTAAAATATAGTTTTTGAGGACCCTTTACGGCTCTTGAGGGGACCCGAGTTTTGTTTCTGACACCAAGGGTTTAAAATGAACTTTGTCTCGTCGTTGTACGCCATAATAATGATAATAATTAAAAGAATAAAAATAATAATAATAATATAACAATATAGGGATAGGGATATAATATACCTTCCGTACCATACCCGCACGTGTAAATCGCGTTAAAAAATTCTCGAGTACCCCTTGACCCCTTAAGCGCATTATATGTATTGATGAATATTTCAGCTTAATTTGGATCGTTATAACCTTATAGCCGTTTGCAAACCTTCACAGTAATGTAATAAATGGAATTGCATTGCGTCTTACAGAAATAGATGGACCTCTGAGATTCTGTTGCCATTGTTACCGGTATGCATTACTTCATTAATTTATTAAGTGAAATTAGTTTTTTGGGAATATCTCAAAAACTGTTGGTTTTAGGGCCTTAAAATGTGGTTTTTGGGGTCCTTTTAGGGCACCCGAGTTTAGTTTCTCACATTGAGGGGCTGAAAATGAGCTTTGTCTCACCCTTCTACGCTTATTTCAGCATGTATTTTAAGGGGGTAGGCCCCCTGTTATGAAAGGTACGGAGAAGAGTTACATCAATGATTGGTGTCGAGCCTCTGATGGATATCTGTATCAAATTTTACGTTAAGCCACCCAGCCGTTCTCTAGTTATAAGGACACCAAAAATTGTCCACAGACAAACAGACAGACAGACAACAATTTTATTTTTGCGCGCAACCATCATACAACAGTCTGAAACGCGCAAATATCGCAAATTTCCGTGGAAATTCAGAAAAAAACAGACAAACTTTCATCCTACTCCACTGATGAATTCGTTTGGTCTAAATCATTATTTGCTAACACGTTCTATCTAACTTATCTGATACCGTAAATTGTTCGTTGGCACGTTTGGCTGCGTGGTAAAGCGTTGGCCTCTCGCTCTTTTGGCTAAGGTTCAAACCCCATCAGAGTTAGATTTTTTTTGCTTGACATTTTTTATATTTATTGTTTTGTAATGACTCAGACGTTTTAAAATTAAGCGTTACATTGTGAATATTACAATGGAAAATATATATTTAATTAAAACAAAATTCGCCAGCAGATTTGCATGAGACATCTAGCAGCAAAAATGTGAATTATCATGGCCAACTGGCTGGAACTGCACACCGGCCTACAGATTAACTTACAGATTTTATTGAAAAGTTTCTTTTTATGGCCGCTAGAATGCACTCGTCCTGTTAGGATTATCTTGTTCGATACTTCTCCACTAGATATCACGACTGGTCTACGTGGGACTCCATTGATTAGCATACCATTGGCATTCTATGCACATCGAGTTTGAAGAATGACAAGTTGATAATACGATATATTTTCACTTTTTATTTTAAAGGGTTTGTAACAGCGTTATTTGAAAATGTTATTTGAACTAAAGAACAAAACGATTTCGTATAGTACCTGAACTCTAGCAGTTGGTGCTAGTTCAGGATATTAGTTAATACTTTTATTGCAGCCAAATAGCAATCGAAAATATCCACATAGTTGGTATACACACGTCACTGTAGGGTCATGGAGAGATTTGTTAATTCAATTAGGGTGGTGAAAGCCATGCACAGCCAGACGTGTAAACACATGCCTCAACTCAAAGTTGGATGTTGCCCACGTCCGGTCATTATGTAATAATAATAATAATAATAATGTTAATGGTTTTACGTCCCTTTTAACTACTGTGGCTTTTAGAGACGCCGGGGTATTGGAATTTTGCCCCGAAGGGGATCTTGAACGTGCCAGTAAATCTACTAACACGGCTCCCTCGCATTTGTGCACCCTCAAATGTCAGCTGACTGCGCCAGGATACGAACCTGCAACCTAGGTCCCAGCAAGCGAGAACGTTACCGCTGAGCCACGCAGCCAGCCCGGTCGATTATCTCTCCTGATCCATACCTTTCTTGATATATTTCTTATCTTCCTTTCCTCAATGATGGTAGCAGTTTTTTTTCTAGGATGTGGTGTTTGGTAGAGGTAAATAGTTTCTTTGGTCTTCAACCAAGAAATGATTCTATTATACTCTTTGATAAAAACAAAGATTTATAACTAAGTTATACTCATACATTTAGGAGAAAGTAGGCTATATGTTCTTTACTGAACATCTTGTTTTTAATTTTTTATAACATGATATGTATTAACTGCTACTACATTCATTGGTGATCTTATGTAGGAATGATATAATTTTTCTTTACATTATGTATCCTTTATTTACATGGTTGAACATAGTGTCTCTAGCCTACATATAACACGTTGCAGTTTTTAACAGATAGTTTTCTTTCTTGACTTAATTATGTCCTACATCTGATTAGCAAAATTGATGCACTGCACAAATAGTTTAAATAAAATTACATATCAACAAGTTCATTCATCCTTGCAGGCCAGTCGCCTCCTGAATTGATTATACAGTGTGCCCGTAAAGTCATGGTGCAGGTATGATCGCTTGTTATGACTACCAGAAACGAAACAATAGTTTGAAACTTGCGTTACAATGGACAATATCGCAAAGAGTTTTTGTGGTGCAACGGGACACGCGCTGGTAAAGACGCAACACTACAAACCCCGTAGCAGCAGTGGACCAGGCCACGTCAGTCGAGATATGGACGGTACATAGGAAAGTTCTGTGTGTTCGTCGGCTAGCTAAATGCGAATCCGTTAATATCGTCCCGTGTACAACGAGGAGCCACCACATAGGCATAACATTAATCGTTGGGATAAGCAATTCACGGATACCGGCAGTTTGTTGGACAAACCCCGTTCAGGTAAGCCATCGGTACGTGGCGAGTCTGTACAGGCTATACAGGAGAGCTACCTAAGGAGCTTGTTTTGTTGCTTTCCTGTGTGCGGTTAAGAGTGCATCATGACTTTACGGACACACTGTATTTGTCTTCATGTTTTTCTTTCTGGTTTTAGTAGTTCACATCCAAGTAGGATGTGGTCCACAACCTTTACAGACAGGTCCCTATTTTTTTTTTGACTGCCCTGTCATTATAACCGCCATATTATGGCTTAGGAGAATTTTTGAAGCAAGTCTTACTTGATCACTTGAAAAGTAATTTTTCGTCATGGATCCATTGGAAGTTCCTCTCCACTCTTCTTCCCACAATAATTGTAAACTTCTCTCACGCAATACCCGTTTTACTACAATAACTAGAATTTTATCGTAAGCCAATTCTAGGTCTGTCCTGTCCACTGCTGCAATTGATCGCCTTGGTGAGAGGCAAATATCTTGAACGCTGTGTCAACACGCCAAGCTTGGGAAGTTCCGAAATCAGGCTAATTATTTAAAAAAATATCTATACATGTAACACCGTGTTTCCAAATTTTTCCAAATTTGAGAGTTATGTTAATTTTTCCAACATACATTATCTCACCAAAAATATGGTGAATATCGGATGGAAATTCCTGGCCATACAAAACTCAGTGGGGTCTCTACTTAAACACACTTTTTAAAAGAATTGTTGTCATTTATGAACTCAGAGTGCAATTCGTCACTGCTGTGGATAATTCTCTTTCATTTGAATGTTTATTTGCTACGTTCGGTTACTTGTTGGACTGGCTGTGAGGTGTAGCGGTAACGTTATCGTCTGCTGTGCCCAAGGTTCATTTATTTATATTCTAAAGCAGGCCCATCCACACAGTGCTCTAAGCCAGTGCTCCGAGTGCTTTGGTGGAAGGCAGTTTCGGTAGGGGTGGGAGGAGCTTGGCTGGTTGAGCGCGCGGTCTGCCCGCCGCGCCGAAGTGAGCAATGTTTGGCTCAACGTACATTTGTGAGCGTTTCTTTTCGGTTCTTAAGCTTACCAAAAGTAAACATCGCGCGAGGATGTGCGATAGAAACTTGCGCAATTGTTTACGAATAGCAGTGTCCAAAAATATTGTACCCTAGTTGGAGAAGAATGTTTCCTCCAAACTTAAAAGCTCGTAAAAACGACGGAGCAAAATTCACTCGAGGTCTGTACTATCAGTTCATATTGGTAAAATGTTTTTTGAATTATTCTCTCTTAATATGTTCACATTTCAGTTTTGAATAAATCACAACATTCTTTACTTAACACTTGCGTTCGTTTCCTGCATATTCCATACATCGGAGTGCCATTCGATTTGTATATACGGGATATTTGTTATGGCCAAACAGCCCTATCAATTTGATGTCAACAAACACGCAAAAGCCGTCGGCCACACGACTGTACGTACCGAACGTATCTAGTCAGCGCGGTCCAAACATCGTCCGTCAGTCTCAGGTCTCTTCGCTGTCACAGTGTAGTAGTGGTAGGGGAAGGAGCACTAGTCTGACTGCTCAGTGCTCCCCGAGCGCGGCCACGCTCTCCGAGCGCAATGAATGGATGGCCCTGTTCTAAAGGCTAAGCCTTGTCGATACAACCACACTCTTCTGTCGTTGGTGGTTCGTTTCAGTTCCATGTAATTGTCACATCCCATTATATTCTTGATGTCTTCCAAATACTTCGTCCTAGGCCGTCCTCTTCCTTTCTTTCCCAGCATTTTCCCTTCAAGAATGTTAACGATGAAAGAGTTGTGCCTGATGGCATGTCCAATAAATTTTATTTTTCTCTTTCCCATTTCCTTTATTAATCTTCTCTCTTCTTTGACTTCTCTTAAGACTTCCTGGGTTGGTTTTTATTTACATTCAGTTCGTTCTTGTCATGTTCCGCAGCTTCAAGTCGATTCTTTTCCAATTTACCCAGAGTCCAACTTTCACTTCCATAGAGCAGTGTACTTACTGCTGGATTACCTATTGGGCCCAGGCCTAGGGCCCCCAATTATCTGCCCCCCCCCCAAAACAAAAACAAAACCTAAAAACTGGAAAAAAAGAAAAAAAACTTCTTTTGAATTTATTTTACAGAAGTAAAAAATAGTACTATTTGTTAAATTGTTCATCAAATCATCTGAAATGTTTTCAAATAACGATGATCGTTTCAATTGAAATGTATGTATATATGATTTAATAAAAAAGTGTATTATTCATCTTGAGAGAGCCTCCATGGCTTAGGCGGCAGCACGCCGGCCTCTCACCACTGGCTCCGTGGTTCAAATCCCGGTGACTCCATGTGAGATCTGTGCTGGACAAAACGGAGGCAGACAGGTTTTTCTCCGGGTTCTCCCGTTTTCCCCTGTCACAATTTCATTCCAGCAACACTCTCCACTATCATTTCAGCGACAGGCTTCGACAGCCGGCACACTTCATATCCTCGCCGCTAGATGGGGGCTTAATTCATTCTATTCCTGACGCGGTCGGTGACTGGAAGCATTTATCTTGAGAAAAAAAACTCTTGTATATAGCCTACTTAATTAAATGTACAGGTGCAATAAAATAAAAAATATTTTAAAGAAATAAAGGGGCCCCTAAAATATGAGGGACTTAGGCCACATTTTACGTTAAACCGGCACTGAGTGTACTCCATACAAATGATTTCGCAAAGGATTTTCTTACATCTATATTCATATGTTTGCTGGATAAAATGTTTTTCATATTCATAAAAACCTGTTTTGCCAATGCAATCGTTCCCATCACTTCCATTAAGCACCTATTGTCTTCTGTGATTATGGTACTACCAAGATACCAAATTGTTTCACTTGTTCAATTCTCAAGTCATCAATTTTATATTGGTTTGAATTTCTTCCATATCTTTCCGAACTACCATTACTTACGTTTTCCGTTAGTTCACTTTTAATTTCTATAATGTAAGTGTGTCTGATAGGACTTGCAGCATTTTATTCATTTCTTTAATCAGCAAATCTGATACAACGTATCCTTTCCCCATTTGCTTTTATTCCCTTTGTCTTCTCCTTCATGATCTGAATAGTGTACAGCCCCGGGGGGCAGTACCCCCGAGAGCCACCCCCTATCTTTTACCAAAACCACCCCAACTGGCAACACCATAAGACCAGAACATTATCTATACTCAGCAAGTGGCGGCCACCCAGCCTGGGAGGTTAGCCAACTACTTGCATAACATACACAAACATCTACACCAACAACTATCTGTGGCAGCTACAGTGACGTAATGCTGACCACGCAGCGCCGGGGAGTATAAGAATGGAGTCCTAACTAGGAGCCATTATCTGTTCTGCTCTGTGCGTCGCCAGCGGCCCTAGCCGACGTCTGTTCCAGTTCCATCATCAGGTGAGATTCAGTAGTGCTCAGACTCCTTTATTTTGTGAACACCTACCCCTAATTTGTACACACCAATTGTATACTTGTCTACATTCCCCACGAGGGACTTACCAATTTACATCTACTGACCAATAAACACATGGTCAGTAAACTACACTTGCATTACTACTTACACTCCTCTTCACGTCCTCATACCCCGCCTGACCTTCGTCACAATTGCCCGTGACCGTAGTAGCCAGTAATTGCTTTGTCAGGCTACATTGTACTCCCAGCACGCGACTCGACTGCCCAGCGTCGAGCCGCTGACTTAGCACGTCTATTGTATTACTCATCCCGCTCAGCTGGCAGGCCAGTATAGTAGCCTGCATTCAGAGATCCATCCCCTAACAAATACTTGCATCTTTGCAGGAACACCCCCTAGAGTTTAAACACTAAACAACACACTACACTAGTAAGCTCTCCCAGCTACGGGAAGCTACTCTCACCTAGGAACTATCTTCCAAATTAGCACAGTGACACAAGTGTTTTATCCCAAACTACCTCCCAACTAAGGGATTAAAACAATAGCTTCTTCAAAGAACAAACTAAATAAATACGGAAATAGGGTACATCCTTGTCTCACTCCTTTTCTGATCCTGGCCTCTTCCTCTACCAAGGTTACAGGAAATATAAGGTGCGTTCAAAAAGTAACGAGCTGGAGGCTGTAATGCGCAAACCGGTGACGACCTCGGCTAATCGTGGCGTGTGTAACGAGGTGTGGTTCCTACCAGAGCGTGGAAGGTCACAGCCCGTCGCTAGAGGGCACGCGTGCACGTCACGTGACGATACAAAGCGAGCAGCAGCGTACATCAATCGTCCAACCAAGACCAAGACAGTGGGCCATTCGACATGCTTCCTGGTGTGGCTGAAGACTGTGGGGGCATCCATTGGGCACACACTTTCCGCAAGTGCAGTCGTCGTTCCTTCATGATGGTGTGCACACTTCCGACGCTCAATCCGACCACGGCGGCTATGGCGTTCATTGTCACTCGGTGGTCCTGGGTAATGAGTGCATCAACCAGCTGGACGTTGTCATCGGTAATGCAGGAGGTTCCCCACACCGGGCATCATCGGCTAACGACACCCGTCCTTCCCTGAAGCGCTTGTGCCACGCCTTGACCCTTGCAAGGGACATGCAGTGTTCGCCATACACTTGTGATATTCGGCGATGAATGTCCGTTCCCCCTTCTCCTTTCGCTGACAGAAACCGAAAAACACCTCTTTGCTCTTCGGTTAACACCTCCATGTCACTGTTTGCAATGCGACTGGCAGCGTTGGACGAATGATGCATGCTGCTGCTCGCTTTGTATCGTCACGAGACGTGAATGCGTGCTCTCTAGCGACGGGCTATGACCTTCCACGCTCTGGTCGAAATGACCTTCCAGGCTCTGGTCGGAACCACACCTCGTTACACACGCCACGATTAGCCGTTGTCGTCACCGGTTTGCGCATTACAGCCTCCGGCTCGTTACTTTTTGAACGCACCATATATTAAATATATATCTTAATAACGTGTATTTTTTCAGGTAATTTTTACACCTGTTCCAGTAATTTGAATTATATTGTGTTGATTCAAATGAAGTATTTAAAGCCAGCTGTAGTTCTCACGCAGTTTAATTAGGTTTCTTTAGAAATTGCAATGGGTACCATGTTTCGACTTCCCTAAAATTGTGACATATCTTTGCGTTTCACAAACTCTAAATCCCAAAACCACCGTCAGTTCAAAAGTTTATATATAAATTATATTTATATCTATCTCAATTTTTTGTGGACACGATAACTACCGCCCTTTTCCACCAATTACTTTCAAATTAAACAATAACAAGCTGTACCCGGCGTGCGTTGCAATGCCATTCAAAGAAAGTGTTGGCGTTGTAATTTAGTTTCTTGAAGTGCTTTTGGATACACAATATTAAAAAAAAATCCGTTAACTGCCCCTAAACTATCGTGAAATGTTTTTACTAATCAAGAAACATTCGTCAGAGCGTGCACAACAACTCACCAAAGTTTCATCGCAATCGGATGAATGACATATGACGCATACGGGATTTAGTTTAAATGATTCGTGCGCTGTCGCTCATTTGTTGAATCTTCTCGTGTACTACCTACTGTGAAATTGATTTACTATGTTAGAGAGCTTCACGTAAGTGTACACAACAACTCATCAAAGTTTCATCGCAATCGATGAAAAGTATATGAAAGTATACGGGATTTTGTTGAAACGCTTCGCGCGTCATCACTCATTTGTTACATCTACTCGTGCGATATCAATATTGCAAAATGGATTTTCTAAGTTGAAGACCTTCCCTGGCGTGTACACAACATCTCAAAGTTTCATCGCAATCGGATGAATGGTATATGAACGCATACGGGGTTTTGTTTAAATGATTCGCGTGCTTTCGCTCATTTTTTGAATCTGCTCATGCGCTACCTATTGTAAAATAGATTCACTAAGCCTGAAACTTTCCCTGGAGTGTATGTACTCCACGATTCTTCAAAGTTTCATCGCAATCGGATGAATGGTATATGAACGCACACGGGACTTTGTTGACACGCTCTAACGTGCGGAGACAAACAGAAGAATTCGACATCACCGCCACCTTTGGTACAAAACATAACTTTCCGCCACAGACGTAGAGTAAGGTATGGTGCTAGTTGCACAGGTTGCAACCAGGTAACACTACGTGCAGAGACAAACAGTCCAATGATTTCAGGTTTCATTAAGGCTAGCGGTTTCCATGACGACTGTTTTTGACTGTTTATTGTGGTTCTGAAATTGTGTTCATTCCACCTACAGAGCCAAATTGTGAATCTAAACCATACAGGGGCCCACTCTAAATTACATAAAAAATGTCATCAAAATCGGTCCAGCTATATTACTTCACAAAGTGTCCAAGTTAGAATACTGCCATTACGTTGGTTGCTTCCTTAATTTAAGAGCTGCGACAACGCGGCCATGTAGCCCCGTGTACTTTGGGTGTGTGTAGAATCTGTATGATAACCGGTGTGAATTGTGATGACTGTATTAGTGTGTGGTTTCTGTAATTCAAGTAAGGACTGCAGACAACTTCAAGTACTTCCTACTGATGCTACCGTCCACGATACCTACCTGTGAACTTGGCTGCTACTAGATGTCATCGTAACCAGCGCCTTGTGACGAACGTTGGAACTTAAGAGCATTAAACAAACCTAACCTACAAAGTTTGCTTCACACAAGTTTAGTTAGTGAAAGGTGCCTTAAATTTATGACATGGGCCCGCCGACTTTACGTCCCCTTCAAAGGAAGGCATTCTGAGAGATTTTCAAAAGCTCTTAAAAAATCCGACAACTTCGGCCGGGTTTGAACCCGCGACTTGGGCATAGAAGGTCAGCATGCTACCAACTATTCCAACGAAGAAAATGGAATTTTTGGAGTAAGAAAAATCATACCATGCTTAATAGGCACAATATCAAAACCGTTATAGTGAACAATACTCTAAAAAGTACCGAAAACCTTTGTGTGGAAGGGAATAGCAAAATGTTTTTCGAAATATAAGATGGTGCTTCTTGTATGTTAAACATGGGAACTGTTGCAGGTATACAAATATTGGCAAATTTAGTAAAAACTATAAATGTTTCTTTGCCCGGTGAAATCTACTTCCGCCTTCCGTCGTGCCGTGAGGGAGTTTTTTGGGGGCAGCCTTCTGATGAGACCACAGTATAACACACAGTGCACTTCTTCAAAAAACACTTGCTATTTTCTGAAGCACAAGAAAATATTTGTGAATCCCTAGATCCAGCTAAAACATCGTTACAAAATGGCTTAATCTATCTACACCATGGATACCCAGCTCAACACCACCATGCGCCAAATCACTGGCACAATAAGGTCTACACCCACCCATTGTCTACCTATCCTCAGCCACATCCCTCCACCAGATCTTCGACATAAAAACGCTCTCCTCAGGGAGTTCAAGAAAATAATGGATAACCCACAACTACCAATACACTGTGGCATTGCTGATGATCGCCTGAATCGTCTACGATCTCGAAATTCATCGACAAGCACGGCAATAGACATGGAGAATACCAACTTCAACATAACAAAAGAACGGCAGGGAAGACAGTATACTAGGCCTGGATCAACCTTACCACGCATTGGATCATCGCTGCCACCTGGATTTGAGTTTCTTCGGAAAACATGGTCAACTCTCAACATGATTCGTACGTGTCATGGCAACTGTGCAGACTTCCATTATACATGAAAAATAATTTCTTCACCTATCTGTGATTGTGGTGCCCCTAAGCAGACCATCCAGCATATCATAATCAAGTGTCCTAAAAGAAAGAACAGTAGTACCGTCAGTGATTTCGCTCACGCTACACCAGAGGCAATTACTTACATAAACAATTTAGATATAAATATATAGTTTGTCTTCCTTTCCTAAACTAATTATCATATGTGTACATATTGTATCTGTTAACACGGAGAATGGCCAAATAGAATCCACTAATGCCTAAGAACATGGGTGGATGATCGCGGTATCCTACGCTACTAAATAAAACGAATCTCCAATTTAAATGTTTTTTACTATACCTTGGGCACAACCGGTTAATTGGACATCACGTGCTTAACATCACTTTTCCTGAATTGTATCATCAACCTTCATTTAGTAGAATCCTTTCCCAACTTCCTATCTTCAGGTTAATTAACCGTCAGTTAAGAGAAAACCACCCGTGTTTCTATCTTTAGGATAAAGATTTAATTAACCGACAGTTAACGTTAATTAACTGTGAGTTCATCTTAGTAATGGGACAACGTTTCTACATTTGTTCACACCCACAGAATAATTTACAAGTCCATTCGCTTACTTCTGGACTCTAAGAGCTGTCTGGCTCATGTTCTGAACAGAGAAGTTACATCATATAATTCCAACTCAATCCGATTGAGGGTAAATTCTAAATTGTAAATCAGCAAGCCTTTGGCCAGATTAACTTGGAGGTGGAGCAGAAGGACTTACTTTAACGGTATGGTCTCCTTCAATCACCTGCTTGGCTATAAGCCAAGGTTCTAGGACAGTCTCCACCTTCTAAAAATTGATCAGTGTTCAGTCGCGACATAGGTTGGTTGGTTCTTAAGTTTAGGGGCTGCGACAACGCGGTCATGTAGCCCGTGTACTTTGGGTGTGTGCAGAATCTGTCTGATAACCGGTGTTAATTGTGATGACTGTATTAGTGTGTGTTATCTGTTTTTTAATTCAAGTAAGGACTGCAGACTTTTGAATTTTTCAAATAGTTCCTACTTTGCGCCAAACGGCACCGTCATCGACTACTAGGCCTAGTTCAGAGCTTAGCTACTAGACGCCTCCGCAGTCGACTCTTGGCAACGAATGTAGGGACCTAAGAGCGTTTTTTACATTCTTAACCTATACGATTTAGCTTCACACAGGTGTAATTAGTGGAAGGTTCTCTAACATGCCATAAATCTATGACATGGGACAGCCGGCTTTACTTCCCCTCCGAAGGAAGGCATACTGAGGGATTTTAACGCTCTTAAAAAATCCGACGACTTCGCGACAAGGGAGGGCAACAAAAAGTCCTTAAAATAGCCAGATATTTCTGGCTTTCACGAATGGGAATGTTAAAATAAATTTCATCTGTTTTAGATGTCTCCATAAGATGGGCGGCTTCGGTGGCGTAGTCGGTAGCATGCTGAGCTTCTATGCCCAAGGTCGCGGGTTCAAACCCAGCCGAAGTCGTTAGATTTTTAAGAGCGTTAAAATCCCTCAGTATGCCTTCTTTCGGAGGGGAAGTAAAACCGGCGGGCCCATGTCATAGACTTACGGCATGTAAAAGAACCTTCCACTAACTAAACTTGTGTGAAGCTAAATTTGTAGGCTAGGTTTGATGAATGCTCTTAAGTTCCAACGTTCCTCACCAGGCGCTGGTTGCGATGACATCTAGTAGTAGCCAAGTTCACAGCTAAGTGTCGTGGACGGTAGTATTTGGTAGCGAAAGTAGGAACTACTTGAAAAAAAAAATCAATGTCTGCAGTCTTTACTTGAATTAGAAACACTTAACACACACTAATACAGCCACCGCAATTAACACTGGTTATCAGAAATATTCTACACTCACCCAAAGTACACGGTGATAAATGACCGCGTTATCGCAGCCCCTAAACTAAGGAACCAACCATCCATAGGATTCAAAAAAATCCCTTCAGGCAAGTAACTCAAAGTTGAAAACTAGAATGTGATTTCATGGGAGGTACCTCTTCAATCTTGACACTATCGTCTCGTTCTCTGTCGATCACTATTATATTTTCGTCCGATTGCATACTCGAACCAGGTTCATCACTGAATCAGATTGTTGGTCCATTTGTAATTAATTTTCGTAGTTTTCTCCACTTTTTCAAACGTAAAGGACACACTAAACGTTCCTTACGAGGTGCTGGCATTATGACACGTGGTAGTCCAATGCTTGTTCACCGGAAACTCAACAATAACTGCTTGATTTGATTAGCAGTTTGCCTTTTCTACCACTAAGAGCGTTAGTAGGCCTATGAGTCAATGAAACTCAACCATATCTGGTCGATTGGATTAGAAGTTTACCTTTTCTTCCACTACGAGTGCTAGTGTGAGTCAGTGCAGAATTTCACTTAAACCCTTGAAACTACTTCTGGAGTGAAGATTTTTCAGAAAACAAAAAATTCCTGAGGGTATTGAACCAAGGAACACATTAAAGAAAGGATTATGTAAATGAAAAAATTGGCTCGGATTTGAATCAAAAAGAAAACGCGTAAAGAAACAGGTGATTTTCGTTATAATTTATTATTTTTACGTCTGGTTGGTTGGTTCCTTAGTTTAGGGCCTGCAACAACGCGGTCATGCAGCCCCGTGTACTTTGGGTTATCTGTCTGATAACCCGTGTTAATTGTGATGGCTGTATTAGTGTGTGTTACCTGTTTTTAATTCAAGTAAGGACTGCAGACATTGCATTTTTCAAGTAGTTGCTACTTTTACCGCCAAACGCCATCGTTAACAACTACTAGTTAAGGACTTGGTTACCAGATGCCACCACAGTCGGCTCCTGGCGACGAACGTCGGTACCTAAGAGCGTTTGCCAAATGTTTAACTTATAATTTATCTTCACACAGGTGTAATTAGTGGAAGTTTATTTAACATGCCTTAAATCTATGACATGGGACCGCCGGCTTTACTTCCTCTTTGAAGGAAGGCATACTGAGGGATTTTTAACGCTCTTAAAATGTCCGACGACTTAGGCCGGGTTTGAACTCGCAATCATGGGCATAAAAGCTCAGCATTCTACCGACTACGCCACCAAGGCCGCTCTAAAGGAGCTGAAATCTCTTTGAACACAACAATGTTAAAAGAGCTTGAAGCTCCCAGGTCCTCTAGTGAAGAAACACTACATTCTACTTATTAAATATGATGTAACAAGCAATTGCTATCTCGGAATAGGACCTGGCTGAAAAGCGACTTTTGTGGGGTGTTAACCTGCTCAGTCCTGATTTAAATGGCTTGTACAATACACAACTAAATAGTTAGGATCCCTATTTGTCAATATCATTTATATTACATTCGCCCGGTATCTTTAATGGTTTTCACAGCGTAAGCTTAAAAGTTGCACGGACGACAGGTCCCAAACGCAATTCAGAAAAGCCAACGTGATCAGCAAACCTCCAAACACATATTCTCTTCTCTGAAGTCTTAACTCGACACGACTCGACTGTTTGATGCTGGCTGAAGCTGGGGTGATAGGACTCACTCGCTCCAAAACTAGTGATTTTTATTTCCACTGAATGACGATTGTTGGAAGAAATGAAAACGTAAAATCACTTATAGTGGGTGATTTATTAAAGAAAGAGAGTATACGCTGTCCCGGATTTATTTGTAGAACGTTCCATGGTGAACAATTCTTACACTCATAGTATGTAGATATTTGAACGGTTTACCCTGTGTACACTGAAAAGGCACACCGACCGACGGTAGGTTTTTCTTCGGCTCAATTCACTGAAATCGTTACTGCTCGGCTTCCGTAGATCACAAATGAATGTTTTTCTACAAATACCTTCCTCGAAGAATTCTTTACAGAATGGTGAAAACCGCATCAAAATTCACCCAGTCGTTCTCGAGATTACCCGTTATATTCAAGAATCGGGGGACATTGTTTTTTACTGTGTAGAGATAACTTCACATCATTCCAGAAGCGGCCATAACAGCGCCACTCCTTCCAGAACTTGAACAGCATGTACTATGGTTGGAGCGTTGCCTCATTGGTGTAAGAGGTTACCCGGACAGCAGTATATACGGGTTCGAATTTCAACTGCAATCACATTTACGTGTCTTACTTAACAAATATCAGACTAGGTGTATAAGAAAATGTGGGCAGGAATCCGAAGGGAAAACTTCACGAGAATGATCCATTAGACCACCTCGTACTGTGGGAGATAGAATTCTTTGCTGCCTTCCCAAAGGTCCGGGGTCGTTCCCCGGCTTTGCTAAGATATTTGATTCTGTTCTGAAGGCTAGGACGAAGTACAGTATACTTAGCCCCATGAGGCAAAACGAAAAAGAGGCGATGTCTATTCCCCATCTCAAATATCCTGAAAGATGTTTTCCAAAGTACCCCATTTCTACTACAAGCAAATTCGGGGATGGTTCCCGAATTAAGGCCACGATCATCTCCATCTCCAATACTCGCCTCAATTACTAATACACACATTGAAACAGACAGCATAGTAACATAGGTTAACAGAAATATTCTACACACACACAAGTACACGGGGCTTAAGTGATCACGATGTCCAAGCCCCTGTGCGATACAATAACAATTTTGGTATATTTCTCAGTTAAATTTTGTAATAATAATAATAATATTATTAAAACTCAGCAATTTTTCTTGGTTAATGCCGTGTCTTGTGCGGGGTTTCGCTCATAAGATAGGCTCATCAGCGGGCTCTTAATATCCGATCCCTGAACCTCACAAGAGTAGTGAACTGCGCGCTACCTCCCTTCTTATAAAGCGCACCTGCGCTTATTTACTGAGAGAGAGCTAAAAGCTCAAGCGGCCGTGAAAGCCAATATACCAATAATAATGTTATTGGTTTTACGTCCCTTTTAACTCCGGCAGCTTTCAAAATCGCCTGGATGCCAGAATTTAACCCCGAAGGGGAAATTTAACGCGAACTATAATCTACTGACACGGCTCCCTGGCATTTTCGCTCCCTCAAATGACATTTGACTCGTCGAGGATTCTATCCTTCAACCTTGGGAATAGCAGATGAGAACGTTACTTCAGAGCCACGCCGCCAGTATGTTTAATTTAGTAAATCTCTAGGCAAGGTTATATTTAGAACATTTAATCATGGAATACAGAAACTCACCAGGGAACAACTAAGAGTCACTGGACAGCTTACAGGAAGACACTTACCTGAAAGCAAAAGAAACACATATTAGACCAATAGAGACTAGAGATGGTAATAAGCGATGTTCGATTAATCGATTATTATACGAATAACTTGCAATTAATCGAAAACGATTAATCGAATATCCGAACAACAGATAAATCGACTAACCAAAGAATCGATCAATTGATTAGTAGACACAAGGTAAGAAAGGAAGTTTAAATGATGGTCATTGCTTAAGTTGAGTTACCCTTATTAGCCTATTTTCAATTTTGAAAAAAAAAAAAAAAAAGGCTTATGAGATCACCTTTTGTCCGTGTGTGTGTGTGTGTGTATGTGTGTGTGTGTGAGGTGTGTATGTATGTGTCTCCCTAATAACTTCTAAACGGCTGGAGCGATTTCAATGAAACTCGGTAAGTTCATAGCACTATTCCGGGCGACCCCGACCGTGCCCTTCAAATTTTGTTACATCTCACCAATCCAACATGGTGGCTGTGCGAAATATTTCACCAGCATTCAATATCTCCGAAACTATTCCCGATATCACCCTGGAATATATTACGGTGATAATGGGAACTACTGGAAGTTCACCTATGTGACTTTTGAAAATCTGGTAACTACAAAACCAACATGGCGGCCACGCGAATTTGCGAATTTTAAATAGACGTTTCTCGCGATTTAACCAATCAAACGCAATAAAACTTGGTACAGTATATGTTTATACACATTGTAATGCACCGACATCTAACTTCGTTCAATTGTTTACATAACCTCAAGATGGCAGCTGTGCGAAATTTTAAAATCTCCTTGTTACTTCTTGTGTCCTAATTATGCGAATGAAGTTTCAATGCTACAAGTACACAATAATCTTCATGTAACAGTACATAATTCTAGGACCTGCATATATAAAATAAAACATGGCGACCGTCCGAAATATTTAGTCGGTTCTCAATATCTACGAATCTATTACAGCAATCAAACTGAAATTTTGTATGTTGATAGTGGTAGTTAACATAAGTAGGATATACGAAAATAGGCTGTATAGTTCACAACGGAACTACTTGTTTTTGGAATGTCATATAGAAATGTATAAAAGTTACTTTTTGCCTCAATATACTGAGTATCCTTCCTTGTTTATGTTAACAATAACCAAATAAGAGTCAGTGACAGTGTGAGGACAAACACCAATCAAATTAGCAAGGGTTTTGAAAAATGAAAACGAGGGGTTTACAGCAATAATTTTGAATTCTTGTTCAATCTTTACATTTTATGACAGACACATTATTGTTTTACATTGTCTTAGCCTAGTTTTCATAAAGAAGGTATATTATTTAAAAATATATGACACAAACAATCCACCCCGGCTTCGCCAGGTATCATTAACGGTTTACCCAGCGTAAGCTTAAAAGGCGCACGGACGACAGGTCCCAGACGCAATTCAGAAAAGCTGAAGAGAACATCGAAACTCCAAACACATATATTATTCTCTGAAGTTTTAACTTGACACGATTCGATAGTTCGATGCTGACCAAAGTTGGGGTCATAGGCTCTCTAGCTCCGAAGCTAGTAATTTAAAATTTAAATTTCCAATGAATGGAGATTGTTGGAAGAAACGAAAACGTAAATTCAGTTGTAGTGGGAGATGCATTTTAAAGATAAGAGATAAGCTATCGCAGACTTTTTTTTGTAGAACTTTTCATGATGATCAATTCTTACACTCATAGTACACACATCAAAAAAAGTTTTGCATCACCTCGGTTCCAAGAGTTCCGGAACCGTTAAATACAAAGGGAATAGAGATCAACACAAACAAACATTTCAGCTCGTTTTATTGCTCATGAGACCCACACATTGCATGTTGTACCATCATACAGCTAGACTTTCAGCATTTGTGGTCCAGATTGCAGTACACACCACTACCTCTAATACCCAGTAGCACGTCCTCTTGCATTGATGCATGCCTGTATTCGCCGTGGCATACTATCCACAAGTTCATCAAGACACTGTTGGTCCAAATTGTCCCACTCCTCAACGACAATTCGGCGTAAATCTCTCAGAGTGGTTGGTGGGCCAAGACGTCCATAAACAGCCCTTTTCAACATATCCCAGGCATGTTCGATAGGGTTCATGTCTGGCGAACATGCTGGCCACTGTAGTCGAGCGATGTCGTTATCTTGAAGGAACGCATTCACAAGATGTGCACGATGAGGTCGAGAATTGTCGTCCATGAAGACAAATGCCTCTCCAATATTCTGCCGATATGGTTGCACTATGGGTCGGAGGATGTCATTCAGGTATCGTAAAGCCGTTTCGGAGCCTTCCATGACCACCAGTGGCGTACGTCGGCCCCACATAATGCCACCCCAAAACATCAGGGAACCACCACCTTGCTGCACTCGCTGGACAGTGTGTCTAAGACGTTCAACCTGACCAGGGTGCCTCCAAACACGTCTCCGACGATTGTCTGGTTGAAGGCATATGCGACACTCATCGGTGAAGAGAAAGTGATGCCAATTCCGTGGGGTCCATTCAGCATGTTGTTGGGCCCATCTGTACCACGCTGCATGGTGTCGGGGTTGCAAAGCTGGACCTCGCCATGGACGTCGGGAGTGAAGTTGCGCATCATGCAGCCTATTGCGCACAGTTTGAGTTGAAACACGACGTCCTGTGGCTGAACGAAACGCATTATTCAACATGGTGGCATTGCTGTCAGGGTTCCTCCGAGCGGCAATCCGTAAGTAGCGGTCATCCACTACAGTAGTAGCCCTTGGGCGGCCTGAGCGAGGCCTGTCATCGACAGTTCCTGTATCTCTGTACCTCCTCCATGTCCGAACAACATCGCTTTGGTTCACTCTGAGACGCCTGGAAACTTCCCTTGTTGAGAGCCCTTCTTGACACAAAGTAACAATGCGGACGCGATCGAACTGCGGTATTGACCTTCTAGGCATGGTAGAACTACAGACAACATGAGCAGCGTACCTTCGTCCTGGTGGAATGACTGGAACTGATCGGCTGTCGTACCCCCTCCGTCTAATAGGCCCTGCTCATGCATGGTTGTTTACATCTTTGAGCAGTTTTAGTGACATCTATGAACAGTCAAAGGGACTGTATCTTGGATACAATATACACAGTCAACGTCTATATGCCGGAGATCTGGGAACCGAGGTGATGCAAAACTTTTTTTGATGTGTGTATATAGATAATCTTAACGGTTTGCCCAGCATAATCTTAAAAGGCACACGGACGGCAGGTTTTCCTTCGACTCAATTCACTGAAATCAATACTGCTCGAATTTTCTTGGTTATAAATACATATTCTTCTACAGAAACCTTCCTCGAGATATCCTTTACAGAATCGTGAAAACCGCATCAAAATCCATCCAATGGTTCTCGTGATTACCCGTGACATCCAAGAATCGGGGACTTTGTTTTATACTACGTAGATACAATATATTTTAATTAATTAAATGTGTGTTTTACTTCTGTGAGAAATTACTTAAATGAGGGATATATATCGATTAATCGACAAAACAATGAATCAATTATTCGACCAACCAATTAATCGCAAACTAGTTTGGTCATTTGTAGCAATTAATCGATTTTAGCCTATTTTCATTTATGTAAAAATAGGCTTATGAGGTCACCTTTTGTCCGTGTGTGTGTGTGTATGTGTGTGTCCATAATAACTTCAAAACGGCTGGAGTGATTTTAATGAAACTCGGTAAGTTCATAGCACTATTTCGGTCCACCCCGACCGTGCCCTTTAAATTTTGTTACGACTCACCAATCCAACATGGCGGCTGTGCGAAATATTTCACCAGCATTCAATATCTCCGAAACTATTATCGATATCACCCTGAAATATTTTACGGTGATAAATGGAACTACTAGGAAGTTCACCTATGTGACTTTTGAATACCCGGTAACTACAAAACCAACATGGCGGCCAAGCGAATTCGCGACTTTTAAATAGATGTTTCTCGCGATTTAACCAACCAAACGCAATAAAACTTGGTACACTATATATTTATACACATTGTAATGCACCGACATCTATTTTCGTTAAATTGTTTACATAACCTCAAGATGGCGGCTGTGCGAAATATTTCACCGGCATTGTATAACTCTGAAACTAATAGCGGTATCACCCTGACATTTTGTACGGATATAAAGGGAACTACTGGAAATTCATCTATAAGACATTCAAAAACCAATTAACTTCAAAACGAATATGGCGGCCAAGCGAATTTGAAAATTTTAAATAGACCTTTCTCGCGGTTTAATGATCCAAACACAATGAAACTTGGTACAGCAAATTTTTATACACATTGTAATGCACTGGTATCTAATTTAGTTCAATTGTTTACATAACCTCAAGATGGTGGCTGTGCGAATTTTAAAATTAAGTTTTTATTTCTTTTGTCGTAATCATGCGATCGAAGTGAAAGTTTGAATAATGAACCTACGCAATAATTTTCCTTTAATGGTACATGACTCTATGGCCTATACATATAACAATCCAACCTGGCGACCATCCGAAATATTTAGATGGATCTCAATATCTACGAATCTATTGGTACAGCAATTAAATTGAATTTTTGAATGTTCATAGGTGCTATGAACATAATTTCATCTATAGGACTTTCAATATCCTGGTGATCACAAATCCAACATGGCGGCGACGCGAAGTATAAATATTCACATGGTCGTTTCTCGCAATTTAACCATCCGAGTGCAGTGACACTTGGTACAGTAAATCCTTACACAAATGTTAATCCAATGGCATCTAATTTTTTCAATTGTTTCCATAACCACATGATGACAGCTGTGCGAAATTTTAAAATCTCGTTTTTACTTCTTGAGTCCTAATCATGCGATTGAAGTTTGAATGCTACACGTACACCATACTCTTCAGGTAACAGTACATAATCCAACATGGCGACCATCCGCAATATTCATTCGGTTCTCAATATTTACGAATCTATTACAGAAATCAAACTGAAAATTTGTATGTTGAGAGAGGCAATTAACCTGAGTGGGATATATGAAAGTAGGCTTTAGTTCTTCACGGAACTACTTGTTCTGTTTCGATTAATCGATTATTCAATAACTGAAATTTATCGATTAAAAGTGCCAGCGCTAATACTGACTCTATTCATCTCAAGACCTAAGCGGTCCTCTGATGTTCTGGTCTGTGAAGAGGCCAACACCCCAGGAAATAGTTCCAAGATTTGCAGCTTGTTTTTGGCGTATCAGCAGATGTTGCTATGTTTTCATAAGTTGGCTAGATTACTTTTCAGAATTTCCTTTGTAAAAAATCTATGAATAATAATGTTTCATTTTCACCTCAATTGAGAGCTTTGCCAACTTTGCGTTTCATGTGATTAATTGTGTGTGTGAATATAGTTTTGAGTGATATTTGGAACGTTAGACAGAGTAATTCAGGACGTTCACTAATTAATACAAATATTTTCAATAACTAATGCTAAAGCTACTTAATTACAAATTAGATCAATATATGGCCGCAACTTCTAATGCAAATGGTTAAAATTTGGTGATGTTATTATAAAAACTTTGAAAGTTAAACTTAAACGCACTCTTTAAACAAATTGTTGATATTAATGAAATCAGAGTGCAATTCGTCGTTATTACGGGTAATTCGCTTTCATTTTAAAGCTCAGGTGCATTTCCACTGCAAACTTTACGAACTTTTTGAAGTAGTTGCACGATTCTATTAATTAGTGAAGTAGACAACGCTGCTTCAGACCCATAATTGACCACGAGACAACATAATAGCACAGATATAAATATGACAATAACCAGGCGTCACTCCATATTATTAATATTAAAACGCCGTCGTAATTCACATCCACTGAATTGACCTTTAACTCCCGGTTAACTATAATCGGCAAGTATCTCAATCATTCCTTAACCACAAGTTAACAAGCCCCAGGGCAGGCAAATTGGCGGCACTGTTCAGTCGTACATCATAAGAAATAAGGACATGACATGAAAGAGAGAGAGAAAGCCAAGCTTATAAATTTGAATATTCTGTGTAAGTAATAAGCAATAAATCCCGTGGTTGAGAAACAGAAGCGACAGGTTCAACGAGGTTACCAATTAGAAACAGTTAAAATGTCTGTTAGATAGTGTCAGCTGGCCAGATCAGGGGTCGAACTGCTATGATATAACTCTCTGCCACATTGGAGGACAAGGATACCATTAAAATATTAGTCTGCTCTTCGGGTTTATCAAATGAATAGCTTTAAATAGTGAATCAAGACTTCAATTCAATTTACATATAAGCTAACACTTGTCGAAAATCTGTAACAAGGGAAATAAAAGACCGAGAAATGAAAGGATTACGAAGTAGAGACAAGAAAGGTCGCAGAAAAGGGGACGAAGAGAGGAGAGAGAGTCCATATAAAATTTACTAGTAAAACCAGAAGAGAAAGAAAGAAAGAAAGAAAGAAAGAAAGAAAGAAAGAAAGAAAAATCAAAACAGAACAAAACTAAACACAAAACAAAGCACAAAACAAAAATAAAAAGCAATAAACAAATAACAAGAAAAACATAACACAAAACAGAAAACAACACACTAAACACAAAACAAAACGCAAAACAAAAAACAACACTAAACACAGAACACAAAAGAAACAAAACACAAAACAAAAAACAACACTAAACACAAAAGACGAAACAAAAAACACTAAACACAAAACAAAAACACAAACAAAAACAACACTAAACACAAAACAAAAGACATCACTTAACACAAATCAAAACACAAAACATACCGTACCTCAAAACACAAAACAACACTAAACACAAAACAAAAAGCTACCGTACACTAAACACAAAACAAAACACAAAACAAAACAAAAAACCAAGAAATAATACAAAAGAAAATAAATAAATAAATTAAAAATGATGATGATAATTGATGTTTTAAGGGGCCTACCATCTAGGTTATCGGCCCCTAATGGTTTGGCTGATCGTGAAGATGAAAATTAAATGTAAACTATAACTAAAACTAACTAATAACTTATAGACTAGAAGAAGAAATGGAATACAAAAGGAGAATAAGGCAAATAAAGGCCAGGAGGAAATGAAATGCCCCCAACCCTCGAAGAATGTGGATTGAGGGACTTGGAAGGAAGGAGAGCCATAAAAGGCAGATTAGAAATTGACAGAGGAGAGGGTCCACCCCACAGGTTAAGAAAAAGGCAAATTTTCTATTTAAAGAAACCTTTTAGCGAGAACATCAAACATTTGACAAAATGACAATGCGAGACTACATGTGGCAACCAGAACCACCAACAAGCTCCGGTCATTTCACTGGGGGAATCTGGACCATCCACCATACAGTCCCGACCTCTCCCATAGTGATTTCCACGGTTTTGGTTTACTGAAGAAGTTCCTGGGAGGACGGCGATTCAGCTGCAACGATGACAGCAGTCCGACGAAGGTTCCACAGTCAGCCAGCTGAATTCTACCACCGGGACATTTCAAATCAAATGTTGCGATGGGTCAAATATATCTACAAATGTCGAGACTGTGGAATAATAGTGTAAGGTATGTAGAACAGTACGTAGGGTTAAGTTAAGTAACTCCGTGATACTAAGCTTTCTTTGTTACTATTTCAGAAATTTTAGATTTCAATTATTTCAATTCGTTTCATGTTAAAGAGGAATACCCTACGGAACATTTCTGGCATATATCTTACAAATATTCATAAGTTATTTCAAGGTATTAACTAACAAAATCCGGTAGTAGAAGTAGGTAACGCCGTGATATTCAAGTTACTCCGTGATAGTGTTAAAGTTACTCCGTGATAGCATGGTGTTCACCATTCAGTGCACTTTTTAATCGTGAAAACTAATGTTTAATGTAATAAAAGTGTTCAAATCGTGTGTAGACTATTAGTTTTTACTACCCCATATCACCCATATTGAAACATTCCAATACAGAGTTTTATATATTCTATTAAAATATTCCATTGAACTTATTTTAAATCTATTTAGTCACTATCAGATTCCTCACACATATCATACATAAAATAGACATTATGGGTACCAGACATTTCAAAACTGATAATCAATCCATTCGGCTCCATTCTTCCTCTTGGTGTCATCCGCCAGGGGAGCCACCTCATGCACCACAACCATCATCGTCATTGTTCTGGGGTCTGGAATTAGGCTAGACAGATCTATTGTGTCTATCTTGACACAATATCTTCACTTCAAATACAGGTGACACAACGAATGGCTTTCCAATTTTTGTAAGGTTTGCACTTCCTGGGTCGGCTGAATATTTTGGGCAATAATCCTTTAGTGTACTCCACGGGTTATTAAAACGTCTACTGGCCTTGTATACTGACCATCCTTCTTCCCTCATCGACCTCAATGCTTCTTTACGTGTTTCAGCTGTGTAGGAGCGAGCCTCTTTATTCCGTTTTGGCGCCATTTCAGCGTCGAACCTAAGAAAAATGTACTTATTGCTAAGCTCACACATCTTGCATGCGTAACACTACATGTTTGTAAGTTTTGTATACGAATATTCTGCATCTTACCTCTGACTGGTGTTAAAGTGAAACTTATACAATGAAACAGCTGTTTATAAGAAATTAAAATCTTCACCACAGATTTCACTGGATGTGGATCACTTGTTGAAATGTCAACTCTCTGTTAATATATTTTTAAACCACATCGAGTTGGTCAAACATAGAACGCAAGGGCTTCCTGGATTCTTGGTTTCTACTGCCATCTATTGGTAAAAACTTAGAACGTTCGGAATTGAACCTACGTCGTGATAGAGGAAATACGCTTTTTCACGGTGTTACTTGATATCACGGAGTAACTTGACTCTACCCTATATTTAATTACCTGAATGTTTTTTTTTTGCGTAAAAGAATAGGGGTAAAGACTTTTCGACCCGCTCTCGTACAACCACAATTTCACAACGCGACTATCAATTGATACGGGAACGAAATGAAACGGACGTACGGTATTTTACGTAGAACCAGCTGTTGTCTGCATTTATGAGCCAAAAAGAGTGCTAGTCTACTTGATGTATGGATCAATCTGTAGTGATGTATATCCATTAAAGAGAGCGAAGCCATAGCCCCAGTTAACAGGTTCATGAATTAGTTACTGGCACCAGGTGTTTGAAGCTCTCTTTTAAGGTCGAGTTGTGTAAATTTTAGTACCCACTAGCAGAATGAATGATGTAGGGTGATCAAATCTCTCTACTAAACATAAACAATCCTGTGTCTCTACAGCCCGTTCAGGAACATGGACCCCGAACGACCGCTGATCAGCCATCTATATGCTTCTAAAGCCCATTCACCAATGATGATGACGATCATCATCATAATTGTTGTTTTAAGGGGCCTAACATCTGAGTTATCGGCCACTAATGGTCTGGGTGAGAGCGAAAATGACAATGAGACGGAATCCATAACGGAGACTAACGGAGATTGAAAATACTGACCAATGATTGAGAATTATCAATTAATATGATAAAATTGGTCCGGTCAACTCAAACATAAAATTCCAGCGTTTCGCCCCAGTGTGCCGTTGGGCTCGTCAGTTGGTACAGACAAACCTCACCAATGTTCTTGGCTAGCTCATACTGAGAAGGCCATCGCAAGACACAAAATACAAGTAGTATTGCCGTCACGAGCGATGCCAATGTGCTACGGAAGTCAAGCTCACTTTCATAAAACAAAAACCTTGCGATGGCCTTCTCAGTATGTGCAAGCCACGCGTATTGGTGAGGTTTGTCTGTACCAACTGACGAGCCCTAAGGCACACTGGGGCGAAACGCTAGCATTTTATGTTTGAGTTGACCGGACCAATTTTATCATTTAATTGATAATTTATCTGCTCAAACGCTAATAACATCATATTCCCATTCGGGAATATTCATAACCTATAAAGATTGAGAAGACACACAAAATTAAATTTAGAGTGGAAAACACTGAAAAATGGAATTTAGATGAAAAATACTCACAAAACTAATTTAGATTGAAAATATGCACAAAATGCAGGTTAGAGTCAAAAGAAAATTAACAAAGTGCAATTTAGATTCAAAATACTCACAAAATGCAATTTAGATTCAAAATACTTACAATATGTAATTTGGTTTGACAATGATTACAATATGCAATTTGGATTGAAAATACTTACAAAATGCAATTTAGATTGAAAAGTTCTGAACTTGACCTAGTATTCGTTGACGGTGGCGCTTGGCGGCAAAAGTAGGAACTATTTGAAAAATTCTAAGTTGCAGTACTTAAAATTAAAAAACAGATAACACACACTAATACAGTCATCACAATTAACACCGGTTATCAGACAGATTCTACACACACCCAAAGTACACGGGGCTACATGACCGCGTTGTCGCAGCCCCTAAACTTAAGAACCAACCAACCAACCAACCAGATTGAAAATACTTAAAAAATGCAATTGAGATTCAAAATACTTACAAAATGCTCAACCTACAAAATGCAATTCAGATTGAAAATACTTACAAAATGCAATTGAAACTCAAAATACTCACAAGAATGCCGCTCCCACATTCAAAGACTTACTAAAAGCAACTTAGATTGTCAATCCTTACAAAATACAATTGAGGTTGAAAATATTCGTAAAATGCAATTTAGATTGAGAATATGTACAAAATGTAGTGTAGATCCAAACATTTCACAAAATGTAATTTAGAAACACGGGGAGCCAATTCACAAAAACAGTGTGGGAATCTTCAAGATAAAAGGAAATAAAATAATGAAAAGAAAAAGAAGGCTGATCGCACGAAGAATGAGGGATCAGGAATGATGAGAGAAGGGCCAATTAAGGCGGGAAAATGAAAGACTCCCTAGGCCTCGGATACCTTAATACCGTCGGGGTCGGAAGAGAACAAGAGATGACCAAAGGAAGTCGACTGAGAGGAGCCGGGCACAAGTAAGTGGAAGCAATGCCAGACTCAGCTGGGGTCCCGTAACCGGTAACCCACATCCCACAAGTTATGAGCCTCTGGAGGGATGGTTTACTAACTGACGGCAGGTCAGAGGGGAAGTAAAGCCGGCGGTCCCATGTCATAGATTTATGGCATGTAAAAGATCCTTCCACAGACTTAAACTTGTGTGGAGCTAAATTTCTAGTTTCGATTTCGTTGGAACGCCTATCAAATTTCCAACGTTCACCACTAGGTATCATTGACATCTGGTAGCGAAAGTTGGAACTACTTGAAATTAAACGGAACGTGTAGCTCACCCTCTGGTAATCCGCTGTAAGCAACTACAGACTCTGGCGAGCCGAACATGTCCTATGACACTCCCGGCACTAAAAGCCATACGATAATAAATAAATTAATTAATAAATAAATAAATAACTGTAGGTTTGGTAGTGTTTTGTAGAGATATTTTTCTTGCATATAAGATGCATTCAAAAAGTAACGAGCCGGAGGCTGGAATGCGCAAACCGGTGACTACATCGGCTAATCGTGGCGTGTGTAACGAGGTGTGGTTCCGACCAGAGCGTGGAAGGTCACAGCCCGTCGCTAGAGGGCACGCGTGCACGTCACGTGACGATACAAAGCGAGCAGCAGCATGCATCAATCGTCCAACGCTGACAGTCGCATTGCAAACAGTGACAAGGAGGCATCAATCTAAGAGCAAAGAGGTGTTGTTCGGTTTCTGACAGCGAAAGGAGTATGTGGAACGGACATTCATCGCCGAATGTCACAAGTGTACGGCGAACACTGCATGTCCCTTGCAAGGGTCAAGGCGTGGCACAAGCGCTTCAGGGAAGGACTGGTGTCGTTAGCCGATGATGCCCGGTCTAGGGAACCCCCCCTGCATTATCGATGACAACGTCCAGCTGGTTGATGCACTCATTACCCAGGACCGCCGAGTGACAGAGAACGCCATAGCCGCCGTGGTCGGATTGAGCGTCGGAAGTGTGCACATCATCATGAAGGAACGACTGCACTTGCGCAAGGTGTGTGCCCAATGGGTGCCCCACAGTCTTCAACCACACCAGGAAGCATGTCGAATGGCCTACTGTCTTGGTCTTGGTTGGACGATTGATGCATGCTGCTGCTCGCTTTGTTTCGTCACGTGACGTGCACGAGTGCCCTCTATCGACGGGATGTAACCTTCCACGCTTAGGTCGGAACAACATCTCGTTACACAAGCCACAATTTGACGATGTCGTCACCGGTTTTCGCATTACAGCCTCCGGCTCGTTACTTTTTGAACGCACCTTATTTTTGGATCTGATGATGTTCGCTTGACAAGCGAAACATGTCATTCTTAGTGATCTTCTTTTTCTTATTTTTCAATAGTCCGTAACATTATAAGCCTATTTAAATCTGAATTACATGTAATTTATTTTAGGTCATTTTTCACATATTCCAGTAATTGGAACGATTAATATGTTGACCGACTGAAAACAACAATAACAAGTAGTTCCGTGAAGAACTATAGCCTATTTTCATACAGCCTACTAATGTTAATTGCCTCTATCAACATACAACATTCCAGTTTGATTGCTGTAAAAGATTCATAGATATTGAGAACCGTCTAAATATTTCGGATGCTCGCCATTTTGGATTGTTATATGTATAGGCCATAGAGTTATGTATCATTCGAGGACAATTATTGCCTAGGTTCATTATTCAAACTTTCACTTCGATCGCATGATTACGACACAAGAAATAAAAACTTAATTTTAAAATTTCGCACAGCCGCCATCCTGAGGTTATGTAAACAATTGAACTAAATTAGATGCCAGTGCGTTCCAATATGTACAATCATTTACTGTACCACATTTTCACTGCGCTCAGAGATTTAAATCACGAGAAAAGTCTATTAAAATGTTTCAACTTCGCTTGGCCGCCATGTTCGTTTTGTACTATACAGGTTTATGAAAGTTACATAGATAAACTTGTATCAGCACCCTTTATCACCGTAAAAATTTCAGGGTGATATCTGTAATAGTTTCGGAGATATGGAATGTCAGTGAATTATTTCGCACAGCCGCCATTTTGAGGTTATTTAAACAATTGAACTAAAGTAGACTCCAGTGCATTAGCCTACAATGTGTATAAGCATTTGCTGTACCAAGTTTCATTACGTTTGGATAGCTAAATCGCGAGAAAAGTCTATTTAAAATTCTCAACTTCGCTTGGTCGCCATGTTAGTTTTGTAGTCACCAGGTTTTTTGAAAGTCTCATAGGTGAACGTCTAGTAGTGCCCTTTATCACCGTATTCAATTTCAGGGTGATATCGGTAATAGTTTTGAAGATACTGAATACTGGTGAAATATTTCGCACAGCCACCATGTTGGATTAGTGAGAGACAATAAAATTTGGAGGGCTCGGTCGGGGTCGGCCAGAATATTGCTATGATCTTACCGAGTTTCATTGTAATCGCTCCAGCCGTTTAGAAGTTATTAGTGGGGGACACACACACACACACGCACACACACATGGACAAAAGGTGATCTCATAAGCCTATTTGCTTTCATAAAATGAGAATAGGCTAATAATCGTATGACGAGAGAACTAAAGAGCACGAGGTTGAGAACGCCCACCCTACAACATGGGGCTGGCAACTAATAGAAAATGATAACTGAATTAACTATGCAAGACCGTTACGTTGGCAAAACACGGATATTTTTAGCCTATTTTCAATTTTGAAAAAATAGGCTTATGAGATCACCTTTTGTCCGTGTGTGTGTACGTGTGTGTGTGATTCGTGTGTGTGTCCCCCCCCCCCCCCCCTAATAAAATCTAAACGGCAGGAGCGATTTCAATGAAACTCGGAAAGTTCATAGCACTATTCCCGGCGACCTCGACCGTGTCCTTCAAATTTTGTTACGACTCACCAATCCAACATGGCGGCTGTGCGAAATATTTCACCAGCATTCAATATCTCCGAAACTATTACCGATATTACCCTGACATTTTCTATGGTGATAGAGGGAACTACTATAAGTTCACTTATGTGACTTTTGAAAACCTGGTAACTACAAAGCCAACATGGAGGGCAAGCGAATTTGAGACATTCAGATAGACGTTTCTCGTGATTTGACCAACCAAACGCAATGAAACTTGGTACAGTATATGTTTATATACATTGTAATGCACCGACATCTAACTTCGTTCAATTGTTTACATAATCACAAGATGGCGGATGTGCGAAATATTTCACCGGCATTCTATATCTCTGAAACTATTAGCGGTATCTCCCTAAAATTTTGTACGGAGATAAAGGGCACTACTGGAAGTCCATCTATAAGACTTTCAAAAACCGGTTAACTACAAAACGAACATGGCGGCCAAGCGAATTTGAAAATTTTAAATAGACCTTTCTCGCGATTTAATGTTCCAAGCGCACTGAAACCTGGTACAGGAAATATTTATACACATTGTAATCCACTGGTATCTAATTTAGTTCAATTGTTTACATAACCTCAAGATGGCGGCAGTGTGAATTTTAAAATTAAGATTTTATTTCTTGTGATGTAGTCATGCGATCGAAGTGAAAGTTTGAATAATGAACCTACGCAATAATTTTCCTTTAATGGTACATGACTCTATGGCCTATACATTTAACAATCCAACATGGTTGTGCCCAACTCTAGGAATGGTTATTCCGAGTTTCAGACACCTAGATATCAAGGGAAAGGCTGTAGCCGCTTTTGAAAGTTCAGATATTTGAATATCGCGCTACATTGCTTCCAGAAGCATTTCGAAGAATTTTACCGATAGTTGGATGTCAAGTGACGTAGCGAGTAATAGCAGAGGTGGAGGCTATTTATTGATTAAATAGTTAACTATGGAGTAGAGACTTGAGACTGGGATCAGATTACTGGCACGGCCAAATGAAAGAGAATGCAATTAGTATCAAGTAAATCGGACCAGGGATTCAAGAGAGATGAGGATTTCTAGATATCAGGCGATGACGCGTGACCCTGACCGTTTTGAATAAAAGCCAGCTGAAACAGGCATGGTTAGCTCATTCTAACACAAGCACTTGGCAAGCAAGTTGCGTCTACGCTGAGCCAAGGCACATGGTTGCCGAATCTACGCAGAAGTTCTTTTCAAATCGTGATAGTCACGAGAAGTGCTGCGCAAACGAGTTGGAACTTAGTAAGTTTCTGGTGAGGAGAATCACTGAGGTGATTGATTTCTACAGACATTGGTGGAAATATTTATATTTCTAAAAGGACATATGCTAGACTTTGTCTAGAAAATAGTATTTTGTCACAGTCCAGTAGTAACTTAATACTTGGATGTTTAAATCCATTTCAAGTCAGTTTTCATTTTTGTATCTAGTTAACCACTTCGATCTGTCAGTACACTGAAGACTAGTCTATAACGGTGGCGTTCAATAGTCTACGCAAGGGAAACTGCAGGTTGCTTAGCGCATGGCAGATGGTGATATTAATAAACCATGCCCAGGGAACGATCTTCAGAACAGCCGTTAACTGCTTAGACTGTCAGTGTTTTTCTTGTACTGATGAGATTACAGTGAGTTATGTTACAACTGACATATCTAAGAAGAGATCACTTAGATCTGACCCTATTTCAACAAACTGTTATGGCTTTGATAGAAGCCCATATTAAAATGGAACCACAGTTTATTCAAACGTCGAAAGATACTACCACTATGTCTGACTAGACGAATTGTGGGTCTACAATGGCGGCCGATACAAGGATTATACGTGCTTGTCCGTTAGGGCATGTTTATGGATAAATCTGGTACAGACCAGGTTTACTACACTTCAAGACCATCAAGAAATGTAAGCCACATTTGAATTATATTATGCCTAGCTAATTGGAACAAACTATTTTTTCTGCAGATGACCAACACATTTTTTTCGTCGTATTTAAAGCTTGCAATGATTTACGCAAGACTTATTAGAGTTATTCTGAGTATTTTCAGCACTCAGAACAGTTTAGGATCGATGACCGAGCATTCCGAGCATTTATTTGAATTTTTCATATTTTAAGGAAACCACGGAAAACCCCCGATGTAACTGTAAAAGTTAATAATTTATTTTTGTTGAGGAATGGATATTTTTTCCATATTCGAAGGTTCGAACATGTGGATTCTCACATAATGAGATGATAATTAAACATATTTAAAGTGAAATAAATAATAATAATAATCCACTAATAATAATAATAATAATTTTCATAATTTTTCTAAATAATTCTTGGATATTATATTTTCTAATAATCATATGTATTGAGAAAGAGCCTATGAAGTAGTTTAATCATTTCTAGTTTGGAACAGGAGATTTTCCGAAGGAGAGTGGTTAGCGCAAGCCCGCATTCAACCAACATGTCAGTTCTGGTTGAACAGTTGATATTTGCTATGAGTAAAGTATATGTTTCTTATAACACGGAGAGGCATGAAACGGGAAGCAAATGATATTTGTATCAAATAGGATATTTTTGTATTTATATAAAATCATGACGTAAATACACTCGAAAGTGAAATAAAGATTTTCATAAGTATGGTAAATTCACGGGTTGAACTGAATGGTAAAATAAAATAAACTTGTAAGTTTATTAATCTTCCAGTGTTGATAACAAGCATAGGCTTGATTTATTGTATACATTTTGGGAAGAAAATTTATGTGTGTGGAGTAGTTGAAATGCCATTCCCAGGTGCGCATGTTTAAGTCGCAGGAATGAAGGTTTTTTCGAGCATCAATCAAATAGCAGGTTCGATGGCTCAGGTTTATAGTAGGAGTATTGGAGCCACACATTTCGTCGTATGAATGACCCGAAGGTTATTTCTTGAAAACCATCAGTTCTTATTTCAACCTTGTTTACGAATTCCATTTAGACTTTGATTTTGCTAGAACCCGGATTTGTCATGATAGTAGTTTATTCTTCTTCAGAGGAAGACCTTTGCCGTTGTTGTTGTTGTTGTAATATTGTGTTCTTACACAAATAATAGAATGGGCCACTGCCAATTAAAATAATTCTTTAACCACGAATAATTTGAAGGATATTTTCAATCCTAGTGCCATGAACTAAATGAATTCATTATAAAACTACAATTCTAATTTCCGCATTCTGTCGAAGAATTGCAAGTTGTGAAAGTTACTAAGAATGGCCATAAATATAAATATTTTTATGATAATGATTCCAAGTGGAAAATCTAATAGTTGAATGGTTCAACCATTTATTGATCAAGTTGATGATTTAGAAATCATGTATTTTGTTTGGAACTTGAAGTTCATAATCGAGTCAATTCTCGAATGTTTAATGTCAGAAGAACGATTAATTGTTGTTGTGCTTCGCACAGTTCTTCGATGCTATGCTCAATGGTCAAATACTTTTCAGATGTTATTAATATGTATAAATAATTTGTGTTGCTTCGATGATGATAATAATATTTTCGACGATATATTTTTGAAACTGGAAAAACAAGTGAAAGTTTAAGAATTCTATAAACATTTATTCTACGAGTGTTAATATCATGTAAATAGTCAAACAGTGATCTACGTTATTTCCAGTATGGACAATTAATTTTGAACTGGAATTAAAGATTAATAATTTTGGAACACAGTCCACAGGACTATTAATCGGACTTGTGTTTCCAAAAAGATTGTCAAATGTGTTTGGAAAATTTCTGTATATTGTGTGTAAATAAGTGTGTGGATCGCCACACGTGGATGATGCTGCTTTGAGCATCTTGCAGTCAGATTTTAACATTAAAATAAACTGAGATAATTTTACCAGATGTGTTTCTCCCAATTAAATCTCCTTCTATCCTTATTGTTGCATTGAGCCAAAAATCAGTAAAGCATTTTTTTAATTTGATGTCGTTTTTGCGATTTGCTTTAACCCATCTGGCGCTCCGGGATATTTTGATTCTCGTGCTGACTGATTATTGGTAAAATGCATATGTGGTCGTGCGGACTCCGGTCTAAACGGGCACATGGTGACCATCCGAAATATTTAGACGATACTGAATATCTACGAATCTATTTTAGCAATCAAACAAAAATTGTGTATTTTGAGAGTGGCAATTAACATAAGTAGGATATATGAAAATAGGCTGTATATTTCTTCACGGAACTACTTGTTTCTACTCCTAGCCGTTTGCTATAAATTATAGAGCTCATGGGTTTTAATATTTAAAGTTAATTCCTTGACGGAGCCTCTCATCTATCTTCATCCATTTCCCGTAACGTTATTGCGAGAGCTATCCATCACCGGCTCGCCGTCAAGCTTTTGAAATATCAGACGCATCCCTTAACACTACCTTCCTGGAGAGTGGGTTATTGTACGCTCGCGGACAGAATGTTAAGTTACTCACTTGGGTCGACACTATCAATCGCTATAGTTATTATTAGGGCTCGGATTCGAGCATATTTGCATATTTTTTTTTCCTGAATAGTACACATTGAAAGGAGCCTTTCGGTGGTATTTTCACCTCTCTGGGACCAACAGAATTGAAATTTATCGAGCATATAAATGCATAAAACCGCGGTTTTAAGAATAGAAGCATATAAATGCATATTCTTGTGGTTTTCGTCTAAATAGTTTGTTTTTCTTCGAATTCTCCCCCGAATTCGTGCCCTGACAAACCTTAAGTTTCGAAAACAGAAATAATTATTGAAACGCAAATCTTGTGCGAATAATAGAACCGTAGGCTTTTAACCTTTTGTGAGGTCATTCTCGTCATTGAAACTTTTATTGAATGATTTAAGAAAATCATTCAAAACTGAAAACATAGAACATTTCTTGTTGTACAGACCAATGCAGATCTACTTCATTGACTCGCCTAATTCTGAACATTTTGTAAATGAACTTTTTAACTGTATCTTTTATAAGAGTACTTCTCTTATATATACTTGAAAAACTTGAATGCGAGTATATTGCAGTGTATCATACATACAATTAGAAAATAAAGCTCGTATTTAAAGGTAGGCTATGTTATTGGTTTTTTCGTTACATTTTCCTTTCTATAGATTTTAACGGTGTTTTTCGAGCTTATTCTGCATATTTAACCGCATATAATGGGGGTTTCGAGCATATCTATCGAGCATATAATGGGTTTATAATGGTTTTTTCGAGCATATAATGTTTTTTTCGAGCATATCTATCGAGCATAAAACACATGGTTTTCGAGCATATCTGGAGATTTTATCGAGCATATCGATCCGAGCCCTAGTTATTATTATCATCATCATCATCATCATCATTAGTATTGTTATTCTTTTGCTAAAATAATAAAATGTAAAATAATAAAATATTTAAATGTAAAATATTAAAATGTAGAATGTTAGAATGTAAAATAATAGAATGTTAAAATGTAAAAAGTAGAATGTTAAATGTAAAATGTTAAAATGTCAAATAATAGAATATTGAAATGTAAAATGTTAAAATGTAAAATAATAGAATATTGAAATGTAAAATGTTAAAATGTAAAATAATAGAATATTGAAATGTAAAATGTTAAAATGTAAAATAATAGAATATTGAAATGTAAAATGTTAAAATGTAAAATAATAGAATATTGAAATATAAAATGTTAAAATATAAAATAATAGAATATTGAAATGTGAAATGTTAAATGTAAAACGTCAAATGTAAAATGTTAAAATGTAAAATTTAAATATGTGAAATGTAAAATTCTATGCAATTTCGAGTTTCTCTCGTTGTTTGCCTGATGATTCAGGCCTGTAGATTGGATAGTTCCTACTAGGTATTTGAATTTAGACACTTGAATTACTTTGCCGAACCGAATTAACAAAAGGTTGTTTATCCATGTACCGGCGAGATCCTTTCATGAACTTTTTTTTTTGTATGAAATTTGGAGTGCAGCTTTGGCTGCAATTCCATGTAGTTTTTAAATGGATTCAATCGCTTCCTGCCTATCGTTAAGACTAAATTTCGAGGTCATTTGCAGAAGCCAAATCGGAAATTGATTATGTTCTCCCGTAGTCTGCCAATGGTTATCCCTTTAACATCCTTTTCCCCATTTCCTAATTACTTTTTGTAGAACAAGATTAAATAATAAGAGGAACAGTCCATTTCCTTGCCGTAATCAAAAATTTCAGACATTTCCCCTATGATTTAACCTTCGAAGAAGATCGTACCTGTTAAGATTTGTTTGATTAACTATATTGTTTTCCTGTCTACTTCTAATTCTTCTATTACATGGAAATGGGTCGGTCTGTCTATTAAGTCGTAGAATCTTTTGAAGTTTAATTATGTGATCACAGTTTTTCTAGCTTTACGGATTACTAAGATGGTCTTAATATTGAGGATTTGTTCTGCACAAGATCTGCCTTTCCAGAATTCCGAGTGAAATTCTCTAATTAAATTATCTGTTTGCACTTCAAGTCTTATCAGTAACATTTTTGAGGGAATTTAGTACTTTACTGCTGGCAAGGAAATACCTCTGTAGTTATTTATGTCCGTCTTTATTATGTACTAGCAGAAGTACCCGTTCTTCGAACGGTGTTCGTTGTTAACACCAGACATTATCAATTGAGCTACTGTTGCAATGGTTAGCAGTTTGTCATTCCTTCAAGTTTATCAGAACGAAGTTTGTTTACTGGAAATATCACACACACACTGTTTATTTAAGGCCCTTATAATTTAGTTTTCGGAGACCCTTTATAGATTCCCAAATTTTGGGTCTCACATTGAGAAGCGCAACATATGCCTTGGTCGTCCTTCTAGGATAATTTTTATATTTTGCCTACTTTAGCATATATTGAGAAGTTTTTCTCTATATCCACCCTTCTAATGTATGAAAAGTACGGTGAAGAGTTTTATAAATGATTGGTGTATTGACTCTGATACCTAATTTTACGATGCACCAAGCATCCGAACACGAGGTATAGGCGTACATAAAGATACACAGAAAGACAGACAGACAATTCTATTGTCTACAACATATCACCCAGATATCCAAATAGGGGTATATCTACCACACAGTATCAAATAAAATCATCCTTACGATGAACGCGTATGTCGACAAAAAAAAAGTTAAAATGTGCTCTCAGACTAAATTCACCTAACGTGTACTTCCTGACGTGAAATACATTTGAAAGCCTTGTAGACGAAACGCAATACACGTCACATAAAAACTGACCCTCTACGTTGTGCTAGGTGCCCATACACAGGAAGACCCCTTTCATAAATTATAAAGGCTTGTGGTGCATGCAAATTCAGGTTCTTTAGCCTCAAATTGCCCAAATTCCTAAAAGCCGCAAAAAATGCTGGTTCAATTCAGGAATTTTTGAAAATAATGTTGCTGTTTGGAGATATAATAGACCTTCTGTACTATATGTCGAACGTGAAAATTGCATGAAAAAATTCTAGGTTACCCCTTCACCCCCTTAATTGCATTGATGAATTATACGGTCTACGTTAGTTCCGTGATAACCTTATAGCCATTTGCAAACTTTCACAGAAATGTAATAAATGGAGTGACATTGCTTCTTACAGAAATAGAAGGAATGTTGTATGCCACCCCTTGAGATAATGTTCTCATGGTTACCGATTTGCATTCCTTCATTAGTTTGTTAAATTAAATTAAATTAGTTTTCTGGGAATATTTCAGAAACTGTTGGATTTAGAGCCTTATACTGTACTTTTCGAGGACCCTTTAGGGCCCCGAGTTTTGTTGGTGGCACCGAGGGAATTTATCTCGTCGTTGTACGCCATAATATAATACTAATAATAATATAATATAGGGAGAAATTATAACACCTATTTTTTATATTTTTAATTCAACCAATGGCCATGTACTTTTCTTTTCAGGACGGGTCAGGGAAGGGATATTATCAGAGAAAGAAGCATTCACATCACGCATGAGCAAAATGGAAATGGCCTACCATTTAACTAAGGACATCTATAAGAAAAGGTCAATATCCTTCAACGCAAAACTAAAACATTACTGCAGTGTCATCCGTCCGGAGGTCTTGCAAGCTTCTAAATGCCTCACGATGAACAAAAAAGGCTTGGTCGAGAAACTGGAGGCCAAAGAAAGGAAAATTTTGAGAAAGATATTGGGTTCCATCAAAGACAATGGGGAATACAGAAGACGGCATAACCATGACCTATATACTCATGTGGAGAAGATAAGCAACGTCATCCGGAAGAGAAGGTTACCATTTTTTGGGCATGTGAAACGAATGAGCCCAGCGAGACTGACCAACCGCAACATAACTTACTTTCAGGAGAGGAAAACAAAATGGGCCTGGTTCATTGAACTGGATAAAGATCTGAAAGAAGTGGGGATTACACCAACAGACATTCAGGAGCGCGCCCCACTCAATAAGAAACTTCAAGCTTGTAAAGGTTTACAAGAAAAACCGAAGCTGAAAACGGGAAAGATTTGGACCCAGGAACGGAAGGAAATCCACCGAGAACGAATGCGGGCGTACAGGGCAAACATCAAAGCCAGTAGGAGACGGTTGGAATGACGCGGTCCATAGATGGCCTATACGAAATGAATGAATGAATGAATGAATGAATGAATGAATAATATGGGGATAGGAATATGATAGACCTGCCGTACCACACCCGCAGGTGTAAATCGCGTGAAAAAATTCTAGAGTACCCCTTGATCCCCTTAAGCGCATTATACATATTAATGAATTTTACGGCTTAATTTGGTTCCGTGATAAACTTCTAGCCGTTTGCAAACTTTCACACTAATGTAATTAATGGAATTGCATTGCGTTTTACAGCAATGAGAATCCGTTGGCATGGTTACTGGCTTGCATTCGTTCATTAGTTTATTAAATTAAATTAGTTTTCTGGGAATATCTCAAAAACGGTTGGCCTTCGGTCCTTAAAATGTGGTTTTCGGGGACCCGAGTTTTGTCTCTCACATTGAGGGGCTGAAAATGAGTTTTGTCTCGTCCTTCTACTCCTATTTCAGCATGTATTTTAAGGGGGTAGGCCCCCTTTAATGAGAGGTATGGAGAAGAGTTACATCAATGATTAGTGTCTTGCCTCTGATGGATATCTGTACCAAATTTTACGTTGATACACCCAGCCGTTCTCGAGTTATAAGGGAACAAATTTGTCCACAGACAAACAAACAGACAGACAGACAAAAATATTATTTTCGCTCGCATCCATCATAAAACAGTCTGAAACGCGTAAACAACTCAAATTTCCGTAGAAATTCAGAGATAAACACACACATTTTCATATTTCTATATAGAGAGATCTACTGCACCGCTCGGTGTTGACCGTGTTTTATTGCACAGATATTGGTTTTACTCGCTAACCGTTGGAGATATACGAATAGTGATAAGGACCTTTCGGATAGAAAATTAAATGTTAAAGCTCATGTATACCATAAAAGTTTTCTATTTCTTAGCGTTCTCTTTTTATTTGGAAAGGAAATATGAAATTTTGAAACCAAAGGGTGTAGTGACGTCACAAATGTCGGTTTTACTCGCTAACTGTTGGAGATACACGAAAAGTGATAAGGACTTTTCGGATAGGAAATTAAATTTCAAAGCTCGTATGTGCCATCAAAAGTTTGCTATTTCCTACCGTTCTCTTTTTATTTGATATGGAAATATGAAATTTTGAAAACAAAGGGTCTAGTGACGTCACTAAAATGGTCGCCATTTTTAATAGTGCAAAATTTGGAAATCAAAAGTATCCTATATGTAAACCTGGTAAATCAGCTACATCCATGCAAAATTTCATTTAAATCGGACCAGTGGTTCTTGCGTTATTGAGTAACAGACAGACAGACAGACACACAGACACACACACACCATCTCATGTTTATATATTAGTATGATTGGGTGGATTATGGCACTCTTCCATTCTTCGGGTTTTGTTTCACTTGTCCAAACATCGGTAAGAATTGCTTGGATTTTTTGAACAACTTCTTGCAACATTTCGGCAATCATACAATTATTATTAGCTTTAATTTCTCATAAATATTATACAACACCCGGATTTGATAATCAAGTATCCTGAAATCCTCACTGAGATAAAAACAAGAAGTTCCGTGACGAACTAAAGAACCTACTTTTCTTAAAACATGCCAATAATTAATCTATATGGATCTATCTAGAATAAGGACGAAATAAAGTTGGTAATATCGAAATTTCTAATTAGTTCGAAATACTGTATACCTGGCATAATGTAGACTAATCGAGAACTACAGTTGGCAGCCCTGGTGACTGAATGTATTCTTATTTCCATCTCTTATGGTACAGAATACAAAATTTGGTTGAAGTCCAATGGATAGCATGGACGTTACATGCAGTTAAACATTGGATCTAACAGCGCGCGTAAAATCATGTTGGCAACAATGACATACATGTATTGGTCAAAAATAATCTGAAATAATATGATATATTGTTGTGTTAATTTTGAATGAAATCCATTAGTTAGTATAGAAGTTACATGCATTTTAAAATTGGACCTATCAGAAGGCTTAGAATCATGTTGGCAGCACCGGCGTAGGTCTATATTGGTTACTCCAAATTAATCTAGAATGCCAGGTACTATACGTGTGCAAAGTTTACAGCTATTGGCTTTCATACTTTCTGATATATTGATATGAGGGTAACAAAAATAGAGATTGTATTTATTAACAGTTGGCAGCCCTGGTTACTATTAAGAATCGGCATAGCCATATCTGTTATGGTACACATAGCACACACGTAATTTGGTTGAAATCCAAATGATAGTATAGAAGTTACATGTATTTAAATTTGGACCTCTCAGCAGGCTTACAATCATGTTGGTAGCACTGACGTATGTAAGTTACTTCGAATTAATATAGAATGTCAGGTACTATACTTGTGCATAGTTTAAAACTGTCGGCTTGTATACTTTCTGATATATGGGTATTTGGATTAAAAAAATTGAGAGCAATTATTAACAGTTGGCAGCCCTGGTGGCTCTTAAGAATACGCTCAGTGATATCGGTTTATGTACACATAGCACATACGAAATTTGGTTGAAATCCAATTGATAGTGTAGAAGTTATAAGCATTTAAAAATTGGACCTATCATCAGGCTTATAATCATTTTGGCAACACTGCCATGTATGGCCTCCTGGAAATTAAACTGCAATATTATTATCTATACGTGAGCCAATTTTGAAATAGCTCCCATGCATACCTTCCATGATATCGAACATGGAGCTCAAATTTCAATTGCGATTTGTCAGCATTTGTCATTTTCAAATATGGCCGTGATATATTCAGGTATAGATCTTTACTCCTACCAAATTTTGTTTCGATTGCTGCAGCCGTTTAGGAGTTGATAGGGGGACACACACACACACAGCCAGTCAGACAGACAGACAGACAGAACAGACAGACAGACAGACAGACAGACACACATTTGCCCGATCTCGTAAGTCTACTTTTTCCTCATTTTTGCAAAATGTGAAAAGTAGGCTAAAAATAGCCTAACAATATTACACAAATCCAGCAACACTGCCTTCTGTATTCTGGCAATCAGGTGCTTCATTTGCAGTTCCTACAAAGCCATTACCAACGTTTTTAGAACAACTCCCGTGAAGTTCTGGCAAAATTCTCACGCATTTTAGTCCGCATAATTTCCGTATTTCTTCAGCCAACAGAGCGTACTTGTTTATTTTTAGCCTGGGTAGTTATCATATTTTGGCTAAGTGGGTCAGCAACGTCTATTAAATATACGTCTTGGTTTCTTTTGTTTAGATCAGGGGTTCCCAACCTGGGGGGCGTGGAGCTTTATCAAGGGGGGCGTGAAGTTATTTCCAAATTAAGTTTTTTTTTTAACTCGAATATTACAATTTTGTAAAATAAACATTTTTCGAATCTCTCCAGGTGATTGTCGCACCAAGTCAATCGTTCAAAAGCACTGGTAATTGCCAACTGTCGACACAAACCTCTGCGGAGCCACGAGGTTGGAGGTGAAATAATGAATTTGCTGTGTTGTAAGGAGCAAAATCATGCCCATTTTACCGTGTCGTCGGCATATCTTTGTGATTCCATTGAAGCTTTGAACAGTTTGAACTTAAAACTCCAAGGCAAAAACTCCAATATTATGCATTCATTGAAAAAATACAGTTGTGGTAACGCCGGCTTCAGTAGAACAACTTCTCATCCTTTCACCGCCTTAATGAAATTTTGCCGGAAAATGAACGTGATCGTAATAAACTTAGGTGCATATTCAGTTACATTTGGATTCCCTGGCACAAGAATTCAACTTGTACATTCCTGATATCTCGTCGGAAGACTGGTACTGGATGTTAACAAGAAATTCGTTTACCATTGACAGTGAAGAACTTCCAGCAGAGCTTCAAGAAGAAGCCATAGTTTTGAAGTGTGAATCAAAGCTAAAAATTACGATTCTAAAATATTAGGACTTGGTGACTTTTGGGTAAACTGTCTTGCAGTGTATCCTGTAATAGACAAATTTGCATTGCGTGTCATTGTTCCATTTTCAAAGACATATTTATGCGAGTCAGGATTTTCAACGCTGAGTGTCATAGAAACGAAGTAGCGCTGCCAGCTTGATGTTGCAAGTGATCTACTATGTGCTCTGTCAAATATCAAACCAAACATACCGAATCTTACCAAGAGAAAACAGTGTCAACCCTCTCACTGACATTTGTTGACTAATTTAAGGATTTGTTGTAAAAGTGAGTTCTTTGTATTGTGCTAAAATGAACTTAGTATGTAATAGATAGGCCTATTCCATTATGTAGTTTTAGGTCTATATGCTCCGCGTCAATCGAAGAGGTTATAGAAGCGTTGAGTGGAAGGGACGGGGAGGGGGGAAGGGGAGGGGGAGGAGGGGGCGCAATTAACTCCCGTATCTGAAAAGGGGGGCGTCAGCTGACAAAGGTTGGGAACCATTGGTTTAGATAGACAATATCAGGTCGATTGAGCAAGATTTTCTGGACGGTTATAATAGGTCTATCCCAATACATTTTTAGCCTACTTTTCAAATTTTGCAAAAAAGAGGAAATAGTATACTTATGAGATCGATCCGGGAAAATGTCCGACTGTCCGTCCGTCCGTCTGTCTGTCTGTCTGTCTGTGTGTGTGTGTCTGTGTGTGTGTGTGTGCGTGTGTCCCTATCAACTCCTAAACGGCTGCAGCAATTGAAACCAAATTTGGTATGAGTAAAGATCTATACCTGAATATCTCAATGCCATATTTGAAAATGATGTCAGTGCTACAAACTGCTGAAATATCGCAATTGAAATTTGTGCTCCATGTTGGATATCATGGAAGGTATGCATGGGAGCTATTCCAAAATTGGCACACATATAGATAATAATATTTAAGTTTAACTTCCAGGAGGCCATACATGACAGTGTTGCCAAAATGATCCTAAGCCTGCTGATAGGTCCAATATTTAATTGCATATAACGTCTACACTATCAATTGGATTTCAATCAAATTTCGTATGCACAATGTGTACATAAACAGATATGACGGAGTGTATTCTTAAGAGCCACCAAGGATTAAAAACTGTTAATAAATGCTCTCTCTATTTTTTTTAACCAAATAAGTTACCAATATATCAGAAAGTATGCAAGCCGAGAGCTTTAAACTATGCACACATTCAGTGCCTAATATTCTAGATAAATTTGGAGTAACTAATTTACATCAGTGCTACCAACATGATTCTAAGCCTGCTGATAGGACAAATGTTTGAATACATGTAACTTCTATACTATCATTTGGATTTCAACCAAATTTCGTATGCGCTATGTGTACCATAACTGATATGACTATGCGTATTCTTAAGAGCAACCAGGGCTGCCAACTCTTAATAAATACTGTCTCTATTATTTTACCCTAATATCAATATATCAGAAAGTATGCAAGCCAACAGCTCTAAACGTTGCACACCTATAGTACTTGACATTCTAGATTAATTAGGAGTAACTAATATACGTCAGTGCTGCCAACATTATTCTAAGCCTGCTGATAGTTCTAATTTTAAAATACATGCAACTTCTATACTGATAAATGGATTTCATCCAAAATTGGCACAACAATAGATCGTTATATTTCAGATAATTTCTGACCAACACATGCATGACATTTTGGCCAACATGAGTTTACGCACGCTGATAGATACAATGTCTAACTGCATGTAACGTCCATGCTATCCATTGGTCTTCAACCAAATTTTGTGTTCTGTACCTGAAGATATGAAACTAGCAATATATTCAGACACCTGGGCTGCCTACTGTAGTGCTCTATTAGGCTACGTTATGCCAGGTATATGTCGAACTAATTAGAAATTTCGATATTACAAATTTAATTTCGTCATTATTCTAGATAGGTCCTTATAGATTAATCAATGGCATGAATCTTAAATTTTAAGAAAGGTAGGCTCTTTAGTTCGTCACGGAACTTCTTGTTATAATACTCATTTTCATGCACATTGGCAGGCTGGTAATTGTAGTACACCATGGTCTTATCCTCAAGTCCACATTTTACAGATAGCTCATGATTTTAAGATCTTATCAACATCATTATGCCTCTTAGTATACTCTATATCAACCACCGATGATGTGACCGATTGTTTCCAGTGCTGAGGTGCATCTATGACATCGGTCATCTGCTACATTCTCTTTAAGGATGTGTTTTCTATCATTATTAGCCTATTATTTTATCCACACCGGGTCAACCACTATAAACACAACAACCAGAAAAAAGCCATGTCCTCATTACAAGATACTGTAGGATATCTGTGACTGCTTCTGATTGTGCTATTTCAAGAAAAACCTGCTGAGCATTGACCTTAAATAAGCGCAATTAATGAACGTCGTAAGAGTGACCTCAGTCCTTAAATCTGAGTTCTGTACGATGACAGCTGGTTATCGTAATGCCAAAATACTGTATAGGCTGGCTCGCAAAGTGCTTCTTCCATCTGGCGGATCCAAAAGCCCCGTGTGAAGAGGCGATTTATAACACGAGAGTTTATCGTCCGGCTGTCAAGGAAGGCCGGGGTCAGGCTAAATAGAGAGAATTATGTCATAGCTTCTTCACATAAGTGCCTCAACGTGTCTAGTCAGTAAAAATAGCTGCCATTCTGGACTACATGACAAAGTTTCGGATCAAAATGTGCAAAGTCCGTCTACACAACATATACCAGTCTTCAAAAATTCAGCATAATAATCAAAATATGAGGAAATATTTTACTAAGAAATGTTCAGAAATGAGCCATAAAAGCAACTATAAGGAAGCAAACTTTTAGTTACGTACCTTGGTTACGTGTTGTATGTTGATGTATACTAGATCAGTAGCGTCCTCAATGCTTTGCTATAAGAACGCAAGCTCTTAGTTACGTATCTTAGTTAGGCGTTGTATGCTTATCGATGTATACTAGGTCAACACCGTCATTTATGCGTTGCTATAAGAACGTAAGGTCTTAGTTACGTGTTATAAATAGGGCTAGGATTTTTAGGTGCTAAAAATCGGGAAAAGATTTATTTTTTATGTATTAAAACACCTGAAATATGTGCCAAAAAAGTAAAAATATGTAATTATAATTTAGTTTATTAATGTGAATATAAACAATATGCCTTACTCGCGAATGCAATTTATTCTATGTCTCACTGACTGCTGAAGCATTACAATGCGCAACGAGATACATCTTCAGGTTGTCCATCACAAATGACCGACGATTATCGCGAAACATTTATTCTGAAGGCACCAAACTGCGGCAATATGTTTCTTGCCCTTGAGGTGTTGTGTAACTTGAGATAGCTGTTCAGCATTGATTGCTTTCCCACATGGTTGGCAGAACAGAACACCCCCATCAGAAGTAAAATTATGTTTAAATTCTGCAACGGACGATAACTTGTAGTTGTTTTTACGTTAGGCATCGTAGAGCTGCCTTACACTTCACAGTGCCAGAAATGAACTGCATGTGAGTGACACTGTTTCCAGGTAGCTGGGGGAGGGAAGTCTAGCACGTGATGCAATATGGCTATGGACAAGGAAATTCCCGGGTTCCACAGTGAGTGGCACGGGGCGACAAGTTAAGAATAACACAGTTAAAAGCTGACATACGCTCTGCATGAAGATTAGATAGCTCACAGGTTCTTCCCCGTTGAAGTAACACAGAACAAAAATGCAATAAACTGAAAGATCTAGCATACTGATTTTAAAAAATGTAAATATTATGTCTTTTTATGTGCTAATAAGTGAAAAGCAGGAATTTATGTATTTATAGAAAAAATGCTTAAAATATGTATTTACATTTTACCTAAAAATCCGAGCCCTAGTTATAATAATAACCCCTGGTACTACAGCCCATGAGGACCCAGGCCTACCAAGCTACCGCTGCCCAGCCATTTGGTCTGCAGATACTGGGGTGACGCGTGGTCAGAGCGTCGGGTCCTCTCGGCCGTTAATCTTGGTTTTCGTGACCGGGGCGCTGCCTCTCTGTCAGACAGCTACTTAATTGCCCTCACGAGGCTGAATTCACCCCGTTCCAGCCCACACGTCAGTTTCTAAAATCCCTGATGGAGCCGGGAATCGAACCCGGGACCTCAGGGTGAGATGCAAACGCGCTACCCCAACACCACGGGGCCGGAACGTGTTATAAGTCCATTTATATATGCTAGGTCAGTAGGTATAATGTGTGTGTTGCTATAAGAACGCAAGCTCTTAGTTACGTGTTCTATATTTATGTAAGTACGAAAGCTATTCCAAAACTAAGGTCCGTTTATTTATTTAAGCCCGTAGTTAGTGCACAAGCTGCAACAAGCGTGCGCGCTACCTCCCGGCATCCTTTGAGAACAAGCAGGCGTCAGTTGCAGCTGTGTAGCTAACCTGTACGCTGAACTGTGCATCTTTACAATGTTCATGATTATTGATTCGCCCGCCGCGTGTGAGGTGCGATCTGTGATACTTTTTTGAGTGCAAGAAACATGTCGGCTGCAGACATTCATCGTCAGCTTTGTGAGGTGTATGGCGATAATGCAATGACGGAAGGTAAAGTGCGAAAATGGGTACGCGAGTTCAAAAGTGGCCGTGAAAATATTCATGACGATAAACGCTCAGGTCTGTGATCACAGATGAATTGGTGACTGCAATTGACACGAAAATTCACGAGGACCGAAGATTCATGATAACCACTCTATCAATGGATTTTCCTCAGTTATGAATTCTTGGTTGTCAAAGCAGGCGGCAAACTTTTATGCAGAAGGATTTGAGAACTTAGTTTTAAGGTATAACAAGTGCCTAAATAACGAGGCAACTATGTAGAAAAATAAAGGAAGGTATGTAAAACCTAAAAATAAACGTGGTTTCAAAATAAAATAATCGGTTAATTTAAAAAAAACGGACCTTAGTTTTGGAATAGCCCTCGTATATTAAGTCAGTAGCATCTTCCTTTTTTTTCTATCTTAGTAAAGTGTCTTGGTTACAAGTTGTATGTTCATGTATGTATAGTAGGTCAATGGCGTCATCTATGTGTTGCTATAAGAACGCATGCCCTTAGTTACGCGATGTATGCTCATATAAATACAGGGTGCGCACAAATGATTGGAGCGGTTTTGTCAATCATTTCTAGCCATATCGCTAGAGCTATACCGACAGTAGTGGCTACGCTGGCTAAAGCGCTGCGTTAGGCCTTGGGGCCAAGCTCTCTGCTGACTCGGTAGACGCGTGGGTTCGAGCCCCACCATCGGCTGTCCTTGAAATGGTTTTCCGGGGTTTCCAATTTTCAACACAAGGCAAATGCTGGGACAGTACCTTCTGACAGGCCACGGCCGCTTCCTTCCACATCCTTGCCCAGTTTCATTCATCTTCATCCATTCCATCTCTCATCCCAACGCGCAGGTCGCCCACGGGCGTCGAATAGCAAGACCAGCATTCGGCCTCTCAGGAGGCCACACGTCAAAAAAAAAAAAAAAAAAAAAAAAAAAAAAAAAAACTAGAGCTATGGTGATGGTGTTTGATATTGTAAGGCAAGTATCCCTCAAAGTATTCTTTGAATAGCCTCCATTCATTGTGGTTCCCTCAATGCCCGCGAGAGCGCAACAGTTGCAACATCCCCGTACCTGTGTGCAGCACGTTCGTGACTCTCCCAAGCCCAATGTTTTCTGTGCCATCTCGAAATTTAAGTTTACGGTCCCATCTTCTTCTCTGAAAAATCCATTACTGGGCACATCTACCTGTATATGCCGGAGAATTGGCTCATGCCACAGTTGGAGACCGATAACATGAACTTCATCTACCAACAGGATGGTGCTCCACCTCATTTACATGGTGATGTTCGTGACTTTCTGAACATTAGACTTCCAGAAAGATGGATTGGTCGTATCGGGAATGAAGATCACGCCCTCATGTCATGGCCTCCACGCTCTCCGGACCTCACCCCTTGTGACTTCTTCGTATGGGGTTATGTGAAAGGCGCAGTTTTTACGCCGCCATTAGAGGGTGATCTAACAGAACTGAGGGCCTGCATCATCAACGCCATTGGTCAAATTGACAGCGACATTCTACGTCGGGTGTGGGAAGAACTTGACTATAGAGTTGATGTGTGTAGTCACTCATGGGGCACATATCGAGCACTTGTAGGCGCTTAAAAGACATTGTGATTATTTATGTCTGTCTATAAAATTTTGTAATGTTACAACATATAATAAACAAACAGGAATTGTTTGAAACCACTTCAATCATTTGTGCGCACCCTGTACATAGTAAGTCTGTGGCGTCATCTATGTGTTGCTATACGAACGCAAGCTTTTGGTTACGTGTTGTTTCATCCTTATATACCAGGTCAGTGCGTCATCTATGCGTTGCTATATGTACGCAAGTTCTTAGTTACGGGTTTGTTCATATATGCACACTACTCTAGATCAGTAGCGTCATTTATACGTTGATATAAGAACACAAGCTCTTAGTTACGTATTGTTTATTTCGTATAATGTTGGTCGCTAAAAAGTGTAAGAACCATCGCAAACAGAAACTTGTGGAGTAGGAAGGGAGTGGTTTCAAAAGATTATCCTAAGCACGCCATTCTCGTCCACAACTACAGATTCAGAAAGCATAAATGGTCTCGTAGCTTCAAAGAGGCTCAGAATTCGCAAAGCCATATTCATCATTCTATGGTTTCCGTGTGGGGTAGAACATATAAGTTGGTGTACTGCCAGCCATTGAGGAAGGGTTCTATTTTGTCTTTCCTAAAATGCACCCCGTGAAGTGGATTACACCACGCCCTAAGGGAAGATTTTATATAACGACCGAAATTACGCAGAGACAGAAGACAGAGAGCTTCAAATCACACTAATGTAACATACTTGAGGCACATAAAGCACAATATTGAACAGCTCTCTGAAGAGATCATTCATCATAAACGATAGTGCACTTAGCATTCGCAGGGAGACGCTTATTCATGTAATAACAGTAAATTGGCCTGCATTCTCAATAGCTTATAAGGAAAATGAATGCCTTGAGTTGCAATGCAAATGGTGCTTGCTCGCTCTGCTCTTGACGTGGTTAGCAGTTAGATTACTTTATGGTAATGGCAAAGGAGGTTTCAATCTCATTACACTCATTGCCTTTTTCCTCTGCCTCTTTGCGAACAATTCACAATCCCTTCAATGTAACTTTGTGTTGAATTTCTAAATGCATGAATACAAGAAACGTGGTGTGTTATAAGTGGTCATGTACTCGAGTGACGCATCGTATCTACGAGGGTTAGTCAGAAGGGACGATGGTTATGGCGGTGACGATTGTTGATTTAAGGAACTCCTGAATACTAAAAATACTCAATACTTAAAAAGAAACATTTTAAGTTATATTAACTATACTTCGATTTCTCTTCAATTTGTGGGAAGCAGATTAGAATTTCTCAAAACGGAAGTAGATATTTCGATTTTGATTTGACCCTGTATAAGTCGACACTAGCACTCGTAATGATAGATTAGTGATGTGGTCTAACTGTTGGTATGCATGTATTGCCTGTCAAATTAGAAGTAGATATTTATTGGCCAACACTAGCGCTTACAGTGACAGATTTAATAAACTACATACGGTAGAGGATGTTGATGATGATGATGATAATTGTTGTTTTAAGAGGCCTAACATTCAGGTTATCCGCCCCTACTGATCTGGGTGATAGCGAAAATGTTAATGAAATGGAATGCAGAACGAAAATTAAGTGAGACGGAAAATACTTACAGAAAGGAACTCAGATTGAAACAACTAACGAAATGTTCTTACAAAAGGGAATTTAGAACGAAAAGATTCACAAAAAGAATATATTAAAAAATACCCACAAAATGTAGGCTAGGTTGAAAATTCGTACAAAATGCAATGTAGAGTCGAAATACAAAATGCAATTGAAATTCAAAATACTCACAAAATGCAAATGAGATCGAAAATACGTACAAAATGCAATTGAGGTTCAAAATACTTACAAAATGCAATTAAAATTGAAAATGCCTACAAAATGTACGGTAGATTCAGACGACTCATGTGGATTGACAATACTTACAAAATGCAATTTAGATTGAAAATACTTGACAAAATGTAATTTAGATTCAAGATACCCACAAAATGCAATTGAGAATCAAAATATTTGCAATTTGCCCACCAAACAAAATGCAATTTAGATTTAAAATTCTTGCGAAATGCGGTTTTGGTTGAAAATACTTACAAAATGCAATTGAATTTCAAAATACTCATTAAAATGCCCTCAAACCTACATTGAAAGACTTACTAAAAAGCAATTTAGATTGTCAATCTTTACAAAATGCAATTGAGGTTGAAAACAATCGCGAGAGGTAATTTAGATCGAAAAAATGAACAAAATGCTACGTAGATTAAATATACATACAACAAGTAGTTCCGTGAAGAACTATACAGCCTATTTTCATATATCCTACTTATGTTAATTGCCACTATCAACATACACAATTTCAGTTTGATTGCTGTAATAGATTAGTAGATATTGAGAACCTAGTAAACATTTCGGATGGTCGCCATGTTGGATTTTATATATGTAGGTCCTAGAGTTATGTACTGTTACATGCAGATTATTGTGAACGTGTAGTATTCAAACTTCAATCGCATAATTAGGACACAAGAAAAAACAAGGAGAATTAAATATCTTTCACAGCTGCCATCTTGAGGTTATGGAAACAATTGAAATAAATTAGATTCCAGTGGATTAACATTCGGATAAAGATTTACTGTACCAAGTTTCACTGCACGCGGATGGTTAAATTGCGAGAAACGTCCATGTGAATATTTATAATTCGCGTCACCGCCATGTTGGATTTGTGATCACCAGATTATTTAAAGTCCTATAGGTGAACTTAAGTTCATAGCCCCTATGAACATTAAAAAATGCAGTTTGATTGCTAAAAAAATAGATTCGTAGATATTCAGTATCGTCTAAATATTTCGGATGGTCGCCATGTTGGATTGTTAAATGTATAGGCCATAGAGTCATGTACCATTAAAGGAAAATTATTGCGTAGGTTCATTATTCAAACTTTCACTTCGATCGCATGACTACATCACAAGAAATAAAAACTTAATTTTAAAATTCGCACTGCCGCCATCTTGAGGTTTTGTAAACAATTGAACTAAATTAGATACCAGTGGATTACAATGTGTATAAATATTTCCTGTACCAGGTTTCAGTGCGCTTGGAACATTAAATCGCGAGAAAGGTCTATTTAAAATGTTCAAATTCGCTTGGCCGCCATGTTCGTTTTGTAGTTAACCGGTTTTTGAAAATCTTATAGATGGACTTCCAGTAGTGCCCTTTATCTCCGTACAAAATTTTAGGGAGATACCGCTAATAGTTTCAGACAATGTATATAAACATACTGTATACTGTACCAAGTTTCATTGCGTTTGGTTGGTCAAATCGCGAGAAACGTCTATTTAAAAGTCGCAAATTCGCTTGGCCGCCATGTTGGTTTTGTAGTTCCCAGGTTTTCAAAAGTCACATAAGTGAACTTATAGTAGTTCCCTCTATCACCATAGAAAATGTCAGGGTAATATCGGTAACAGTTTCGGAGATATTGAATGCTGGTGAAATATTTTGCACAGCCGCCATGTTGGATTGGTGAGTTGTAACAAAATTTGAAGGGCACGGTCGACGTCGCCGGGAATAGTGCTATGAACTTTCCGAGTTTCATTGAAATTGCTCCTGCCGTTTAGATTTGATTAGGGGGACACACACACACGAATCACACACACACACACGCACCCACAGACGGACAAAAGGTGATCTCATAAGCCTATTTTTTCAAAATTGAAAATAGGCTAAAAATCGCTAAAGGGAATTTAGATACATGGGGAACCAAGTAACAAAAACAGTGCGGGAATCTTAAAGAGAACAGGAAATATAATGAAAAGAAAACAAGAGGTCTGACCCCTCAAAGAAGGAGGGATCAGGAAAGATGAGACAAGGGCCAATTAAGGCGGGAAAGTGAAAGACTCCCTAGGCCTCGGATACCCTAATACCGTTGGGGTCGGAAAAGAACAAGAGTTGACCAAGGGAGGTCGACAGGAAAGAAGACAGAGAGGGGCCCGGCACAAGTAAGTGGAAGCAGGTAAAGGATGTGGTCTAAGACTTGGTGTCCATGACTTGTCAGTTTAGTGTGTGTCACAATGCCGCCAACTCGTAAGACGCGTATAGTTAATACACAATATATTCAAAAGTGGAATAATGAAATTAAAACGCAGAAAGTAATAAGATTCAGTGACAAACCCGGAACGAGTAAACAACAAGATGAAGACATTGTAATCGTTGAACGATCATCAACTACAAATTAAATTACCTCAAAAGCTGGCTGCGTGGCTCAGCGGTAACGTTCTCGCTTGCTGTAAACAAGTATGCTGAATCGAATCCTGGTTCACCCAGTTCGCATTTGAGGCAGGCGCGGATTCAAGGGGGGGGGGGGTGGGGGTGTCACGGGGGTCATAACCCCCCCCCCCCCAAACGGAGACCAATTTTTTTTGCAAACTCAAAAAACGAAAACACAATTACCAGACAAATAAATCTTAACGAATTTTAACTGAAAAACAGTTTTTTTTTAATTTTATTCAATACTGAATTATCTTTATTGGAATTATTATGTTCTGTTACAACTGTACATATTTACAACTTCAAACCTCTTGTATAAAAACTATTAGTTATACAACAAAATCAACTCGTCTATTTTGTTTAGAAAACCTTGTGATTACCGAATCGATGTTTATAGTGATGTCACGATGAATGTGCAGCAATGCACGGATAGGAAACTGGGGCTTTTTTTTCGCACCAAAAATTTTTGCCGACGTCCAAACTGCAAGCTTGGTTGGCAATTTAAGATGTGGCATTCTCCCTTTGTCGGTATCAACTCGACTTGCCGAAACTGTAACGTACCTTGATCCTTTTCTCGAAGCTCGATGTAAAAGTCGCAAAACACGCCGTTGCAATTTGTACGAATATTTTTGGTACGCTATACGCATCAAATTTCTATCCATGAAGCTTGCAAAAAAATTGGTCTGGTTTTGTACGTTTGGTTATTTTGTGATTGCGTTTTTAGTGATACCATTTTTCTTAACAATTTCGATTCTCTGACCCCCCCCCCCCAAAGCCAAACTCTAGATCGAATCTCTGACCCCCCCCACCCAAACCAAACTCTAGATCGATTCTCTGACCCCCCCCCCCCCCACCCAAACCAAACTCTAGATCCGGGCCTGATTTGAGGGTGCAAAAATGCGAAGGACTGTGTCAGTAGATTTACTGGCATGTTAAGATCCCCTTCGGGGCAGATTTCCGGCACCCCGGAGCCTCTAAAAACCGCAGTTGTTAAAAGAAACGTAAAACAAATACCATTGTTATTATTATTACTATTTTAAATTACTTCAAAGGAACGCAAACCTCGCCAAGAGAAGACTAAGACAGACGATACTTGTATGGTTTCGTTGAAACAAAACATGGACACGAAGCGATATATCACATTCTTTGTCGTATGTAATTCAATCACTACGAGCGCTATTGTTGACCCATACACGGTCAGATAAACATAGAAATATCTAAAACTCAGAAAATGTTCTAGGTTTATGCCGTGTTTGTGAGGGGTTTCACCCAAGAACACCAAGCTGGCTCATCAGCGGGCTCTCGATGTTCCGCGCCCGGACCCCAACAGGAGTAGTGAACTGTGCACTACCTCCCTTCATATGAAGCGCACGTGTGCCTCTTAAGTGCGAGAGCTAAAATCTCAAGCAGCCTTTCACCTCCCTATAAAGGCTTCCAAAAGGATGGTATTCCTGTGGGGGTCCAGGCGCGGAACATACGAGTGCTCGCTGATGAACCAGCTTGGTGTTCCTGGGCGAACCCCCACACAAGACTCGGCATAAACCTTGAAAAATTGTTGAGTGTAATTCACTGGCCGTGAAAAGCAATATACCATCTTTATCGAAATATCTACTTCCGTTTTGACTGACAAGTCATGAAGACCAACAGTTTGACCACATTCTTTGTCGTATGTACAGTGAGTCTCTCTCACGACTCGGCCGGCCGGCGCGCCCAGCTTATCCGCCTCCCGTTGACTCATCACTTACCGCTCGGCATAGCATAGCAATAAGAACAGAACAGCACTTGGCTCACTTTATCCGTGCATGACATGAGATACCAATTAAAATTTAGGATGTAAGAATTAATAAACTAAGGTCGTACCTTATGACAGGAGATGTTGGAAATGTTCTCCTCTTACATCCACACATTTCTGGCATCGTCTTAGGAAACTCCGATTCACACGCATAAGTTCATCTTCCGTAATTGAGGCTATTTCTCTCCGGATAAGTTCTGCGATTCCATTTACTTTTTCCTCGTTAAGTACACGTTTATTAACACTTCGCTTCTTACCGAGTGGTGAACCAGATCCCCTCAATTTGTTTACGAGCTTCCACACGATCTCTCTATGTGGACGGCGCACACTTGGAAAATGTGTTCTGAAACGTTTAACGACTTCCCTGCAAGACTCTGTTTTCACATTATTATCGTACATAAATACCCTTTCCTCTACCGTGTACACACGTGGAAGCATTATGAGAATTATACCCAAAAGTAACACTTCAGAACTCGAGAATAGTTGGAGCGACAGTTGAACACTAAATACACGTTATAAGCATGGACCAGAACTGCGAAGGGCGCGCTGTGTAACAGGAAGAGATCAGCCAACGGGAGGCAGATAAGCTTTGTGTGCCAGCCGGCCGAGTCGTGAGAGAGACTCACTGTAGTTTTCTAATAATGTTAGTGGTTTTACGTCCCTTTTAACTACTCTGGCTTTTAGAGACGCCGGGATGCTGGAATTTCGCCCCGAAGGAGATCTTTAATACCAATTAATCTTCTGACACGGCTCCCTTACATTTGCGCACTCTCAAATGCCAGCTGACTGCAGTATGTAGTTTTCTAAATTCATGCAAAATTTATTGTTTATTTTCTTAATCTTAATCATTTTTATTCCCAAGCCATGTTTTCAACATAAGTTCCTAGTCTAGAGGGATAACACTGTGAATTGTTTCTCAATTAATTGTACAAAGCCAAAAATAACCCCCACCCCTTAAACTTAAAAAAATAGGTGTAACTGTCCTAGCTAACATGAATATTCACCTGTGATAAAAGAAAAGCTTGCGCTATTTTACACTGCTATCTGATGTGCTTACAGAGAAGACACGTTAGGCAGTGAGGGTAGGTTACCATGCCAACCGTGCGCGCAAGAAGGGTGGCCTTCTTCCAGGGGTTATCATGAATAATACATGAAGTGCCTCTGTCCACACACACACTAACACTTCGCGTCTGTAGGATTTAAAGCTCCCCTCCTCACAGACAGCACAAGCGAAAAACATTCTTTTATTATCATGATAGTTATCTATTTTCCAACAGAGTCAAATTAAGAACAAAAATTGTAATAACCACGATGTCGGATATAGAGTGAATTTTCCCTCTCTGTGGTGATGTTCTAAGAGGGGGTAACATCTACTGTACTGTAAGTCATCGGTCAGTAATAGAACGATATGAATGAAAATGAAATATTCTTCTACTAGTACTACTACTACAGCTGAATTGAAGTCTATTAATTTTTGATGTGTAACATCCTTCCACTGGATTTTTTTGTGGGAGTGATTTTGAAAAACGGGACGGAAGTGGATCGGAGATCCATCTGGCAGTGCTAAGAGGATACAATGAGGCGTGCGGTGTCGGAAATTGATACCATGACGTACTCTCGGCCATGTGGAATGGATATGACATACGGATTACTTCAAGGTTTTGAGGCGCAATTACAAATATTCATACAATACATCGGAAGCCTCCGTGGCTTAGGCGGCAGCACGCCGGCCTCTCACCGCTGGGTCCGTGATTCAAATCCCGGTCACTCCATGTGAGATCTGTGCTGGACAAAACGGAGGCAGACAGGTTTTTCTCCGGGTACTCCAGTTTTCCCTGTCAAAATTTCATTCCAGCAGCACTCTCCACTATTATTTCATTTCATCTGTCATTCATTTAATCATTGCCCCAGAGGAGTGCGTCAGGCCTCGGCAGCCGGCACAGTTCATATCCTTGCCGCTAGATGGGGGCTTCATTAATTCCATTCCTGACCTGGTCGGAGACTGGAAGAAGGCTGTGGATTTCCATTTCCATACAATACATCATCTTCAAGTTGTCGTTCTTTGGTGTAAAAATATTCATTATCTCATATTATCTGAAAACAATTATGATTTATTAGGAGTCTGTTTTTCAATCTCTGGATAAGAGTGATCGGCATCCACTTCCCGAGTAAGTTTGCTCACTGTCATTCTGACGGTAAACGCTCATGTGAACTGTGGTGCCAACTGATTGAAGCACAAAGTACATGGCACATATTTATACGGGAAATAGGCAAGCCTTCATGAACTATTGCTGAACACAGTCACTTTACTCACAAGAGGGCCTAACCATAAGGCATTTTAAACTCAATTTCTCATTATCGAAACAAGCAAAATATAAATGAAACTTAATTCCGTAATGCAGTATTATTGGAACGTGGAAATAAGTCACCATCTTGTGCATAATTTTGCGTGGTCGAAATAGCCGTGGTGTTAGCGCCTCTGACTGTGAATCTAGAGATCTCGGGTTCGAATCCCGGACGGGATAGATATTTTTGCTACCAGATTATCATTTTCAAAGATATTACAATACCAATAGGACTCATTTTAACAGAATCCATATGAAATTACGTGTTGGTCTGTGAATCAAGAGGTCCGGGAACTGGGCAAGCCTTTCATGATCTACTGCTGTGCACATTGCATTTACTCGCAAGTTGGCCTATTTATAAGGAATTTAAGGTTACGAGCGGTGTCGCGTCTATTAATCTAGTTGATCCATATCGTATTCTTTATTTAAGCTAGTACTGATTGAAGCTACAAATCATCTAATAAAATGAGTTCCGTATTATAAACTACAATATCTGTAGAACACACCTTTTTACAATAGATTAATATTTGTGCCAATAATAGTATAAAATACCGGTGTATTAACAATTTCACGTGAGGTTTCTTCTATGTCAGATGTTACACATCATATGCGACTACTGTAAGGCTCCTATATATTTTTTTACTTTCAATTGGTCAACACAAAATAATTTGAATTACCGGAATATGTGAAGAAATAACTCACAAAAATTACATGTGATTAACATATACCAGGTGGTTCATTGTCCGTTCAATCTACCTACTGTATAAAAGTCCCGCATACACTACTGCTGTATTGGATGTCTTAATATCTGATTTCCACAGGGGTCACACTGCCTGCTGGCAGATTACGTCAGAATACGAAGGAATGACAACCTGACAGTCGCTCGCTACATGTTCCTCAGTGCCGCTAGTCCAATGCGCCCCATTGCGTTACGAAACCTAACATTGGAGAAGATAATAGGCTCATATGTGGTACAACAGAACGACAGTTGCTGGCAACATATTGACAATGGCTGGTGTATTCAGCAACGATAAGTACACGATCATTATACTAATCTAAGGACAAGCCGGTCGTAATGCCGTTGAAGATTGAGGTTTCTTAACACGATGATGATGATAATTGTTGTTCTAAGGGGCCTAACATCTAGGTTATCGGCCCCCAATGATCTGGGTGATAGCGAAAATGAGAATGAAATGGAAACCAGGGCGAAAATTATGTGAGACGGAAAATACGGACAAAGAGAAACTCAGATGGAAACAACTCACAATATGCTCTTACAAAAGGGAATTTAGAACGAAAAAGATTCACAAAAAGAATAGATTGAAAAAAGACCCATAAAACGTACGCTAGATTCAAAATACGTACAAAATGAAATGTAGCGTCGAAATACTTACAAAATGCAACTGAAATTCAAAATACTTACAAAATGCAAATGAGATCGAAAATACGTACGAAATGCAATTGAGGTTCAAAATACTTACAAAATGCAATTGAAATTGAAAATAAACAATGCAATTCAGATTGAAATATCCCAGTTCCAATCCAAATTATTCACAAAGTGCAATTGAAATTCAAAATACTTACAAAATGCAATTGAAATTGAAAATGCTTACAAAATATACGGTAGATTCAAACGACTCATGTGGATTGACAATACTGACAAAATGCAATTTAGATTGAAAATTCTTGGGAGATGCGGTTTAGGTTGAAAATACAAAATGCACTTGAAAATCAATAATCTCACTAAAATGTCCTGCGCCTACATTGAAAGACTTACTAAAAAGCAATTTAGATTGTCAATCTTTACAAAATGCAATTGGGGTTGAAATCAATCGCGAGATGTAATTTAGATCGATAAAACTTACAAAATGCAACGTAGACTAAAAATGCCTTAAAAATCGCTAAAAGGGAATTTAGATACACGGTGAACCAAGTAACAAAAACAAGATGTTCAGTAAAGAACATATAGCCTACTTTCTCCTAAATGCATGGGTATTGTTATAACTCTTTGTCCTTTTCAAGGAGTATAATTGAATGTTGGTTGTAGTAGCTTGTTGAAATACAACGTGCTATAGGGATATTAAACATGAATATGAGGTGCCCTTTGCTAGTGCTACCTCTGTAAAAAAAATCATTCAATTCGGTTTCACCGTGTTTGAATTGATCTGGGGAATGGATTTGCACACATACATGGCCGCTATTTGCAAACTATTGTGCTGATGACCTTGTAGTCAGTCATAAGATGCTTTCCACAAAAAGGCATGTTGTTGCAAAATCCGGTAGAGATCAAATTATTAGGATGGTCGAAATTTGATTTAAGCTTTTAACATTTGGGTGGCCGTCATTCCGTTTCCGTCAAGATGGCGGCGATATAAAACATGACACTGAGGGCCTTTTTCTAGTGCTACCTCTGTACCAAATTTCGTTCAATTCGGTTTCACCGTGTTTGAATTGATAGGGGGAATCGATTTGCACACATACTTGGCCACCATCTACAAACTATTGGGCTGATGATCTAGCAGTTTGGTCAGAATATGCTTCCCACATAAAGATTTGTTGTTACAAAATTTGGTAGAGACTAGATTATTAGGTTGGTCGTAATTACATTTTAGCCTTTAACATTTGGGTGGGCGCGATTACGTTTCCTTCATGATGGCGGTGATATAAAACATGACACTGAGGTGGCTTTTTCTAGTGCTACCTCTGTACCAAATTTCGTTCCATTCGGTTTCACCGTGTTCGAATTAATACGGGGAATCGATTTTCGCACAAAGATGGCCGCCATCCGACAAATATTAGGCTAATGACCTATTAGTTTGGTCAAAGGATGCTCCCTCCATAATGGTATGTTGATGCAAAATTTGGTAGAGATCGAATGATTAGGGTAATCGTAATTTGATTTAAGCTTTGAATATTTGTGTGGCCGCCATTACGTTTACGTCAAGATGGCGGCGATATAAAACATGACACTGAAGGACCCTTTGCTAGTGCTACCTCTGTACCAAATTTCATTCCATTCGGTTTCACCGGGTTCGAATTAATAGGGGTAATCGATGTTGACACAAAGATGGCCACCATCCGCAAAATGTTAGGCTAATGACCTATTAGATTTGTCAAAGGATGCTCCCTTCATAAAGGTATGTTGTTGCAAAATTTGGTAGAGATCGGATGATTAGGTTAGTCGTAATTTGATTTAAGCTTTGAACATTTGGGTGGCCGCCATTACGTTTCCGTCAAGATGGCGGCAATATAAAACATGACACTGGGGTGCCCTTTGCTAGTGCTACCTCTGTACCAAATTTCATTCCATTCGGTTTCACCGTGTTCGAATTAATAGGGGTAATCGATTTTGACACAAAGATGGCTGCCATCCGCAAACTAGTAGGCTAATGACCGATTAGATTTGTCAAAGGATGCTCCCTCCATAAAGGTATGTTGTTGCAAAATTTGGTAGAGATCGGATGATTAGGTTAGTCATAATTTGATTTAAGCTTTGAACATTTGTGTGGCCGCCATTACGTTTCAATTTTGACATAAAGATGGCCACCATCCGCAAACTATTAGGCTAATGGCCTATTAGATTGGTCAAAGGATGCTCCCTCCATAAAGGTATGTTGTTGCAAAGTTTGGTAGAGATCGGATGGTTATGTTAGTCGTAATTTAACTTAAGCTTTGAACATTTGTGTGGCCGCCATTACGTTTCTGTCAAGATGGCGGCGATATAAAACATGACACTGAGGTGCCCTTTGCTAGTGCTACCTCTGTACCAAATTTCGTTCTATTCGGTTTCACCGTGTTCGAATTAATAGGGGGAATCGATTTTCACACAAAGATGGCCGCCATCCGCAAACTATTACACTGCTGGCCTATTGGTTTGGTCAAAGGAAGCTCCCCCCATAAAGGTATGTTGTTGCAAAATTTGGTAGAGATCGGATGATTAGGTTAGTCGTAATTTGATTTAAGCTTTGAACATTTGTGTGGCCGCCATTACGTTTCCCTCAAGATGGAGGCGATATAAAACATGACACTGAGGTGTCCTTTGCTAGTGCTACCTTTGTACCAAATTTCGTTCAATTCGCATTCACCGTGTTCGAATTGATAGGGGGGGGGACAGACATTCAGAGTACACACACTCACACACACACAGACACACACACACACACACAGACACACACACACAGACTCACACACACACAGACAGACACACTTTTTTCGCCCTGTGTTGATCTCATAAGTCTACTTTCATTTTTTGCAAAAATCGAAAGTAGGCTAAAAAGGCTAATGAGATCACCTTTTGTCCGTGTGTCTGTGTGTGCGTGTGTGTGTGCCCCCCCCCCTAATAACTTATAAACGACTGGAGCGATTTCAATGAAACTCGGTAAGATCAAAGCACCATTCTGGGCGACTTCGACCGTGCCGTTAAAATTTTATTGTGTCTCACCAATCCAACATGGCGGCTGTGCGAAATTTCTCACCAGCTTTCAGTATCTCCGAAACTATTACCGATATCACCCTGAAATTGTGTGCGGTAATACTAGAAAATCTCCTATGCGACTTTCAAAAACCTGGTAACTACAAAACCAACATGGCGGCCAAGCGAAGTTGAGACTTTTAAATAGACGTTTCTCGTGATTTAACCATCCAAACGTAATGAAACTCGGTAGAGCAGCAAATGTTTATACACATTGTAATGCACTGGCGTCTAATTTAGTTGAATTGTTTACATAACCTCAAAATGGCGGTTGTTCGAAATATTTAACTGGCATTCCATATCTCCGAAACTATTACTGACATCACCCTGAAATTTTGTTGGGTTATAAAAAGCACTAGTACAAGTTTATCTATGTAACTGTCATAAACCTGTAAAGTACAAAACGAACATGGCGGCCAAGCGATGTTGAAACCTTTTAATAGACTTTTCTCGTGATTTAACTCTCTGAGCTCAGTGTAATGTGGTAGAGTAAATGATTATACATATTGTAATGCACTGGCGTCTAATTTAGTTCAATTGTTTACATAACCTCAAGATGGCGGCTGTGCGAAATTTTAACATTAAGCTTTTATTTCTTGGGTCGTAATCTTACGATTGAAGTGAAAGTTTGAATAATGAACCTACGCAATAATTTTCCTTTAATGGTACATAACTCTATGTTCTATACATATAACAATCCAAAATGGCGAGCATCCGAAATATTTAGACAGTTCTCAATTTCTACGAATTTTTTACAGCAATCAAACTTTTTTTAAATGTTCATAGAGGCTATGAACTTAAGTTCAAATATAGGACTTTTAGTAACCTGGTGAGCACAAATCCAATATGGCGGCGATGCGAAATATAAATATTTAAATGGATGTTTCTCGCTATTTTACCATCCGAGTGCAGTGAAATTTTGCACGTTAAATGCTTATACAAATGTTAATCCACTGGCATCTAATTTATTTCAATTGTTTTCATAACCACAAGATAGCAGCTGTGCGAAATTTTAAAATCTCGTTTTTACTTCTTGTGTTCTAATCGTGCGATTGAAGTTTGAATACCACACGTACAAAATAATCTTCATGTAATAGTACATAAATAAAAATCCAACCTGGTGACCATCTGAAATATTTATACGGTTCTCAATATCTACGAATCAATCACAACCTTCAAACTGAAATTTTGTATGTTGATAGAAGCAATTAACATGAGTAGGATATATGAAAATGGGCTGTATAGTTCTTCAAGGAACTATTTGTTTCTATTTATGATAAAATCACTGGAAAACATACAATCCTTTAGATAATCACATTGAATTGCTGAAAAAAAAAATCAGTGAAATTTTGTGTGATGATGGAAGCAATTAACATGAGTAGGATATATGAAAATGGGCTGTATAGTTCTTCAAGGAACTACTTGTTTCTATCTATGATAAAATCACTGTAAAACATACAATCCTTTATTTAATCACATTGAATTGCTGAAAGAAATTCAGAGCGCTATGGTTAATACTTCTTGAGAATTAGGAACATTTCTTTCTTAATTAAATTGGAAGCAAATAAATGAATTTTAAAGTAAAAAATTATAAACAAATAATCTTAAGAATGCGAGATTTTTCGCATTGGTCCACAAGTTCTAATAATTTCACAACGTAACTAGTTGTGCGCCATTGGCTGATGTTTCTTTCTCTCTCTGTCACTCATTTCATTGACATTAGGGTATTATATAAATGGTTGTGTCCAGATTGCGGTCATTCCAGATTGCGGTCATTCCAGATTGCGTTCACCTCATTAGCAGTCCAGATTGCGGTCATTCCAGATTGCGGTCATTCCAGATTGCGTTCACCTCATTAGCAGTCCAGATTGCGGTCATTCCAGATTGCGTTCACCTCATAAGCAGTCCAGATTGCGGTCACTTCTATTTTAGGGAAAAACTATAAACATTTTATCGTCCAGATTGCGATCACTTTTCTTGGGAGACCGGTCCTTGGATCTTGGATCTTCCCGACTGACTCATACATTCCATAAGTTTTGTGGATAACAAGGGGAAACTGATATTTCACTACCTAACCAAAGAATACAGTTCAGTGTTCAGCTGAGCACAGCCCATAAAACTTCGCTTAAAAAAATCAAGTCCCCTCCCAATCTGACAGCACCTCGTAAAGCAATGATTATAACATTTTCAGTCTTAAGAATAGAAACGTTTCAGGATCGGAATCAACGACCTTCACTTTCAACAAAATTGTTGTAACGGGAAATTTTATACTTATAGGGTGTAATTTTTAATTCCCGCCCCTCCTCTCCCATTTGAGGCCCGAGGTATCTATTTTTATAATTCTTTTCATTATTTTCATTGCCTCGAAAAATTCGTCCCGTAAAAGTAATTTGTTCTGCGTTTGATTATAAATCCCCCAAATTGTTGATAAACACCACATTTACTCGTTCTGTATTGTCTGTAACTATAACCAGTCAGTAAAACACACAGCTTACACTTCTCCGTTTCAATAAACTCCATAACGATACAGAACATGGTTAGTAAACAGAAAAATTAAACACTAAGGTTGCAGCTAATGTAGTGTATCAGGACTAAAGAGACTGACACATGACATGTACCTCAACATTGGCAAGAGGGGTGGAAGTGAAAGGTGGGGAAATCCCCAGGGGAGTTACAACCAGACCGGTCTCCGAAGAAAAGTGATCGCAATCTGGACGCTGGAATGTTTATAGTTCTTCCCTAAAATGAAAGTGACCGCAATATGGAATGCTAATGAGGTGAACGCAACCTGGAATGACCTCAATCAGGAAGACACCATTTAAATTAAATATAGCACAAATTGATAGATGTGATCCCAGGAAGCGCAATGCTAACGCAATTCGGTGGCACATTAAATTGTCATGAAGGATTACACGCGCCCCGAGCCTCCAAATGTGTTTACTGGTTCCACTTTGCACCAACAAATGTCGCCACCTGCCTCCACTAATAAAATAACGTTCTGGATTTATCAGCTGTTCTCTCGGGAAACGGTGGGTTTATGAACATGCGCTGATGTTTATTAAATGCACACTTTGGATCATGACGCCTTCCTGTCCATATGTGTCACACATGAGAACAATTTTCATTTCGCATTAACTATATCACAAATAGAAGAGAAAAAATGTCTAAACCAATCCCTTAACCCCAGCAGTACCAACGGGGGGTATTTTATGCCCACCATTTCGATTTTTCTAAACTTTCAGTGTAATATATGTTTCTTATGCATCATGAAAGAGAAGTAATTGTCCATAATTAGCTCTGTCATTGTACCATTCAATTGCTTTATTAATTTTTTATCATCTGTAAAAGCTAAATGCCACCTTAATAGCTGTAACCTGGAACTTTCAAAGCCGCTATACCATATTTTCAAGAGGCAGTGCTGTTTAGGACAATTTCTCGCTTTCATCAACAAAATGTTTTGTAAACTATGTTAGTAATATTTGTATTTGCTTGGGTTTTAATCTACAACCCTAATGTACCTCTGATAAAATAGGGTTCCTGTATTCTTTTTTTATATTTAATAATAATAATAATAATAATAATAATAATAATAATAATAATAATAATAAGGCGTCACAACCACGAATTATACAAGCACGTGGAGAAGATCAGTGACACGATTCGAAAAAGAAGGATTGCCTTTCATAGCCACGTGACACGAATGAGCCCAGGCAGGATATCAAAACGGATATTGACGTACTTTCAGGATAAGAAATCCAAAGGGGCATGGTTCACGGAAGTTGAGAAAGATCTACGTGAAATGGAAATTTCCCCTAAAGATATCCAGGAGCGTGTTCCACTTCAGGAAAAACTACGTACGCACAAAGGTTTCCAGGAAAAGCCGAAGCTGAAGACAGGGAAGGTGTGGTCCCAAGAGAGAAAAGAACAACACCGGAGACGAATGCGGGAACACTGGGCGGTAGTTAAAGCTCGGAAGAAGAGACAGTTGAACTGACGTGGTCCCTAGTTGGCCGAATCGAAGAAAGAAGAAGAAGAAGAATAGCAACAAAGTGAACAAAACCACAATGATCTGTGCTTCATGCAAGAGATACCGTGTGGAAAGCATAGCAACAAGACAATCATTTGTGCAAAGTTCAATGATGATTCAGAAGGAAGAAATCCATGTACTGAACATTATTGCTTAATGTAAAAAAGAAAATCCTTGAGGCATACCAAAGCAGACAAATTTGTGTGTGAATATGATTTAATCTAGATTACTCTTGTTGTTGTTTGTGGTCCATATGATAACTTAACTCAAAATAAAAGCTATAATGTAAAATAGAACAAATTAGTTCGGTGGTCACAAAATCCCCCCCTCCCGTCGGTAGTTCGCGTTTCAAACAAGTAGTTCTGTGAAGAACTATACAGCCTATATACATATATCCGACTTATGCTAATTGCCTCTATCTACATACAAAATTTCAGTTTGATTGCTGTAATAGATTCGTAAATATTGTGAACCGACTATTTCGGATGGTCACCATGTTGGATTTTATATATGTAGATCCTTGAGTTATGTAATGTTACATGAAGATTATTGTGTACGTGTAGCATTCAAATTTCAATCGCATTATTAGGACACAAGAAGTAACAAGGAGATTTTAAAATTTCGCACAGCTGCCATCTTGAGGTTATGTAAACAATTAAACTAAATTAGATACCAGTGCATTACAATGTGTATAAACATTTCCTGTACCAGATTTTATTGCGGTTGGAACATTAAAAAGCGAGAAAGGTCTATTTAAAATTTTCAAATTCGCTTGGCCGCCATGTTCGTTTTGTAGTTAAGCGGTTTTTGAAAGTCTTATAGATGAACATCCAATAGTGCCCTTTATCTCCGTACAAAATTTGAGGGTGATACCGCTAATAGTTTCAGAGATATAGAATGCCGGTGAAATATTTCGCACATCCGCCAGCTTGTGGTTATGTAAACAATTGAACGAAGTTGGATGTCGGTGCATTACAATGTGTATAAACATATACTGTACAAAGTTTCATTGCGTTTGGATGGTTAAATCGCGAGAAACGTCTATTTAAAAGTCGCAAATTCGCGTGGCCGCCATGTTGGTTTTGTAGTTACCAGTTTTTCAAAAGTCGCATAGGTGAACTTCTAGTAGTTCCCTTTATCACCGTAATAAATTCCAGGGTGATATCGGGAATAGTTTCGGATATATTGAATGCTGGTGAAATAATTCGCACAGCCGCCATGTTGTATTGGTGAGACGTAACAAAATTTAAAGGGCACGGTCGGGGTCGTCCGGAATAGTGCTATACACTTAACGAGTTTCATTGAAATCGCTCCAGCCGTTTAGAAGTTATTAGGGGACACACACACACACACACACACCTCACACACGCACACACACACACACACACACGGACAAAAGGTGATCTCATCAGCCATTTTTTTCAAAATTGAGAATAGGCTAAAAATGACAATTTTTCTAAATACCCTAAAATTACTAAATATTATTCAATGGTCAAATTTATTTTACTAAGTTCTTCTATTTAACCCATTATAATGTTCTGAACTAGAATCGTGCAATTATCTGCAACAAACAGAATGTAGGAGGTTCTTATTATGAGGGGTGTTCAAATCAAAAGGTACGAAACGATGCTGTGGGTACAATTTATTAGTTATTCTAAAGTAATCACCACAGGCCTGTGCACAGGTGTTCCATTGCTTAACTAGCCGCAGGATTCCCTGTTCCCAGAAGTCTTGTGGTTGTGACAGGAGCCAATCCTGTACGATGTCCTTAGTTCGTCGTCCGATTGGAAAAGTTTTCCTTTGAGATGTTTCTGGTACTCATCGACCCTTCCATTAGTCATTTTCAAGAAAATTTTCAAATTCTTTTTATTGACTTATTCGATACTATGTCCTCTCTAGTTTCCAAAAATATATAGTTTATACTAGTTTTTATTGTTGTTTAGCTCATTTATATTCACTTTAATGATCGGTGTGCACGCTTTTCAGCAGCTGTCACTTTGACGCATAAGTGCAGCAGATAAAGCACACATTAATCTGGCTTTGAAACAGTCTACTCCAGAACTAAAACAATGTAGGAGATACTCACGGTTCGGGGAATGCAGAAGATTAGCCTAAAATCCAAAGAAAAGGCAGTTTTCTGGAGTTGAAAAGTAAGACTCTTTACTCTAAATGTGTACCTCAACTTTAAGTTACGATTTGTCACACTTCATTTTTTTCAATATTTGTCTTGACTTGGGCAGTTAAAATGTCCACATAGAATGCTGATATTAGTTTCATTTAAAAACTAAAATGTAGACAAATAATGCAGCTATGTTGTAAAGCAGAATGAATTAATTTATTTCTTCAATCAAAATAACGTAAATTGTAAAACAAAGCTAATATATTTGCCTCAATCAATGATACAAAAACGATTCTGCTATACAACATTCTGAACATACAGCAGATCAATTTGCAACAACAATGGCACAATTAATTTGAAAAGGATCAAAGATATCGCGTCCCAAAAATGCACCTTACTTTTGTGATTAATCTTTGAAAAAGACCCACCAAATTTATTTAATTTTTATTTTTTGGCAAAAATCCACTAGTTTATATTCTTGGAATCAGTGATATCAATTTCAAGAAAATGAAATAACTTGTAGTGAAAGGTCTTCAGTAGTGTTGATGAGTACCTTAACGGACCAAAGAGATGGAAGTTGCAGGGTGACAAGTCCGGACTGTAGGGCGAATCCTCGAGTTGCTCCCACTTGAACGTGGCCAATACACCTTGTGTGACGTTAGAGTGCTGTGGGCGAGCGTTATCATGGAACAGAATAACTCCCTTCGTGAGCAGTCCAGGCTGTTTGTTCTTGATGGACTTGCGTAGGCTAGGGAGTGTCGCACAATACACGTCACTGTTAATGGTTCCTCTTAAGAGGAAACGATTCCAATCGGACGACGTATTATAGGACACCATACAGGATTGGCTCTTGTCTCAACCACAATACTTCTGGGAACAGGGAATCCTGCGGCTCCAGGGGCAGATGACCTCATATTTCCACCCCTTAAAACAACAATAACTGAACTTATCCTGCGGCTAATGAGGAAATGGGAGACCTGTGCACAGGCCTGTGGTGATTACTTTTGAATAAAAAAAATCAATTGTACACAGAGTATCGTTTCGTACCTTTTAATTTGAACACCCATAATAACAAGAAGTTCCGTAACGAACTAACGAGCCTACTTTTCTTAAAATTAAGAATCATGCCAATGATTAATCTATAGTATATGAACCTATCTAGAATAATGACGAAATTAAGTTGGTAATATCGAAATGTTTAATTAGTTAGAAATATACCTGGTATAATGTAGCCTAATAGAGCACTACAGTTGGCAGCCCTGGTGACTGAATAAATTCTTAGTTCCATCTCTTAAGGTTCAGAAAACAACATTTGGTTGAAGTCCAATGTACGTTACATGCAGTTAGACATTGGATCTATCAGCACGCGTAAAAGCATGTTGGCAACAATGTCATGCGTGTGCTGGTCAGAAATAATCTGAAATATTATGATATCTTGTTGTGTCAATTTTGGATGAAATCCATTTGTTAGTATATAGAAGTTACATGTATTTTAATATTGGACATATCAGCACTGACTTATATGAATTACTCCAAATTAATCTAAAATGTCAGGTACTATACGTGTGCATAGTTTAAAGCTGTCGACTTGCATACTTTCTGATATATTGGTATTTGGATTTAAAAAAAATAGAGAGAGCAATTATTAACAGTTGGCAGCCCTGGTGGCTCTTAAGAATACGCTCAGTCATATGTGTTTATGTACACATATTACATACAAAATTTGATTGAAATCCAATTGATAGTGTAGAAGTTATATGCAATTAAAATTGGACATATCAGAAGGCTTAACATTATTTTTTCAACACTGTCATGTATGGCCTCCTGGAAATTAAACTGAAATAGTATTATCTACATGTGTGCCAATTTTAGAATAGCTCCTATGCATACCTTCCATGATATGCAGCTTGGAGCTCAAATTTCTAGTGCGTTTTTTCAGCAGTTGGTAGCACTGACATCATTTTCAAATATGGGCTTGAAATATTCCGGTAAACATCTTTACTCATACTAAATTTGGTTTCGATTGCTGCAGCCGTTTAGGAGTTGATAGGGACACACACACACACACACACACACACACACACAGCCAGACAGACAGACAGACAGACACATTTTCCCGGATCCATCTCATAAGTCTACTTTTTCCTCATTTTTGCAAAATGTGAAAAGTAGGCTAAAAATGCAATTTTATCATTGTTTAAGATAAACAAGGTGGTCCGGGCGGGGACATTAAGATCCCGCCGATGAGCCAGCTTGGTGTCCTAGGCGAAACCCCACACAAGACACGGCACAAACCTAGAAGAATTGCTGAGTTTTAATTCACCGGCCGTGAAAGCCAATACACCATCTTTTTGGAAGCCTTTATAGGGAGGTTAAAGCTGCTTGAGCTTTTAGTTCTCGCAGTGAAGTAGTGCAGTTGCACTTTATATAAAGGGAGGTAGCGCGCTGTTCGTTACTCCTGTAGAATTCCGGGCGAAAACACCAAGATCCCGCCGATGAGTCAGCTTGGTGTCCTAGGCGGAACTCCACACAAGACACGGCACAAACCTAGAAGTTTGCTGAGTTTTAAACCTAGAAGAATTGCTGAGTTTTAAGGTGGCTAAAGTTTTCAAAGTATGCTGTGAACTAGGAACTGTGGGAAATTATATGGAAAGTAGCATAAGGAATGAGATCTGAACAAAATAAAATGTATCATTAGAAAGTTCAAATCCATATAATAATTTGGCACAAAAACATTTTGAAACTGTTCAAAATTGTGGGCATTCCGGTGCTCCCTAAACATCCCTTGGGCAAACTACTCAGTCTCAGTTGTTGCTGTTAGTTCATTAGGGGTTGGGATGTCTTGATTATCAGCCCTGTCTACTTAAATGGGTGTTGAACTTGTCTGATGATCTGTGTATCAATCATTGAAGTTGTGTATCGTGCTGGATTAGAGGCCGGCATAGGCTATATGACCACCTCGTGGTGCAGAGGCTAGCGTTGTTGGCTGTCACCCCCGAGGTACCGGGTTTGATCCCCGGCTATCCCAGAAATTTAAAAGTCTTGGTATGGTCTGGTACGGGGTCTCCCAGCCTCGTGATGCAAAATGGGAACCTGCCGGATGCTATGGCAGGAGAACGAGGAGTGGAAAGTAACTGGCCACCCTACCACCCGCCAACTCCGGCTCGGGATGACTGGTTAGTGATCGCTTGACGAAGTCAAGGGCTGTAATTTAGGTCGCCTACGTCCCTGGAGGGGATATGGCTCTCTAATTTTAAAAAAATAGGTTACATGTCCTGGGAATTGAAATACGGTAATTTCCATATTAGCGTCGGAATTCTAACCTGCGATTTCCGGCCCTGCTGCAGGTACCGATTGCGATGGTGCGCAATTTAACGCGTAATAGACACTATTATGAATGCAGAGAACGAAGACTATCTTCAATAATAAACACTGTGGAGCCAGACAGTGCAGTGTAGGCGATCGTGTCCCGGCAGCACGTGGGCTTGAGGAGAAACTGTGGGCTGCATCTAGAAGGAGATAGTTATCTCGTTAAAGAATGTGTTACAGCTACGCAAGGATTTAACACCCCAACCTCCTCTATAATCCTCTCAAATCTTGACAACTTCATCTCACCAGTGTGGTTAGTAAGGGAAGGATTCGTTTTTGTTCTTAAATCATGATGAAAATCATTATCATCATCAACATCAGTTTATCTGGCTGATGGCAGGTTTCCTCATGGTCTGTCTCCCCACCTTATCCGGTCTTCAGCAGCACGTTTCATCATCTCATACGATTTATCAATCTTGATGAAATCCAGCATCTGATGATGATGATGATAATTGTTGTTTTAAGGGGCCTAACATCTAGGTTATCGGCCCCTAATGGTTTGGGTGATCGTGAAGATGATAATGAAATATAAACTATAACTAAAACTAACTACTAAATACTAGAAGAAGAAATGGAAAACAAAAGGAGAATAAGGCAAATAAAGGACAGGAGGAAAAGAAATGCCGTCAACCCTCGAAGAAAGCGGATTGAGGGACTTGGAAGGAAGGAGAGCCACGAAAGGTGGAATGAGGAGAGGGTCCACCCCACGGGTAATAGATAATAGGGGGAAAACCGGACCCAGCTCAGGCATCCCTCGGGGTCACCAACACCTGAACTCACCAGCCGTGAGCCCTTGAGGGTGTAGCAATATCTAGGGTGCACCACAAGTGATGGGGCTACATACACCCTGCCTCCTTGAGGGCCTTGAGCAGAAGGCAGGAGATAACAGGAAATGAAAAAGAAGGCTGACCCCCCCGCAGAAGGAGGGTATAACAAAAGATGAGACAAGGGCCAATTAAGGCGGGAAAGGAAGACTCCCTAGGCCTTGGATACCCTTATACCGTCGGGGCGGAAGAGAACAAAAGTTGACCAAGTGAGGTCGACAGAAAAAAGACGGAGAGGAGCCTGGCACAAGTAAGAGAGAGCAATGCCGGGCTCAGTGGGGCCCCATGGTCGCCAACCCACGTTCCACTAGATGTGAGCCCCTGGGGGGTATTTTATTTCTTTAGTGCATAAATCAATAAATCAAATCAATAAATGTAAAACAAAAAATAATGGAATTCAGACGAGAGATATCAGACACCCCACACCCGCCTACCTATTGACGTTAAATTGGCAGGTTAAAAGCGATTGGAAGTAGAAGGCTCCTGCTCCTTAGGAAGCAAAATAGCCAGTGATGGACGAAGCAAAGATGATATATAAAGAGGTTGTCTCACGGAATGAATGCATTTTTAACGAAAATCAATCTGTTAATATCAAATATAGACTTAGGTATTAGAAAGTCATTTTTAAAAGGCTTTGTCTGGAGCGTGGTGCTCTATGGAAGCGAAACTTGGAAGCATTTGAAATGTGGAGTTACATGATGATGATGATGATAACATCTATGTTATCGGCCCCTAATGATCTGGGTGAGAGCGAAAATGTTAATGAAATGGAAACCAGAACGAAAATTAAGTGAGACGGAAAATACCGACAAAAAGGAACTCAGATTGAAACAACTCACAAAATGTTCTTACAAAAGGGAATTTAGAACGAAAAGATTCACAAAAAGAATAGATTGAAAAATACCCACAAAATGTAGGCTAGGTTCAAAATACGTACAAAATGCAATGTAGCGTCGAAATACTTACAAAATGCAATTGAAATTCAAAACACTTACAAAATGCAAATGAGATCGAAAGTACGTACAAAATGCAATTGAGGTTCACACTACTTACAATACGCAATTGAAATTGAAAATACACAATGCAATTCAGATTCAAATATCCCAGTTTCAATCCAAATTATTCACAAAGTGCAATTGAAATTCAAAATACTTACAAAAGGCAATTGAAATTGAAAATGCTTACAAAATGTACGGTAGATTCAAACGACTCATGTGGATTGACAATACTTACAAAATGCAATTTAGATTGAAAATACTTGACAAAATGTAATTTAGATTCAAAATACCCACAAAATGCAATTAAGAATCAAAACATGTGCAAAATGCCCAACAAACAAAATGCAATTTAGATTCAAAATTCGTGCGAAATGCGGTTTTGGTTGAAAATACTTACAAAATGCAATTGAAATTCAAAATTCTCACTAAAAGGCCCGGCTACCTGCATTGAAAGACTCACCAGTAAGCAATTTAGATTGTCAATCATTACAAAATGCAATTGAAGTTGAAAACAACCGCGAGATATAATTTAGATCGAAAAAACTTACAAAATGCAACGTAGATTAAAAATGCCTTAAAAATCGCTAGAAGGGAATTTAGACACACGGTGAACCAAGTAACAAAAGCAGTGCGGGAATCTTAAAGAGAAAAGTAAATATAAGGAAAAGAGGAGGGGAGAGGAGAGGAGAGGAGAGGGGGAGAGGAGAAGGTCCGCCCCAAAGGGAAGGGACAAAAGGGGAAAACGGACCCAGATCAGGAATCCCTCAGGGGCGCCAACTCCGGAACTCACCAGCCGTGAGCCCCTGAGGGTGTAGCAATATCGACGGTGCACCAGAAGTGGTGGGGCTACATACACCCTGCCTCCTTAAGGGCCTTGAGCACAAGGCAGGAGGTAAAAGGAAAAGAAAAAGAAGGCTGACCCCTCACAGAAGGAGGGTATCAGGAAAGATGAGACAAGGGCCAATTAAGGCGGGAAAGTGAAAGACTCCCTAGGCCTCGGATAACCTAATACCGTCGGGCTCGGAAGAGAACAAGAGTTGACCAAGGGAGGTCGACAGGAAAGAAGACGTGTGGTGTTACAGGAGAATGATGAAAGTCAGATGGGTAGATAGAGTAACAAAAGAAGAGGTATTAAGACGAGCGGGAGAGGAGAGATGTTTCTGGCGACTGCTATTGAAGGGAAGATATAGGTTGCTGGGACACACTTGAAGTTTCGTTTTTCCAAAATAAAGAGATCTTATCATCAATTTTGACATTCGAATGAAGGTTTTAGCATTCGGATGGCCGTAATTTTGTTTTTGTTAAGGTACGCCGATATGAAACGTGACACAGAGGGGCCTTTTAATTCGGTTTCGTCAACTGTAGGGGTAGACCAAGGTTAGAATATGTTAAACAGATTGCCTCCGATGTAGGGTGTCGGAGTTATGTAGAGGTGAAACGATTAGCTCAGGACAGGGAGGCATGGAGAGCTGCATCAAACCAGTCAAAAGACTGAAGACTCAAACAACATTTGGGAGTTCATAGCGGGAGCAGAGACATGCATACATACATACTGACAGACACACGGACATTTGATTTGACCCGTGTAGATGTCATAAGTCTACTTTCATTATTTACAAAATCGAGATTTGCTATTAGGTCCCAATTTGGCCGCCAGCACTTTTGTCTCAAACGTATATTATTCATTCATTCATTCATTTATTTGCAATTGGGGGTGTGTTCCCCGGTGGCAAATTGGATATGCAGGGTCTTTCATATAAAATAAGAGCGCCAAGCGGCAGCTTTGTTAACCGTGGCTGCTGTCGTCTTGGCCGAGCTTTTGGCGCGCCAAGGCACCCTGCTTTGAGCGTGTGTACAATCCTATATGATGCAGCGGCCTTGCTAGCGTGTGTACAATGCTGAAATCTTCCTTTAGTTAGTTAGTTAGTTAGTTAGTTAGTTATTTTTGATGAAACCGAAACCCCTACTTGTGCTAATTTTGTGAGTGATTTATTCGGAGACCGTTCAAGATGCTCGCCAATGTCATCTAGCTCATCCTCTGTTAAAACTGTTCGTGTGCGGGCATGTGTTTTATTGAGTACCGAGCCAGTAGTGTCAAACTTATTTGCAATTACGTGAATCTGTGCTAGTGAAGGTGGCACTTTATCAGGAAATTGCTGAACAAATGCATCACGTACCCGCCGAGCCGACTCGTACTTAAAATAAGTTTTACATAAAAAAATACGATGTTGCAATGATAACTATCTCACCATGTTAGCACTTGAGGTTTTGACTGGCGACTGAGCAACTGCACGCTTATTGCAAGGTCAAGTTTGGTAATGCCAATCTGTTATTTTTGTACAGTCCATCGGAACTTTGGGGGGGGGGGACCAGCCATCGTATGTACTATGCGCGCGCTTTCAATACTATAGGGGTTTCGGTTTCATCAACAATAACTAACTAACTAAATACGATTTCAGCATTGTACACACGCTAGCAAAGCCGCTGCATCATACAGGATTGTACACACGCTTAAAGCAGGGTGCCTTGGCGCGCCAAAAGCTCGGTCAAGGTGACCGCAGTTACGGTTAGCAAAGCCGCCGCTTGGCACTCTTATTTTATATGAAAGACCCTGTACGTAACAAATAAATAATTATACACAATAATTCAATAACAATTAAACAAATAAACGGGTCGTGGAATGCCAGGATGGTTAAGTGGAACCGGGCCTCGCAGTGCATGTGTGAACCATCGGGTCCGAGTAACTTCTTGTTCATCGCTCTAGTAATAGCGGCGTTATTAGTTATAGGTGGAGTAGAAGTAAATCCAGGTCCTGCTACTTCTAGTGTTACCCTGGTGTCGGATATACAGTCGTACATTATGCAACGAGCCTATAGATGGCAATAATTATGACACGAGTATGTTTATAACACGAGCGTAGCGAGTTTTATAATTTCCATACGAGTGTCTTAATTACCATTATAGGCGAGTTGCATACGACTGTTTATGTTCGACGATAACTATAACTTTATTATATATTTTAACATAAATATTCATAAATATATGTGGGTTCAGTAACTTCAGTTAGTGAACAGAGCGCCCTGGGTGGTTTGCTGACTGAACAGAGCGCATGTGTGGGTCAAATAATTTCGAAACAGAGACCATTTATTTTGCTTGGCAAGGCTATTGTTTACAGTCTGCATGATGTCTAGTGCCGATCAGAACTAGCATTCACTAATATTGTCACCGAAGTCGTTTGAAAGCAATGCGCTGTGTGGAAATTGGAGTTGGGAATATTAAGGTACAGTGCTATTTCTTGTCTCATATTCGTCAGTTTATTTACGCGAACATATGAGACGGTGCACTTTCCATGTCGGAATTTATATAGGAGGATGCTGGAGGTAGATTCATAAATTGCTTGCATATGTCATAGTCTTTTCTTGTTACCGTAAAGGCTCGTGCTGATTTTGTCTTTGTGTCTGGGATTGTAACTACAATGGTTGATCCGATATCCAATTCGAACTTTCAAATCATGTAATTCATGTCCGACATGTTGGATTTCTGCGCATGCGCGAAGCTATCCATACCTAATTGGTCAATGAATGAGCTCTGATTCGCTGGAGAAACTGTCTGATAATGAAGAATAGTAGACTACTATAATGACCCTCATTATGATACAGTTTTCTGACATATACTATTTACATTTCGACATCGTCGAACATAAACGTGTCTATAAAGTGTTCTACGTGTAGCAAAGTGATGAGCGGTTTGTGAGAGACATAGTTTCACTTTGGCTGTGTTCGCTGAAGAAGGACGAATGTGAGACAGGTAATTGGTTCTGTAAAAACTGTGGGATATTATTGTCAAGGTCCGAGGAGAACAATATTGTTCAATAAGGGAGAACAACAGGGGTGATGAATGAGAGGAAGTAGGGGAAGTGTTAGACTCAGTTGGTACCCATGATGTGGTACCAAATATATCCCTGTCTCCTAAATTGAATAGCAACTAGCAGGAATACTTATTCAACGTTGTAGCGCAGAGCTTATTTAGAGACGGCCCAAGACGCGTCCCCTGTGGTACACCTAAATGATGCATGGCGCAAGTAATGGAGTGGTGATGCGCGTGGCTCTGTCCAGTCCGTGGGGTGTCCTAGGTAATTACATCCAGAGTGCCCGGGTTCATTACTCGCCGCTTCCCAACCTCGGAGTAATTCACAAATTATACTGGAGACAGCAGGTCAGGCAGCTGGTTGGCTTCATGCCCAGTCTAGGCAGGCTCAAAGCTTGTCATTCTCTGCAGGCGTTCCCTGAGATTTCGTTCCTGGAAATACCCCTATACGTATTCTCGTCTATTAGCCTACCAGGCAGGAAATTACGATTATAACTGGGGATCTGAATTCTTTGAAGTAAGACCTCCTAATTTCATCTACAGTAGGACTGCCCAACCTACGGCTCGCGGGCCGGATATGGCCCTCGAGACTATTTTGTCCACCCCGCGCTGTGTCGCCAAAACTTTGAAACATGTTCCAGTCATCACACAATACTAAATTATCATGAACTCTTTGTGATTCATGTTGTATGAGTGTATTGAATACCATCGTACTTCTATTTTAAAGGGATGGTTGGTTGGTTCCTCAGATAAGAGGCCGCGACAACGCCGTCATGTAGCACCGTGTACTTCGGGTGTGTGTAGAATCTGTCTGATAACCGGTGTTAATTCGAGTAAGGACTGCAGACTTTGAATTTTTCAAGTAGTTCCTACATTTGCCGCCAAACGCCTCCGTCAACAACTACTAGTTCAGAACTTGGCTACTAGACGCCACCGCAGTCGGCTCCTGGCGACAAACGTAGGAACCTGAGCGTTGTTTACATTTTTAACCTAATTTAGCTCCATACAGGTGTAATTAGTGGAAGGTCCTTTAACATGCCATAAATCTATGTATGACATGAGACCGCCGGCTTTACTCCCCCCCCACCGAAGGAAGGCATAATGAGGGATATTTAACGCTCTTAAAAATCCGACGACTTCAGCCGGGTTTGAACCCACGATCTTGGGCATAGAAGCTCAGCATGCTAGCAACTACGTCACCGAAGCTGCAATATTTTAAAGGGATTCATTTAAAAATATTTTAATTTAATTTTAGTGGTTTTATTTTTTTTATCCACTACAAATAAATATAGAAAATGGCAACAATACTAAGAAAACTAAGCCCAGATAGAGGAGACGCAAGAAAAGCTGCGCAGATCTTCGGCCATGTTCGGGGGTTCGGGTGTGCTCGGTAATGGCATACAACGCCCCTCCTACTTCTCGGCAGTAGCTCGCTAGCAGCAGTTCAGAACGGATCGTCTGCCCAGGCTTGGCAGGCTGAACTGTGACTGGGTTCACGCTTGGTTTACAGTTGAAGACCGCGTCTAGGAGGGAGCCGCGTTGTTGAAGAATGGAGTGTGCAGTGAGCCCGGTAATCAGCATTCGGGGGACACACAGGAGCCCCGCAATGAGCATTAAAATACGCCGATTGATATTGGTCTCTGCGCATCGTTGAGTTTCGGCAAGCTCTTCTTGCGTCTACTCTAGCTACAAAACTCAGCATATTTTACCTATATTCAAAATATATTTTCCTTACCCCTCAAAAACCCGGAGTGTTAATGCCCCGCACGGTCCCCCAACTATTTCCAATGTGGCCCTTAGTTTAAAAAAAAAGGTTGGGCACTCATGATCTACAGTATAAGGGAGACAGCTAAATCACCAATATTAAGGAATTCATGGTAAATATGATAAATTAAGGGAGAGGGTTTCAATAATTAACATAGACATAAAATTCAGTTTTTAAAATGTAATCTGGCACGGGTAGTCTAAATCATTCAATAGTACTTAAAGTAACACTTTCGAAGAAATTTAGTAACTTTTAGGGATTTTTGATTCATACTAGTGGTACTAGTCTCAATGCTCGGTATCGTGCTTAAATCTGCAATTGCTACTATTACCACAGCACCACCGGGTGAGTTAGCCGTGGTGGTTACGGCGTGGCTGCAGGCAGTCGCTCACATTCGGGAGGCCAGGAGGTTCGAATCCCCCGCCGGAAACCTTGAAGGTGGTCTTGTGTGGTTTCCCATCTTCCTTCCAGGCAAATGCCAGGGTTGGTCCCTAAATATAGGCCACAGCCGCTGCCTTCAATTCCTCGTCCTTACATTCAAACTTTCCTCCCCAAACAACACTCCACACGCGACAGTACTTGTGGCTCACCCCATGGGCGTCCGCCTAGAATCAGCTACAAACTGGCGAGCCGAACATTACCTCGGACACTCCCGGCATAAAAGCCATACGCAAAAAAAATCTGAAAGTACCGGTAACACTTTCGAAGAAATTTAGTAACTTTTAGGGATTTTTGGTTCATACTAGTGGTACTAGGCTCAATGTTCGGTACCGTGCTTAAACTGCAATACCCTTCATTGCTACCCCACCACATCATCGAAATACATAAGATTTTATAAATACTTCACAAACAAAATACAACACAGATTTTAATGGCAGATGACCTCGTAGTTCCGCCCCTTAAACTCTCAATAAGTAACTAACAACACAGATTATCATGATTTTACCCCCAGGTGGTAGCATTTGTCGCTTCGAAATTCATAACCAAGGGAAATTAATATTTGACAACATAACTGGTGAGATGAACATGTCTCTTGCACTGAGGTATCTCTGCAGAAAAAGTACTTCGAAATCAGCCGTGCTGTGGATTTAATAAAGTCTCCCATACAGGTCAGGCGCGTATTCAGGGGGGGAGGGGTGTCATGGGGGTCATGGGGGTCATAACCACCCCCACCCCCAAAAGGGAGACCTTTTTTTTTTTCAAACTCAAAAAACGAAAATACAAGAACCAGACAAATAAAACTTAACTAATTTTAACTGAAAAACATTTTTTTCATTTTATTCAATACTGAAAATATCTTTATTGCAATTATTGTTGTGTTACAAGTGTACATATTTACAACTTCATACCTGTTATATAAAAACGATTATTTATATAAAAAATCAACTCGTCTATTTTGTTTAGAAAACCTTGTGATTACCGAATCAATGTTTATAGTGATGTCACGATGAATGTGCAGCCATGCACGGATAGGAATTTAGTTTTTTTTTTCGCACCAAAAAATTTTGCCGACGTCCAAACTGCAAGCTTGGTTGGCAATTTAAGCTGTGTTTTTCTCCTTTTGTCGGTACCAACTCGACTTGCCGAAACTGTAACGTACTGAACCCTTTATCCACAGGCTGTATAAAGGATTCTAATAATTATTCATCATCTTTTGATACATTCCTACAGACAGCAGATATGAGAGCCAGACGGCGTTGGGAAATATTGAGAAATCAGTGGCCGAGAGGACACAATGGATTAAGCTCCTGTGGTATTTTAGGAAGAAGCATAAATATTCTTGACACATAGGACAGGTGCAACTTTTAGCGCGGAAGATGGCTTGGGCACGCACATTATGGCCTGTTGCTATGAAGGTTGGCGCCAAGAAGAAAATCGAATGCTACGAGGCAATTGGTCAATCATCATGTTAACCACTCCCTACTGCAGAAATACATGTAAAAGCGCGCAAAGACATACAAGAGTCTGGGCCAATAATATCAACACGCCTTGTTTTAGCGGCAACTCGGCTTGGTAACGCATCCTGGTAAATTAACGCGGGAGTTATCTACAGATTAATTCCACGATCGATTCGAGCCGGCTACAGCATAATCGTAACCTCCACACTGCTACGGACTCAATGATACCGATCGCATGCTAGTCTGATAATTATTATGGAATATTTTCTCATAAATCCCCTTCCACACCTACCCTAGTCAGTTTCATTTATAAGGATCCAGGATGCTTCGAGAGAACACTTATTTTCTTGCGTCTGAGAACGTAACGTTCACTCACTTATTTTTGTGCGTCTGAGGACGTAACGTTCATACTTTCATATTTCATACTCATATTTTCATGTTATTGAACATGGAACAGTTTCGTCAAGTTATAAGTGTAACTTCAGTGATTTATTTGTAGTCCCAGCACTATCAGTAGGACCAGTTCATCGAAATAATTCACCAAATAGACTGTCAAGGAATTTAGTACTTGATAGGAGAATGTAGTAGGAATTATATCCTGTGTGTATCTGACAAAACTTTATTTAATTCAGCACAAGATGACGTCTAGGAACGAGACCGGATCTTGGAACCTGCAGGACATTTGCCAGAAGATGTCGAAGACGAGATAAATATCTTAAAGGAGATGGCTGCAGACGTTTCCTTGACGCTGTTTTAAAAGGATTGAGTACAAATGAATTTATTTATTTATTAAATCATCTATGGTATTATGGGACATATTTTGTAGATATTTGTTTGCCTGTTTGGTAATGTAGATTATTAGTTTTTGTTTTACTGACACAGCGTTGTGTAATTTGTAAATATTGTGATTTGTGTTTCTTCAACTTTACGGGGCGACGCGCAGCCCGTGCTCACGTTCGCTTGCGTAAATCGCGGTCAAGCATTATTATTCAGAGGTATGCCTTATAACAGAAATGGAACTGAATTAATTTTGAGATTAAAAATAGAATTTGGAGGGTAAAGATTATTTGTGAGTAGAATTTTATGACGGATCAGGATTAATTTGATAGTTGCTTTTTCAGCAGAGCTGAACGGGATGGCACTTTGCACCCGAGTTTTTGTTGTGTATTTTTTTTAAATGTGTCAATGGACGCAATATTGTTGATCTGTTTTGAGCCGACCCAGTGGTATGTGTGTGAGAGTCAGTCCAAGCTTTTGGTGCGTAGTGTGATTTTTATGATGTGCTGGCGAGAATATATCATGGTGATTATTCTGACTTGCTCCACGCCAGCCCAGTTCATGACCTCGCGAGGCTGGACTTGTGGTATATATTTGTGTTTTCTTGCCATCCTGGGGATGAGTGAGATATGTTTGCGTTTCCAGACGGAAACTGCACATAGCTTGAGCGACTGAGAGAGATATTGGAGACAGCGATGACTCATACAAGAGGGGCGCGCTCAAATCAGATAACGCGACTTGTCATTAGTAACAGGCTTGGATACTGTAGTCAATTTTAGACGTTGTTTAAATTCACAAAACCCTGATCGGTTATAATGAGTATTGATTGATTAAATGGGTGCTGTCCATAGTTGTAAGGTAGCTCCCGAAACTCCTGTTTGTCTGGCGTGTTATAAAAATGTAAACATAGTTTTTCAGCCGTTAGGCTTGTATTTTTTGTTGTTGGTTCAATTTTTGTGTGTTTATTTTGCGCGTTCAATGACCCGTGTCAAGTTAAGGTGCGCGAGGCTATGTTCCCAAGTTATGATGAGAGCGTTTTGGCCTATTTCTGGCATGCTCTTTTTGTTCATTTATGTGCTCTGGTACCAGTAGAATCTCAGGGAGATTCTTCATCTTTTTGTAGTATTAGATCTTGCATGTGTCAGTAGTAATTATAGTGTATTAATTAAGGGTGGGTCCCATAGCCGTAGTGTGATTTAAAAGATGCAACTCCGTAAGCAACATGACTGTTTCAGTTGTAAACGGACTCGCATCAGTACTCAGTTTCTTATTAACGAGCAGTATACCACACATTATATAACTTCTTGACCAGGAAAAATGGACTTGTATCCATATGTTGTGACGAGCGAGTTCCTACCGCTCAGTGTTATATTTATTTTATTAAGGGGTGAAAGTCAGGGAGGATTTCTTTTATTTATTATTATTATTATTATTATTATGCACATAATTTTCAGTCATTAAATTTCTTTTATTCTACTTGTTATTCATTTTCTTTCTAGTATAGCCTCTGTCATGAACCTTTCTATTCATTAGAGCATGTTGTTTTTAAGCGAACTTTGCTGCGTAACGCAGTCAGGACTGAACTCGACCCCGTAGATGACTCTTGAGAAAACGTGCTTTATTGAAGGGTGCAGTACCTTGATAGTTTTCTCGAAGCTCAATGTAAAAGTCGCAAAACACGCCGTTGCAATTTGTACGAATATTTTTAGTGAGCTAAATGCATCAAATTTCTATTCATGTAGCTTGCAAAAAAATGGTCTGGTTTTGTACGTTTGGTTATTTTGTGATTGCGTTTTTAGTGATACCATTTTTCTTAACAATTTCGATTCTCTGCCCCCCACCCAAAGCCAAACTCTAGATCCGCGCCTGATACTGCGCGTTTCTAAATTCCCTCTACAGACTTAGAGGGATTCTAGTGAGGACCAAGATGGTTAAGTTTAGCATAGGAACTTGTGTCCGGAAACGTACCGTCTACCCGTTACCCTCACACCACCACCACAACCACAACACACGTTCACAGCTCCCGCTCTGTCAGAGTCCTACTACTTGTCGTCTGGGTCCAATTACAGGTGGGGCTCGATGTGACCGACGTCAACACGGTACCTCCGTACCATGTTCTGGTACACAGGATCACCAATCGCTGGTCCTCCAACATCCACCGCAGCCATAACTGGTGTATTCTTTGAATACACGGTACCTGAGATATAATTTTTATTGCTCTTTGCATGTTCATTTCTTCCTTCTTCTTTGTCAAACACCAACAGTGATCATCTGTTTTCTCCTTGTTGGGCATATCTCTTATGTCTTCATAAGTATGTTTCAGATATATAACTTCTGTGACCCACCTAGCGTCACCTCGCAGCGAATCTCTGAAGCTCCTCAACTCTTCCTGGTGCTAGAGGACTTACTTATCCATTTGGCCACCAGATCCTGTACCATCGCCAGCTATTTTCTCCTTGAGCAAGAGGACTACGTCTACTTCTTTACTCACCATGCTGCGCTAGTATCATCTGTTATCAACTCTTAGAAGATCAGCTCAGCAAGAAATTAATTTTTTGTATCAAAGTTGGCAATGTTTATATGTTCTCCTTTTGTCTCCTACCCCCCCCCCACTCCTTCCCCCTTTTCTTGGTCCCTCCGTGCTCCGTTGAGCCGCTCTCACTTCTTAGTCTGCAGTTGACTCGTTCAGTCAAAGCTCCGCACGAGCTTGCCTCCTCAAACCAAGAGGCTCACACTCTTCTACGCCATGTTGGCAAAGTAGTAGGAAACTTCAACTTCAACATGAAATCAAGATAAGTACCATTTTAAAGGTTTTAACCTCATCTTCATCATTTTATCTACATGCTTTTATAGATTATTTTATAGACAGCGTGAGATTACTTGTGGGGCGGTAATCATTCTTCGCGAGATTTGCCATGTTGAGCTTCTGTTTGTATAAGCCAACCTTACTAAAAAAGAGCTTTTCTTAAGCCATTTAAACGAGAAATCCTCTCGCTACGTGGGATATTATTTAGTACCCGCTGTCTATAAACATAAAGCTATTTCCTCCGTTGGATTTTCTCAACCCCATTTTCTGCTAAGGTTGTTCTGGAAACTTCGAGATTTTGTACTCTATCTGCGAGTCTTGCCGTCAAGTGTTTTTGGCTCACTTGGGACAATGCTAGTTAAAATGAGGAATCTTCCTCACAAATTTTTGCAATAGCTAACTTTCCTCCACCGCTGGAACCTCTGGAACATTCTATGGCGCATTTAATTGTAAATCACAACTTTTTCAAGAAATAGACTCTCACCTATATAGTGCAATCAGTTATTTCCATAATTGCAATAACTTTCTTTTTCATGAACTTTAGTGTTTCTATAGTGAACTTTGCATCCATCTTCATAGACTATAGTGATAAACAGTGCTTGCTCCACGTTTCTACCGCGTCGCGATCGTCCGGTTATATTAAATACGGCCATGAACATTGATCCTATATCCCAATGATCTTTCCTCAACCTTCTACTAACAACCATTATTAATAAAATTGAAACTTTTCAATAAGGTGTCACTCACGAGGCGCCCTTCCAACTTTGCTAGTTTAACATTAATTAAATTCTGCATAATTGCTTGTGTGATACAAGTTTTAAATTTACGTTGTTCCTTTCCCATAATCAGGGAAAACAATTCTTTAAACTCTTGAGCGAGTCATGTTCAGGTTTCACGAAATGGAAACTGTCCCATTTGGCGAGTGATTCCTGCTCAAACTTGGGAAGTCCAGAACTTTCCCTTTCACTTTCTTCAGGTTTCACAGTAAGTGACCTGCCCTCTTTATATAATTCTCATATATTAATTCTGTATAAATATAAGAAGTTGTAGGAACTTCTATCTTATTTTTCATGTTGTTATTATTGTTATTTTCAAAGTTGTCACTTTCTCTAGAACATTCTCTCCTGAATTTCTTAAGGTGCACTTTTGTACTCCAATTCACGTTCAAGCTTTAATTATTTCATTGCTCATTTGTTTAAATCTTATAAAGATTTTAGAAACATGTAAGGTTCGAAACCTTGTAAATGTTCAATTGCCTGGAGCAACCTTTTAATGTTGAGAGGTCTGCGACCCTGTTTGTTAAAGAGTTCAAATGAACTATGTTTATTAAAATTATATTGCATAATTGTTAATTTCCTCAAACTTCTTCTAATTGTTCAATAAATTAAATATTTGTTTTTGGATTCATCATTTCTCTGATACTACAGTTAGGCAGGATCCTGGCTTTCCTAGCCCTTCCTAGGTTTATGCCCTCGTTCATGCTTAATAAAGCTTTTACTATCTGTCTGGCCAGACCATCACCCTTCCCTATAGTACTTTTATTCGTGCTTGGGAGGAAAGACACTAAAGCCTCTCTCTGGCAAACTGCCCAAGTCTTAGCTGCAGTTCCCGTCAGCTTCGACCAAGCTCGTACCCACTTTAGGTATCCGAACAAGGATCTGCGGTGGCAACCACCTTTAAATGTATTGAAAGTCAAATTCATAATTTTTTTGGAACTCTCATCCTATTTTTCTATCCTTTCTCTCCAGTCCGAAACCCATTTCCTTTTCTTAATCATCTTCCCTTGGTGGGTGGGTTATTCCCTAGCCTATAATCTACCCAATAACCCGCGCCAGTAGGTCTTCCTAAGATTCCACATGGGTCTCGTAAATTAAGGTTTTCATGAGACACCACAGGTAGCAGTCTAGCGGTGTCAAGTCGGGTGAACGTGCAGGCCAAGCAATCAGGCCACCACGACTTATCCACTATTACCTAAATATGTGGTGCAGATGATCTCGGACCGCAAGTGAAAAATGGAATGGTGCGCCATCTCTTCCCTCCAACTCGTCATAATACCTCTTCATTTGTTACTCTATCTACCCATCATTCTCCTGTAGCGGCTTCGGTGGCGTAGTCGGTAGCATGCTGAACTGCTGTGCCCAAGATAGCGGGTTCAAATCCGGCCGAATTCGTCGGATTTTTTAAGAGCGTTAAAATCCTTCAGTATGCCTTCCTTCGGAGGGGAAGTAAAGCCGGCGGTCCCATGTCATAGATTTATGGCATGTAAAAGATCCTTTCACAGACTAAACTTGTGTAAAGAAAAAATTGTTAGGTTAGATTTCGTCAGAACGCTCTATCAAAGTTCCAACGTTCACCACTAGGTATCATTGATATCTGGTGGCGAAAGTTGGAACTACTTGAAATTGAACGGAACTTGTAGCTCACCCTTTAGGGTGTCCGCTGGAAGCAGCTACAGACTCAGGCGAGCCGAACATGTCCTCGGACACTCCCGGCACTAAAAGCCATACGACAAATAAATAATTCTCCTGTAACACACATTTCACACGCTTCTATTGTCTTCCTTTCTGCAGCACACAATCCAATATTCACTTCGTTACAGCGCCACGCTCCCGATAAAGGCTTTCAAAAATGACCTCCTAATACCTACATCTATATTCGATGTCATCAATTGTAAAAATTTAGACTTTCACGACCGGCGTTGAAATAGGAATCTCAGTTTCGCGGGCTTATAGGCCGTGTTCCAAGGACATTTGAAATCCTGAAGCATACTAACAGCTTCAATCTTAAGGAGGAAGCAGAACGTGTGAACAGAGCTTGGCTTCCACTCCTTAATTCCCTCAAGCCTGCCCTCATTGACCGTCGTAGACGAGAAGATGCAACAGACGAGCAGCCCTGTCCTTGATGCATTACTTGTATGTGGTACGCCGTTTCTATGGTAGCCTCTATGTGTGGGTTGTTGACTATTTATATATCTTCTGTTTACTTGTTTTACCTCGCTTAATGTAACCTGTGAACATGCTGAACGCAGTATTCAGCGAAACGTCAGGATGACAAAATGTCCTTGGAACACGGCCTATAATGCTGCGTTAGCCGAGAGCTGCATTCCTCTTGCCAATTGATAGTTCCGTCGTCTTTAACTACTACAGAAACACACGCAACTCGTTGTTACTAATAATCAAAAGGCAATTAATTTACAGAATCATCGATAGTTTTAAAACATCAGCACAGAATAAACACGCACTGTGACTACGCCCCCTCCTTCCCCTCTAAAAAATAAAGAAAAGAAAAAGAAAAAGAAAAATGATTGCATGGCACCCCAGGAGAAACGAACCCGGGACCACAGTGGCACCGTGCCTCGCCGCTATCCTCTAGGCTAACGCAGCGTTGAGCGGTGGTCTCGCCAAGATCGTTGACAGCGAAAGAGTGCCTGACCTCAGAGTAACACTTGGTGCGCTTCCCTACTTTACAGGGGAGGAGGGCCTGAAACAAACCTGTTTTCTGGGATTAGGAGGCCATTCCGACCCCAGGTTTCCTATCTCAAATTGATCTTATACCCATCCCCTACACGCCCCTTAAGGGTACTCAAGTACATAAATGACACCCTCTATATCGGTAAATACATCTCTTCTATTCACCCTGAACATCGTCCTTAGTTCCAAAATCTTATGATGAAATATGGGCAGGTTCAAAAAGTTATGTTGAAGAGTCAGGAAGTGAAGTCTGGGACTCAGATTAAAATGTGGATATGTTTCACTGTAAGGTGTGACTGATGCCCAATCTGTTCAATTTTATTCAATAAAAAGTATTTCCATATTGTACTCTTTTGTTTTTATTGTGTAGTTTACTTATTGTATGTACCAACTATCCACTTAATCCATGACTTTTATCACTGGAACCGAAAAATTATATTGATGAGTTTCATAGCAACACAAGTCCACCATATTCATTAATTTATTACACAATAAGTACATAGCCAATTGTGTGTAATTCGCAATGGGACACAGTTTCTACAGCAAAAAAAAGTGCTAAGCGCCCATTTCGAAAATTTATGATTTTTTTTAAATTATCTCAGAAGTTACTAAATGGGACTTGTGCTGTTATGAAACCCAGGGCTTCAATTATTAGCATAGGACAGGACCCATGGAGACTGCATAAACCAGTCTGATGACTGGAGACTCAAACAACGACAACAATATTCAGGGCGATGTCATCAACCGGTAGAAAAAAATAGTTGAATATATCCCTGAAGCACCCTGTATACGGTAGTCCTAGGTAGAGATAATTCCATGGGTTTTCATACCCCCTCGCAGAATATTCAATAGAATTCATCACTTATGACTGCATCTATTATTGAGAGTGATGATGTATGTTCCTATTGAACTGGCTGATATATAGCCCTCAACATTGCACTCCCGGTATAACATTACATCATTGGCGCTGCCTTTCTCAAGCCGGCAAACAAACAAACAAGCAGGGCGAACAGATAAATCAATAAAGGGTCACGCTCTCGGTTACACCGTAAATTATTTCTCTAAGAGAATGGATTAATCGGAGATATGAGTCAGCACTGGAGATGGAGCCGCCAATAATGGTGATGGCAGGCAGGTCATATGTCGCCACTGAGTGGTGAGACATCGTCTACTATACCCTCCTCTACTTTATAGCCACTGGCGGTGGAGAACGGGATAGTGATCCAACCGAACGGTTTCGATTCGAATATATACCATTTTCCACAGTGAGAACCTTTCCTATAGAACGGAGCTTCACCTTTACTGTACTGTGGGAGTTGAGTCAGCGCAAGTTGACTGGCATCTACCGTTACACAACAACGCGTCGGGAAGCCCCGAATTCTGGCATTGCATTTACACACATCAAAAAAAGTTTTGCATCACCTCGGTTCCCAGATCTCCGGCATATAGACGTTGACTGTGTATATTGTATCAAAGATACAGTCCCTTTGACTGTTCATAGATGTCACTAAAACTGCTCAAAGATGTAAACAACCATGCATGAGCAGGGTCTATTAGACGGAGGGGGTACGACAGCCGATCAGTTCCAGTCATTCCACCAGGACGAAGGTACGCTGCTCATGTTGTCTGTAGTTCTACCATGCCTAGAAGGTCAATACCGCAGTTCGGTCGCGTCCGCATTGTTACTTTGTGTCAAGAAGGGCTCTCAACAAGGGAAGTTTCCAGGCGTCTCAGAGTGAACCAAAGCGATGTTGTTCGGACATGGAGGAGGTACAGAGATACAGGAACTGTCGATGACAGGCCTCGCTCAGGCCGCCCAAGGGCTACTACTGTAGTGGATGACCGCTACTTACGGATTGCCGCTCGGAGGAACCCTGACAGCAATGCCACCATGTTGAATAATGCGTTTCGTTCAGCCACAGGACGTCGTGTTTCAACTCAAACTGTGCGCAATAGGCTGCATGATGCGCAACTTCACTCCCGACGTCCATGGCGAGGTCCAGCTTTGCAACCCCGACACCATGCAGCGCGGTACAGATGGGCCCAACAACATGCTGAATGGACCCCACAGAAATGGCATCACGTTCTCTTCACCGATGAGTGTCGCATATGCCTTCAACCAGACAATCGTCGGAGACGTGTTTGGAGGCACCCTGGTCAGGCTGAACGTCTTAGACACACTGTCCAGCGAGTGCAGCAAGGTGGTGGTTCCCTGATGTTTTGGGGTGGCATTATGTGGGGCCGACGTACGCCACTGGTGGTCATGGAAGGCTCCGAAACGGCTTTACGATACCTGAATGACATCCTCCGACCCATAGTGCACCCATATCGGCAGAATATTGGAGAGGCATTTGTCTTCATGGACGACAATTCTCGACCTCATCGTGCACATCTTGTGAATGCGTTCCTTCAAGATAACGACATCGCTCGACTACAGTGGCCAGCATGTTCGCCAGACATGAACCCTATCGAACATTCCTGGGATATGTTGAAAAGGGCTGTTTATGGACGTCTTGACCCACCAACCACTCTGAGAGATTTACGCCGAATTGTCGTTGAGGAGTGGGACAATTTGGACCAACAGTGTCTTGATGAACTTGTGGATAGTATGCCACGACGAATACAGGCATGCATCAATGCAAGAGGACGTGCTACTGGGTATTAGAGGTAGTGGTGTGTACTGAAATCTGGACCACAAATGCTGAAAGTCTAGCTGTATGATGGTACAACATGCAATGTGTGGGTCTCATGAGCAATAAAACGAGCTGAAATGTTGTTTGTGTTGATCTCTATTCCCTTTGTATTTAAAGGTTCCGGAACTCTTGGAACCGAGGTGATGCAAAACTTTTTTTGATGTGTGTATTACAGACGGAGCTGGCAAGAAACGTTAGTTGATATAATTATGTCTTGTGGTGAAGTAGGGGAGAGTGTTGTACCTTCGAACGTTTGTACCTTGGAACAGTCGCATTATCTTTGATCCTAGTAAACATTCTTTGCAATAGCTGGATTGAGTTCATTACTTTGCCACCATAGGCAGCACTCTTTTTCTGGTGGCATCCATTGTGGCTTCAGTTCCAAGTTATTTAAGTATAAAGCATTTTGGTACTTGAAAGTATTTTTAAAACGATTTCATATCGGCATATAAGTAGTTCTCACAGGTAAAAGAGATTCCTTCAATTTTTACACTAGGTTAGTATGTAAACGGGCTAACTTATGCAGAGGTTACATTTTTGTTCTACCTAACCTATTAAAAGAAATGCATGTTTTTCTCTGAAATGGCTACATCATGTTCCTTGGAATGTTCCATGGTACAATAGGTGTCCTTAGGTACATTACAAGGTACACTATGTTCTCCTAAACGCTATTTTGAAACATTATCTAGTTCTTATTCTGTACAGACCTGAATCCAACTCAGTATTAATAGATCTGGACCCACTAATCCGAAGTAGTCCACATAGTATGGGCTATTCATAAGGTAAAATACATTAATATGAGAAATGTTGTTCTGAATGTAAAATTCAGTTTTTAAAGAAACAGGGTGACACTAAAAACATCATCTTTGACAAGGATACACTATATGATGCTCCCAAGGAAGACGTCATAATGAAATTACCTCAGCCAAATGTCTCTGGTGTCACCCATCGACAAAAGAAACAGATGCACTTTGAAATAGACTTCATAACTTCCAGAAACAACGTTCACTGAAACAAATCTGTGTTTGATTGCGCTGTTGCTATATTATGAAGGAAAACTGATAACAGAACTAGTTTAATCTGATTATTTTTATTGTCACTTTAATAGTCATTCGCATCAAATTGTTAAATCATTTTTAGAGACTGTAATGAGAGAATAATTGTGTGTCCAGTGACACAACATGTTTAATATTATGTATACATATAGAGATGAATAACCATGTCATTCCTTGCAAAGATTATAATATTTTTGTCATATTCAGCAATTCAGTCATAATTGTTAAACTTGTTCCAAGGTACATGACAGTGTTGTACCTTGGAACATGTTGCCGAGTTGAACAAAATGTTTCAAAAAAACTGAAATCTGACACTGAACACAAATCAAACTGCATTAAAATAAGTGGAAAGACCTATATTAATGAGGTATAATATGTAGGATGCACGAAATTGAAACAAAAAAAATATAAAAAATTAAATGTAAAAACTGTTCCAAGGTCCTACTGTAGTCTGGTTGGTTCCTCAGTTTAGGGTCTGCAACAACGCGGTCATGTAACCCCGTGTACTTTGGGTGTGTGTGGAATCTGTCCTGTACAATGTCTTCTGAGATGTTGATTTCCCGGAGATCTGTTTCAATTTCACGAAGCCAGCTGTTCTTGTTTTTTAATGAAAGGGCTAGGTTGAGAATTATTTTAGTTAGTCTGTTATTGTCTATTCTAATAATATGTCCGTAAAATTCCAATCGTCTTTTCCGAAAAGTGTGAGAGATTTCTTCGGATTGACTATATAATTCCTGGGTTGATTTTTTCCTCCATATTCCCTGTATACAAACTGGCCCAAAAATGTTTCGTAAACTTTTCCTCTCTTCTTACTTATGTCTTTGGTTAAACATCCACCACCAATGATTATAGTCTCCGATGCATATAACGCGTCAGGTTTGTTTACTGTATTATAGTGTCTACATTTTGCTTTTCGAGATATTGATTTTTTATTATACCTGTTCAAAGTGATCCTGTAAGCTTTATGTCATTTGGATGTTGTTCCTTCATTTGCTTCGCGGTTTAAACCAGAATAATAATAATAAAATAACCCCTGGCATTACAGCCCTTGAAGAGCCTAGGCCTACCAAGCGACCGCTGCCCAGCCATTTGGCCTGCAGATATTGGGGTGACGCGTGGTCAGCGCATCGGGTCCCCTCAGCCGTTAATCTTGGTTTTTCGTGACCGGGGCGCTGTCTCACTGTCAGACAGCTACTCAATTGTCCTCACGAGGCTGAGTGCACCCCGTTCCAGCCCTCACGTCAGTTTCTTAAATCCCTGACGGAGCCGGGAATCGAACCCAGGGCCTGCGGGTGAGAGGTAGGCGCGCTACTCCAACACCACAGGGCCGGTGGTTTAAACCAGAGGGCTGAATCATTTTTCCTATATATTTAAATTTGTTATTATTATTATTATTATTATTATTATTGTTATTACTGTTCATACATTCACCATGTCATTGAGTACAATTCACAATTTCATCGGCATTTGTTGCAAGATGGAGTGGAGTTCTCTATACTGGTATGACGACAAGGTCTCAAGATGGCCTGGCCCTGTGCTCTTGTGCATTAACGTGCGTTGCTACCCCGGTCTTTTACTTAGTTCAGACGAGTAAGTTATACAAACTAGTGTCACCAAAAGTTCGATATAATTGGTATTATTGAAGTTATCAAATTATACAACTTCATGCTAGAAACTTTTATGACTCATTAAAATATAGAAAAGAGTTTTAACAAGCTGGCTGCAGAATTGGCAGGCATTGTGAAGTTGCAGATCCATCTCAATATCACAAGACTGCGAAGACACGCTAACTTAGTTGTGGAAGAAGAATGCTCCCCACGCCTTCCAGTTTGAAGCCCATCTTCCTCTCTGTCGCTCGCTGAAGACGGTACGACACAACTTGGTCTCAACTATTGCCTCCCTGCCTCCTCTGACAAGTTATTAGCCAACTCCTAATATATGACAGTGTGTGTGCGTATGTGTCTGAGGCGAATTCTGTCGAGTCAAGTAGAAATTACAACTCGCATGGCCCTGGGGAGACAAATTTTGGGGTGATTGCTGGTGAATGTTGAATCAATGGGCGAAACCTCAAGCTCATCTGCCACTTATATAATAATAATAATAATAATAATAATAATAATAATAATAGTAATAATAATATTTTTTTTAGCGTATGGCTTTTAGTGCCGGGAGTGTCCGAGGACATGTTCGGCTCGCCAGTTTTGTAGCTGCTTCGAGACGGACACTCAATGGGTGAGCTACAAGTACCGTTGGGGAGGAAAGTTGGAAGGGAGGGTCGAGGAGTTGGAAGGTAGCGGCTGTGGCCTATAGTTAAGGACCAACCCCGGCATTTGCCTGGAAGGAAGATGGGAAACCACAGAAGACCATCTTCATGGTTGCCGGCGGGGGGATTCGAACCTCCTCGCCTCCCGGATGTGAGCGACTACCAACAGTCATGCCGCAACGACCTCGGCTAACTCACCCGGTATAATAATAATAATAATAATAATAATAATAATAATAATAATAATAATAATAATAATAAAGAGAATGTACCAGATGATCGATGTCGTAGATGCACCTCAGCGCTGGAAAGCATCAATCTTATCATCGGTGGCTGCTCTACGCTGGCTGGTATAGAGTATACCAAGAGGCACAATGATGTTGCTAAGATCTTACATCAAGAGCTAGCTATAAAATCTGGACTTCTGGATACGAGCAGCCTGCCAACGTGCTTGAAAATGAGGATTATAAGATGTATTGGGATAGACCTATTTTAACCGACCAGAAAATCTTTGCCAATCGACCTGATATTGTCTATCTCAACAAAAGGAACCAAAAGGCCTACTTGATAGACGTTGCTGTCCCACTAAGCCAAAATATGCAAACTACCCAAGCTAAAAAGACAAATAAGTACGCACCGTTGGCGGAAGAAATGCGAAAACTATGGGGACTAAAATGCGTGAGGATTTTGCCAGTGGTGATCTATTCCACAGGAGTTGTTCGAAAGACGTTGGTTATGGCTTTGGAGGAACTGAAAATGAAACACCTGATTGCCAGAATACGGAAGGCAGTGCTCCTGGATACGTACCATATTGTCAGGTAATTTTTATCACAGTAATACGTTTACAGGATACTTGATTCCAAATCCGTATATTGTAAACTGATTTGTACCATAGGCTAATTATGAGAAATTAATGATAATAATAATAACAAATATTCTCAGAAAGATTTACGGGGCAGTTAATAATAACGGTATTTGGATGAAGAGACCTCAAAATGAACTCTACCAAAAGATCCACACGATAACGGACGTAATCAGTAAACGCCGAGCACAGTTTTATACACACATTTACAGGATGGAAAACTTCAGAACGGCGAAGAAATTGCTCAACGTTATAACACAGAGTAAGTATGGCACGGAGTGGCTGACAGAGGTTCAGGGGGACTTACAACAGGTCAAAATACAAAATCAAGTTTGAAGATAGACCATCACGACAGCCTGGAAGAAGGAGCATTCTGAGAGGATGAAGAGATTTTGGGAAGAGAAGCGGGAAAACGCCAGAAGATGAAATCATGTATTCAAGTTCAATCACTCTCCTAAAGGGGAACAATCGATTAAATAAATAAATAAATAAATAAAATAAAAAATAATAACAACAATTATCTCAAGCCCGGAAGGAAGCCGTGGCACGCAAGATGGAACTTGGTCAGCAGAGATGGAATGACGATCTCACAGGAAGATGGACAGCTCGGCTGATACTGAGTCTGGTTGAGTGGAGAAGAAAACATGGGGAAACTAATTACTTTCTGACTCAGATGTTGACAGGTGATGCTACTTTCGGAGTTACCTTCATCGTATGGCCAAAGTAGCGAGCTCAGTATGTATTTTCTGCGAGAACATACGAGAAGATGTATATCATACGTTCTTCGTCTGCACTCGTTGGGCAGCGGAAAAACAACGACTTGAATCTGAGGTTGGTCCAATAAAGCCGGAAAATATAGTTGGAATTATGCTGAGGAACCAGCTCAGCTGGAGTACGGTCGCTTTCTTCGTTGAGGTGGTCCTTCGTCATAAGAATACGCGGACTGAGTAAGAATTGAGACGTAAGAAGGTGCTTGTGAAGCAAAGAAAATGACTCCATCCTGAAGTAATACGAAAGTGGTCCTGGGATGGGATTTGTCAAGAGGTCAGGGTTTGGTTTTTAGTGGGTAAGAATCCCACATGCTTGATGAGTGTGGACCCTCCCAAGTGTCTGATGCATGATTTTCCAATTCCCTCATAAAATAATAATAATAATAATAATAATAATAATAATAATAATAATAATAATAATAATAATAATAATAATAATAATTGAGAAAACACGAGGGCGAATAGGCCTACGTCCAGGAACAAAGAACAAAGGAATCACGATTAAGTGTTTGGCCTTTGCTGACGACTTGGCGCTGCTCACAGAAACATGGGAGGAATCCAAAGAGCAAATCACGGAATTACAAGAGATGGCGGGGAAAATAGGACTTAATATTTCCTTTGAAAAGACGAAAATTATGTAAAATAGTTTGGATGTGCCCAAGAGAGTTACAGTAGGAGCTAATAAAATCGAGGTGGTTAATAGTTTCAAATACTTAGGAGAATGGATCGACTGGAATAACCTTGAAGGAAAAACAATGGAGGCCAGAAGAATCAAAATGGAACTATCCTTCTAGAAACCCAAAAATACATACAATAAGAAAACCCTCTCCTGGAACACTAAAATCAGGCATTATAACACCGTAATTAAGCCAGAGGCACACTAGTCTTGAGGAGACAAGGGCAAATGGAAAAATTGGAAATCAAAGAGAGAACATTTTTGAGGAAGTTCATAGGTCCTAAATTCAAAAATAACAAACAAGTTTTCTATAGGAATGATACCCTGTATGTGAAGTCGGAGAGTCTTTCAGATACCATAAGGAAAAGAAGGATTAGTTTCTATGGGCACATCTACCGGATGAATCCTGCTCGAATAACCAAGAAAATCTTTGACTTCTTTACCAAAAAGAAGATCTAACCTAATTGGTTTACGGACGTAGAAAAGGACCCGCGAGAGCTTCAGATTACTGAAAGCATGTTGATGAATGGTACAGCCAAAACCGTGACCAAAGACAACTCCAAGAAGTTCCAAGCCAGAGCCGTCTCCAGAAATCCGATGCAGATATTACAAGAGGAAAGAAAGAGGAGATCAAATAGAATGAAAATGTATTGGGAGAAAAGGAGAGCACAAGCATCTAAGAAGTGATTGATCTGACGTACCCCAAAGTGGGCGTTTCGAAAAGAAGAAAAAGAATAATAATTGAAGAAAGTATTTATGTATGCAGTCGAAACCCTTTCCTTAAACGCCAATAAAGGGCTCCTGGAAGAACTGAATAAAACATTGACAGTTCTAACCCGTTTGGCTAAGAACTTAAAGTTGAAAACATGACTTGGGAATTAAGAATTTAGGATGAAAAAAGAAAAAAAAAAAAAGAAATGGCTTAATACACTTTACATCAATTAAGTGAACTAGATACGACAAAATATGTGGTCAAACGCTTGGTGCTCATGACTTGTCAGTCGAAATGGAGGTAGATATTTCTATATTCATTTCAACATGTATAGGTCAACACTAGCGCTCGTGGTTATAGATTTAGTGAACTACATGCGACAAAGAATGAGGTATAACTCTTGGTGTCCATGCATTGCTTGAACGAAACCATCCTTGCGATCATAATTACTGGATGACTTCTTCTTGAGAAGATACATTTTCACTAGGAGCATTTGATGTTTTATTCTATACCTAACCATGCTAACAGGATACGAGATAGCCAACAGTACTTCTCCACAAGTTGTAATTATCTCAATTAAGGTATATTGCCAGCTCCGTATGTAATAAATGCTATGACAGCATTCGGGGCTTCCTGTTGAGTAAACTGTAGATGCTAGTCGTCTGGCCGTAACATATCGCCCCAGCGAGGTTACGTCACATAAATAAGGTCATCACTGCATAACGAGATTCAAACTGCGATTCGTAATATTGTTTAATATGCATTTATATGACTCATTATAAAATGTATAATCAGGCCATAGCGATTAAATATAAATATAATGTACATTCCTAGAGATTAGGATATGATGATGACCGCTTGTCAGTGATTATAACAAATACATGAAGCCTCCGTGGCTTAGGCGGCAGCACGCCAGCCTCTCGCCGCTGGGTCCGTGGTTCAAATCCCAGTCACTCCATGTGAGATCTGTGCTGTACAAAACGGAGGCAGAAATGTTTTCCTCCGGGTACTCCGGTTTTCCCTATCAACATTTCATTCCAGCAACACTCACCACTAACATTTCATTTCATCTGTTATTCATTTAATCATTGCCCCGGAGGAGTGCGTCAGGCCTCGGCAGCCGGCTCAGTTCATATCCTCGCCGCTAGATGGGGGCTTCATTCATTCCATTCCTGACCCGGTCGGAGACTGGAATTTTTAGAGGACCATTAATTAATTAATTTATGTATTTATTTATTTATTTGTGTACTTATTTCTTCTACTTCTTCTCCTTCTTCTTTCGAATAACCCATTTGGAGGGTACGATGAATCAACGTTGGCTATTGTCCATTGTATTCAATTTCCTTCATCCTTCTAGAGCAGTGATTCTGAAGTCTGCGGACCATTCAGCCTAAAATTGAATCATGTACGGACCTCCCCTCCCCCCAATACACGTTATCAGTTGTAACCCTTCCTCAGTAACCCTCATTTTAAAGATATTTCCATTCAAACCCTGATAGTCATCGCCGCGAATACATTCGGACAATTCTCGTTCAACGCACATCGTTTCCGAAATCCCCATTTATTGGCCACTTTTTTATACGCGCTGATGGACCCTTTTCTTCCGCGGACCACTCCCGAAGCACTCGCGGACCACCAGTTAAGAACCACTGTTCTATAGTGTCGATCTTTCTCCTCCTGAGTCCACTTTCTGCGAGTTGTTTGTTTCTTCCTTTCTTGAAATTCTGCCTTTTGAATAGCTTCTCTGAAGAGTGATCTGTTTGCTATTGTGTCTGTCTGAATTCTGGCGTTTGTCAAATCTTTGTCAATTTCAATGAACCATGTGGGTTTGGATTTGTAACTAGTCAGTAAGTTGAAGATCTGTTTAGTTAGTCTACTATTTTCCATTCTATAAATGTGCCCGAAAAACTGTAATCCTCTCTTTCTCATTATATCAGTTAATTTTTCACATCTCAAATATAACACTCTATTTTGTCGTAACCTATATTCTGCGTTATTATTTCGTTTAGCTCCAAGTATTTTTCTCAGAATTTATTTACTTATTTATTTATTTAATTATTTATTTATTGTACCACTACGCAGTGATTGGGCAAATTTGTGTGGACCGAGTTAAGAGTTATAACTAACAGTAATCGGCCTCTGTAAATTATTTCCCGAGTATGAAACTTCTGACGGGGCTATGTGACCACGATTATGTAGCCTCTAAAATAAGCAACAGCAAAAACAAGGGACCTCTGTACAATAAGTTCTGTTAAAACTAGCAATCATTAGGCTACCTGTTCTTGACGCTTGTCTACTACAATATCCCAATCACTTACATTAAATAGTGGCCGATAACAGAGATGTTAGGCCTCTTTAAACAACAATCATCAATATCTTCATCATCATAATCTTCTTCATCTTTGTCATCATCTTCATCTTTATCGCCATCATCATAATCTTCTTCATCTTTGTCATCATCTTCATCTTTATCGCCATCATCATAATCTTCTTCATCTTTGTCATCATCTTCATCTTTATCGCCATTATCATAATCTTCTTCATCTTTGTCATCATCTTCATCTTTGTCGCCATCAACATAATCTTCATCATCTTCATCTTTATCGCCATCATCATAATCTTCTTCATCTTAGTCATCATTTTCATCTTTGTCACCATCATCATAATCTTCTTCATCTTTGTCATCATCTTCACCTGTATCGCCATCATCATAATCTTCTTCATCTTTGTCATCATTTTCATCTTTGTCGACATCAACATAATCTTCTTTATCTTTGTCATCATCTTCATCTTTGCCATCATCTTCATCTTTATCGCCATCATCATAATCTTCTTTATCTTTGTCATCATCTTCATCTTTGCCATCATCTTCATCTTTATCGCCATCATCATAATCTTCTTCAACTTTGTCATCATCTTCATCTTTATCGCCATCATCATAATCTTCTTTATCTTTGTCATCATCTTCATCTTTATCGCCATCATCATTATTACCATCATCTTCATCCTCATCATCATGATCGTCGTCATCATCATCATCATCATCATCATCCCGGGTGAATTAGCCGTGGTCGTTACGGCATGGCTGCTGGCAGTCGCTCACATCCGGGAGGCGAAGAGGTTCGAATCCCCCCGCCTGCAACCTTGAAGATGGTCTTCTGTGGTTTTCCATCTTCCTTCCAGGCAAATGCCGGGGTTGGTCCCTAACTATAGACCACATCCGCTACCTTCCAACTCCTCGTCCTTACATTAACACTTTCCTCCACAGACAACACTCCACACGTGACGGTACTTGTAGCTCACCCATTGGGTGTTCGCCTAGAAGCAGCTACAAACTGGCGAGCCGAGCATGTCGTCGACACTCCCGGCACTAAAAGCCATACGCTAAAGAATAAAAAATAAAATCAAATCATCATCATCATTATCTTTATCATCATCATCTTCATCATCATCATTATCATCATCGTATATAAAACCCCAATAGTCCCGCGTTGAACCGCAATGTGTGTTTAGTGGGAACATAAATAGAACGATAATCATTCGCTAACATACTTTTTATTTGGAAGAGAGAAGTATGTGCGATTAGCTACTTAAGCCTACTTTAGTAGTACCATAAGAAATTCCCCGCCAAAAACATCTGGCTTACAAGACCGGATTTGTTACAGTCGATCTAATATATTAAGCATCTTTATCATGCCTCTCACTTTTTTTTTTAGCATTGGAAGTTCAAAAGAGGACAGAGCCATTAGATTAATGAATGAGGCAATGCCGATTTTTTGTTGAGCTCATCTCTGTAACAAATTTCACAATGGAATCTGCAAGACAGAACGAACTGCTGTTATGACATATGTGGATGAGGGATCGCAGATGTTTAAGACTATAACATCGCTTGTGATACTGTGGCAGAATATGGATCACATCACCAGCAGAATCTTGTACTGTAGTAGGTATACATTAAGGATTTCAATTATTGTGCAATGCTCAAACAGTGCAAACCATGTAAATGAAAGTTGGGTTGAAATGCCTAATCCGAAGTCAATACCCTGGCGTACAATGCCGGAGGTCGTGGGTTTTAGTCCCTGTAAGAACAGACATTTAAACTTTCCAAATTTGATCCGTATAGTTTGCACTGTTGGAGTATTAAATAGCCTAATAGCTTGAAGCGTTGATTTGTATCAATGCGTCTGCTTCGTTACGCAGTGGCTAGCATTCTTGGCTGTAACCGCGGAGGCCCGGGTTCGATTCCCGGCTCTGTCAAGAAATGTATTTCTGGTCTGAGGGCTGGAACTAGGTACTCTCAGCCTCATCAGGCAAAACTAAGAAGAAGCAAGTTCGATTCCTACCTTAGCCATCCTGGAAATGGTTTTCCGTGGTATCCCACGTTTACTCCACGTGAATGTCGGGATGGTAGCTAACTTAAGGCCACGGCCGCTTCCTACCCAAATCCTACATCAAATACAAATACACACACTAGTTAGTTAGTTATTGTTGTTTTTCGAGGCGGAACTACGAGGTCATTTGCCCCTTTTAACACCAATCCAATTATAACCCCCTGGCACTACAACCCGTGAAGGGCCTAGGCCTACCAAGCGACCGTTGCCCAGCCATTTGGCCTGCAGATATTGGGGTAACGCGTGATCAGCGCATCGGGTCCCCTCGGCCGTTAATCTTGGTTTTCGTGATCGGGGCACTGCCTCACTGTCAGACAGCTTCTCAATTGTCCTCACGAGGCTGAGTGCACCCCGTTCCAGCCCTCACGTCAGTTTATAAAATCCCTGACGGAGCCGGGAATCAAACCCGGGGCCTCCGGGTGAGATGCAGGTGCGCTGCCCCAACTCCACGGGGCCGGGCAAATCCAATTATACAAATTTTAAATGTATCGTTAAATTTTGAGGTGGGCACATAAATGTGAAAAAACGAAAATAAATAAAACAGAAAACTAAATAATTAAATAATGAACCTACGCAATAATTTTCCTTTATTGGTACATAACTCTATGGCCTATACATATAACAACCCAACATGCCAAACTATTTAGACGGTTCTCAATATCTACGAAGATTTTAAGGCAATCAAACAGATTTTTTAATGTTCATCGAGGCTATAAACATAAGTTCACCTATAGGACTTTCAATAACCAGGTGAGCACAAAGCCAACATGGTGGCGAAGCGAAGTATAAATATTTAAATGGACGTCTCTTGCGATTTAACCATCCGAGTACAGAGAAATTGGTACGGTAAATGTATATACAAATTTTAATCCACGGCATCTAATTTATTTCAATTGTTTTCACAACCATAAGATGGTGGCCGTGCGAAATTTTAAAATCTCGTTTTAATTGCTTGTGTCCTAATCATACGGTTGAAGTTTGAATAATACACCTACATATTAATCTTCATGTAATAGTACATAACTTTAAGACCATATATAAAAACCAACACGGCGACCATCCGAAATAATTAGATGGTTCTCAATATCTAGGAATCTATTACAGCAATCAAACTGAAATTTTGTATGCTGATAGAGGCAATTAACATAAGTAGGATATATGGAAATAGGATTATATAGTTCTTCATGGAACTACTTGTTAAAAAAATGTGAAACGTAGGTTAAACATTTAGTTAGTACCGTCACATGTCATGACGAGAAATGACAATGAAGAAGATTATTTTGTCATCGCTTTACACCAAAGTATCGAACCAGGTCTAAACTTCTTTCGTCTATGTAGGGACGTACATAATGAGTGTAAAAGAAATGTGGTTATATTAGAGACTGGAGCCCTATCAACATTGTGACATTAATATAGCTAATGGAGTGCTATCAGGGTCCATAGAGCACACACAGTATCTATAATGAGGTAGACAGAGCCACGCCCCGGATCACCTGAACGACTGTTCTGATGCGCCGCGTTAATATCACTTAACTAGGCCGCCCACTTTCTTAATGGACTAGAAAATATAGCCACAGGAGGTGCCGTAAGTTAACCGCCTCGGGTGACTCGTAAACTTCTGACTAGGGCAGGGGTGTCAAACTGTGGCTTTCAGAAGATGTTGATGATGAAGAAGATACAGGGTGATTTTTCTTTTTGTTGGAATGAGGCCAGTGGCCAGTTACCAGGCGAGTGCAAGCCTTCTGCCAGCAAACCAAACTCGGACCAGAGAATGCGCGCAGGTAGAAACCGTACCAGAGTACAATAATTAATGGTAAATTCACCAGAAAACCATGATTAATGAACTTACCTCTTCACAGAAGATGCTAAAATGTTCTCCTTCAGCTGACAGACAGGCGTTGTGCCGTGTAAATAACTTAGCGTTTCCCTTCTGTTGTGAGGGATATCAGCTGCCGTATATTGATCTCAAGCTCCACTAGAGTACGGGTAATTGATCTGTAAACTTTCTATTTTAAATAACCCCACAATTAAACACCAAACGGGCTTAGGTCCGTGCTTCAATTAATTACAGTAAACACGCATGGTGGTACAGGAGTAGCTACATAATGAAACGATCTAACTTCCAAAGTTACAGTCTGTCAGCGGAAGGAGAATATTTTCAGCATCTTTTGTGAAAAGGTAAGTTCTAACCTTTAACTGGTGACGTGAGGCCATCCAGAATCCCTAGAAATAAAAAGACAGCTGTGCTGCTTTAGTTATTTCTTGCCGGAAGCTGTTGTTTATGTTACCTTCTTATCTGTGTGCTGACATTTCACTCCCTCGTTGCTTAAGTTTAGTGACCTTGGTTAGCTCGCCTCATTAGGTTGAAGTTACGGTTTCTAGCTCCGCGCAATCTTCGGTCCAAGTTCAGTTCGCTGGTGGAAGGCGTCCGCGTGCCTGGTAGCTCGCCGCTGGCCCCGCCCCAACAAAAATATCACCCTGTACTATTAATTATTGTTTTAAGGGGCCTAACATCTACCGGTACGTCATCAAACCCTTGAAAAATGAGGGTACCCGTAAATAATGGACAAAGGAAAATAATTAACTACTGTGGCTTTAGGAGATGCCAGGGTTCTAGAATTTTGCCCAGAAGGGGATCTTAAACGTGCAAGTAAATCTACTGACACGGTTCCCTCGCATATGCTCACCCTCAAATGCCAACTGACTATGTCAGAATTCGATCCTGCTACAAGACAATCTCGTGGTGTAGCAGCCAATATTCTTGGCTGTCTTCCTGGAGGTTGGGGTTCAATTCTAGACTTTGCAAAAGAAATTAGAATTCAGGTGAGGAAAAACTGAGATAAGGAGGGTTAAAAATCCACCTCAGCCTTTCTGGGAGTGATTTTACGTGGTTTCCCGCACTTCTACCGCAAGAAAATTCTGGGTTGGTTTCTAACGTAAGTCCCTGGTAACCTCCTTGCTAATCCTATCCCCAATTTACACATATACACACTTGTAAAGACATCACAATAACACAAGTTATCACACAATTCCCCCCACATACACAATCATCTGGCACTATATGGCCACGATGTTGCATCCCCTAAAACAATCAAAAAGAGCAACAAATGAGGGTGTTATAAGGCAGAACTTCCACAGCAAAAGAATTAGGATATTTGACCCTCGTGAGGGCAATCATGGAATAGGATACAGCTCAGTGGTTTTGGGACCCGTATCAATGATCTGGAGATGGTAAAAAGGAAGCCTGCTAGATTGAGCTAAACGATTTTAACCCTAGAAGTAGTGTTACTCGAATGATGGAAAAACTACGATGGGAATCTCTGGAAGAAGGACGAAATCCAGACTATACGCTATGTTTAACACTTACACTAATCGGCCAGCATGGGGAGAACTAAGCTATCGTCCGGGAAATTCCACCTACCTGAGCAGGGCTGATCATCCACATAATGTTAAGGGCCGACTGCAGCGTACAAATTATGGGAAATATTCTTTCATCAATCGTGGTATTGATAATTTGAACTCATTACCTTCCACAGTCTTAGAGCCTTTCCCCAAGCATATTGATGTGTTTAAGAAAAAACTGAAATTTTGTGTAAATATCCCGATGTAATGACTATCGTTCCGAAATCTCCACTTGTGTAGGACTACATTAAGTATGTTTGATATTATTTTTGGTAATTTTCTATAAGTGTACAATTTTCCGCCAGGGAATTACCCCCCATTTTCAAATCAAGTAGATGAATAGTAAAAACCAAGGAGCCAACAATCTTGGGGAAAAAACCGAGAGAACTTTACTTCTGTCCCACGCTGTCAGTAGAAATTGAACACACACCCTAGTATACAGGGCTGATGTTCAAGATGTCCCAAGCCTTTAAACTGTCATGAGCTAATCGTTTCATCTCTTCATAGCTACCACACCCTACATCCGAGGCAATCAGTTTAGCATAGCCTATTCTAACCTTGGTCTACTCCTACAGTTCGTATCCTCGACCCTGCCTTCCATAAGTAAGCTTGCTATTCCTGGGTGTCTTAGTATATGTCCTACCAACCTATCCCTTCTCTTCATTAGCAGTCGCCACAAACATCTCTCCTCTCCCAATAGTCTTAATAGCTCTTCATGTGTAACCCTGTTTACCCATCTGATCTTCATCATTCTCCTGTAACACCACATTTCAAACGCTTCAATTCTCCTCTTTTCTGGTGCTCCAACAGTCCAAGTTTCACTTCCATTGAGCGTGGCGCTCCAAACAAAGGCTTTCAAAAATGACTTCCTAATATCTAACTCTACATTCGATGTCAACAAATTCCTTTTCTATGGAAACGCCTTCCTTGCCTGTGCTAACCTAATTTTTATATCTTGTTGGCTTCGTCCATCACTGGTTATTTTGCATCGTAAGTAACAGGAGTTTCCTACTTCCTTTAGCTTTTCACCTGTCAATTAGACACCGAGAGGAAAATCAACATTCAAGAATGCCACTGTGAGTGCCTGGAATCGAACCTCCAATCTCAAGAATAACTACATTTCCCCATCACAGTCATGGTACGCTACGTCACTGGGTTAACACGGAAGGAATACAGTGGATATATTCATCAAGTTACTAAACACACAGTTCATCAGTTTGTTGTGAAGTCTGCAAGAAATCAGGAGATCTGTCAAGCGAGTCAGATCACATTTTGGACAGAGCTCAGTTGTCTCTTAACTCATTCCTAAAATGGCTCGCTGTAGCAGTTATGGTGACGTCACGACCCAGCACGCGCTCACACCAAAAGAAGATGGTGACCTTTTACTGTCACCACTTTGATCTTTAAAGACCACAGCTTCCCGTGGGACACTTCATTCTATCCGCCCCCACCACCCACCGTTCCTCCACCCAGCAAACCTAAGAGAACAAGCCGAATAATAATATCGTCATCAGTCTGTAGTTTATACTGTTTTCATAACCTGTGCTATTGTACTTACAGTACTTTCCGCTCGGCGCTACAGGCCATGTAGGACGGGCGTTCTTAACCGTTTTGAGACTTTGAGCACCACCCTCATGTCTTACCATGTACAGTGCCTACCAACAGTTAAGGGGCAGATGACCTAGTAGTTCCGCCCCTTGAAACCTCAGCTAACTAGCCTAACTACCAACAGTTTAAGACCACTAGCTTATTTTCAACAAAAGCTTCCTGGTCTTATATGTTTGATCCAAATTTCATCAAATATTTTATGAAAACCCTTTGATCTAATAGACATCGACCTGTAACAAGAACACTGTAATATGGCTTTAAGTTTTTAAGATTCATTTTTTAAAATACAGGTCGAGTATCAAAGAAAAACGCAATTTTCAACCACAAATTAATTTGTGGACACTAAACCAATGGGAATACCCCATTAATCTCCTTTATAAGTATTCTAGAATGTATACAAACGTTTTGGTAAATGTAAAAAAGATCCCAAAAATGTTATTGCCATTTAGTAGTGACTTTCGTACACCTGGCTCCTCAGAATAGACGAGGGAAACTGATTCCAGGTACGCGGAGTATGACTCTTTGCTCCCCAGACAACACTACACACGCGACAGTACTTGTAGCTCACCTCATGGGTGGCGCATAGATACAGCTACAGATTCTGGCGAGCTGAACATGTCCTCGGATACACCCTGCAATAAAAGCCATACCGTACGCTAAAAAAGAGAGAAAAAAACAAGTAGTTCCGTGAAGGACTATAGGCTACAGCACATTTTCATATATACTACTTATGTTAATTCCCTCTATCAACAAACAAAATTTCAGTTTGATTGCTGTAATAGATTTGTAGATATTGAGAACCGACTAAATATTGCGGATGGTCGCCATGTTGGATTTTAATATATGTAGGTCATAGAGTTATGTACTGTTACATGACGATTATTGTGTAGGTATAGTAATCAAACTTCAATCGCATGGTTAGGACACAAGAAATAAAAACCAAATGTTCAAATTTCGCACAGCTGCCATGTTGTGGTTATGAAAACAATTGAAATAAATTAGATGCCAGTGGATTAAAATTTGTATAGGCCTAAGCATTTATTGTACCAAGTTTCACTGCACTCGGATGGTTAAATCGCGAGAAACCTCCATTTAAATATTCATATTTCGCGTTTCCGCCATGTTGGATTTGTGCTCACCAGGTTATTCAAAGTCCCATAGGTGAACCTATGTTCATAGCCTCTATCAACATACAACATTTCAGTTTGATTACTGTAATAGATCCGTAGATATTGATAACCGTATAAATATTTCGGATGGTCGCCATGTTGGATTGTTATATGTATAGACCATAGACTTATATACCTTTAAATGAAAATTAATGCGTAGGTTTATTATTCAAACTGTCATTTCGATCGCATGATTACGACACAAGAAATAAACACCTAATGTTAAAATTGCAGACAGCCGCAAGGTTATGTAAACAGTTGAACTAAAATACATGCCAGTATATTGCAATGTGTATAAATATTTACTGTACCAAATTTCACTGCTCTCAGATGGTTAAATAGCGAGAAAAGTCCATTAACATGTTTGAACTTCGCTTGGCCACCATGTTCGTTTTGTGAAAGTTACATAGATGGACTTTAATAGTGTCTTTTATCACCGTACACAATTTCAGTGTTGGTTGGTTGGTTCTTAAGTTTAGGGGCTGCGACAACGCGGTCATGTAGCCCCGTGTACTTTGGGTGTGTGTAGAATATGTCTGATAACCGGTGTTAATTGTGATGACTGTATTAGTGTGTGTTATCTGTTTTTTAATTTAAGTACTGAAACTTAGATTTTTTCAAATAGTTCCTACTTCTGCCGCCAAGCGCCACCGTCAACGACTACTAGGCCAGTTCAGAACTTAGCTACAAGACACCACCGCAGTCGGCTCCTGGCAACGAACGTAGAAACCTAAGACCGTTGTTTACATTCATAACCCATCCAATTTAGCTTCACACAGATGAAATTAGTGGAAGGTTCTTTAACATGCCATAAATCTATGACTTGGGACCGCCGGCTTTACTTCCCCTCCGAAGGAAGGCATACTGAGGGATTTTTAACGCTCTTAAAATATCAGACAGCTTCGGCCGGGTTTGAACCCGCTATCTTAGGCATAGAAGCTGAGCATGCTACACAATTTCAGGGTGATATCGGTAATAGGTTCGTAAATATAGAATGCCGGTGAAATATTTCGCTCAGCCGCCATGTTAGATTGGTGAAAAAACATAAAATTTGAAGAGCACGGTCGGGGTTGGCGGAAATAGTATACTATAACCAGTGAAGGAAGTGGGAAAAAACCAGAGGCGGTATGCTATCCAAAGATATTTCCCTGTCTTACCTCAACTTCAAAGAAGCATACCCCTCCCTTACAACGTAACGTGATATGCAGGAAATAATTCTATTCACTCAGAATTGCATCATGCTTAAGAAATAAATTTTATTTTTCACTTAAAGAATATATGTCAATTATTATTAAGATATATAGATAAATAAAATTAAATCAGTGAAGTCAGGAAGTAAATTATTTTTTGTTTGTTTGTTACTGACATATAATTAGCATCCATATAAGATCTCGCTTTATGAGTTTTGCTGCATGGACGGCCATGGCCGTTCTTTTCTTCCACTCTAGTTAACTGCAACGATGCTGAAGCGCTTTGCGGGTTCGCTTTAAACAGGAACACACGGTTCTATATTGGCGATGTCTACAGGCGAATGTTTATCGGCGAAGGTAGCTTGGTACCAGTGGATGAATGATCATAAAAAGTAATTATATTAATTCCTACGGCGCAAACAAATTTAAAATCCACTGGTTTTCAGTGGCGGTATGCTATTTGAATTGAAAGCAGTGACGGTATGCCATTGGGCCTTTGAAAGCAGTGCCGGTATGCCATACCGGCGCATTCCGCCTCACTTCCCTCCCTGACTATAACCATACCGAGTGTCATTGAAATCACTCCAGTGGTTTAAAAGTTATTAGGACACACACATACACACACACACACACACACACGGACAAACGATGATCTCATAAGCTGTTTTTTTTATTTATTATTATTTTTCATAAAAGAAAATAGGCTAAAAATGAAACGCAACTTTTGCCAGAACATTGTAACTGTGAAACATTAAGAAGTTTGGCTCTGGTAGCAAAATAAGTATGTATAATAATTGTACGTGGTTTAGAAGAGGCGCAGTCATAGGCTCTTGTTACAATTTTGGCTCTTTATGCAGTGTGTTGTTCCCTCTTAAATAAGATTGAAGCCGTGCCGCACAGGAAGCGAGTGATGCGGGCTTGGTACAACAGCGCCTTATGGTTGACGGGTCGACACCCGATAGCATCTACACAAGTCCTCAACTTGTTGACTTCAGTCTCTGGTTACATTGTCTTCCTTCCTTATCTCACGTCCATCGCTTGGAGCACTTCCTCTAGCGCTGACCTAGTAACTGCAGCGAGCAGTGAGGGAATTACTGTAGACATTCATATGTTAATGCCACCCCCCAGGGGCTAACATCTAGTGGGACGTGGGTTGGCGACCACGGGACCCCAGCCGAGTCCGGCAATGCTCCCACTTACTTCTGAGGGACTCCTCTCCGTCTTATTTCCTGTCGACTTCTCTTGGTCAACTCTTGTTCTCTTCCGACCCCGACAGTATTAGCGTATCTGAGGCCTAGGAAGTCTTGCACTTTCCCGCCTTAATTTGTCCTTTTCTCATCTTTCCTGTTACCCTCATTCTTCAAGGGGTCAGCTTTCTTTTTCTTTTCGTGTTATCTCCTGCCATCTGCACAAGGCCCTTAAGGAGGCAGGGTGTATGTAGCCCCACCACTTCTAGTGCACCCTGGGTAGTGCAACACACTCAAGGGCTCACGGCTGGTGAGTTTGGGAGTTGGCGATCCTGAGGAATTCCTGAGCTGGGTCCGTTTTGTCCCCTTATTCCTATGACCTTAGGACGGGCCCTCTCCTCTTTCCCTTTCCCTTTCCTATCTGCCTTTCATGGCTCTCCTTCTTTCCAAGTCCCTCAATCCTCATTCTTCGAGGGTTGAGGGCATTTCTTTCCTTCCTGTCATTTATTTGCATTTTGCATTATCCTTTATTTGTTTACCATTTCTTCTTCTAGTATGTAAGTCTGTAGTTAGTTTTCATTCTCTTCACATCTCATCTTTCACTATCACCCAAAGCTTGCCACGGTGGGTGAGTGGTTAACGTGTCGGTCTACTTAACCCCAAGCTTGCAGGTTCGCTCCTGGCCGTGGTAAGTTATTTATGAAAGGCAGTAAAAATTACGATACGCATGTCATACGGTGTTGGCATGTCAAAGAACCGATTTGAATTCAGTAGGCCGTGTTCATAATGGCAAAATTAATCTCGGGAGTTTCCGCCAACAAAAAATTCCTTAGCTTAGATATCTAACCTAGTTGACTTTCATTGTGCTTCAAGGAACAACGAAATTCGACATCCAAGCTACCCTTTGGGTGTCAAATAAGAAAGCTTGCACCCGGCACCCGAGACCATACGATATTATTTTTACTATTATTATACCTCAGTATACTGCACCAACACCATCGCCCTTATACAGAGGCATACTATTGTCATGATAACTGTTTTAAGGGGCCTAAGAAATCTTTTGCACTAATTAACCCGTGACTGCAATTCTGCACCAGAACACAGGTAGGGGCGACGTGATGCAGCCTGCATTGCCAGGCAACAATAGACTTACGTATTATTGAAGCTATTCGGGAGTGCTTGTTCTTCCGACTTAATGAACAAAAATCAATCTTTAAGGTTACCTGAGAGGTGTAGCCCAATGCTACATAGCCTAAACTATTCCTCTAGAATCTGGCTATCATATACAGTACGAAGGATGTTTTTAAGTAAGGGCCGTTGTTTTTAAGGCCCGTAGATAGCGCGCACGTCGCAACAAGCATGCGCGTGATCTCCCGGCATCCTTTGCGAACAAGCAGGCGTCAGTTGCAGCTGTGTAGCTAATCTGTACGCTGAACTGTGCATCTTTACAATATTCCAGATTATTGATTCGCCTGCCGCGTGTGAGGTACGATCTGTGATACGTTTTATGAGTGCAAGAAACATGTCGGCTGCAGACATTCATCGTCAGCTTTGTGAGGTGTATGGTGATAATGCAATGACGGAAGGTAAAGTGCGAAAATAGGTACGCGAGTTCAAAAGTGGTCGTGAAAATATTCATGACGATGATCGCTCAGGTCGACCACCTTGCTCCGAGTGATTTCCACCTCTTTTCGCAGCTGAAACGTCATCTTGGTGGGAAGCGCTTCGCCGACGATGAACAAGTGAAAACAGCCGTGAATTCTTGGTTGTCAGAGCAGGCGGCAAACTTTATGCAGAGGGATTTCAGAACTTAGTTTTAAGGTATGACAAGTGCATAAATAAACAAGTCAACCATGTAGAAAAATAGAGCAAGGTATGTAAAACCTAAAAATAAATGTGGTTTCTAAATAAAATGTTCGCTTAATTTAAAAAAAAACCCTTGCTTAAAAAACATCCCTCGTACAAAAATAATTTTTCGAATCCGACTGGTAGTTCCAGAGATTAGCGTCTTTAAACACAAAAACAAAAAATACTCTTCAGCTTTATTATATTAGTATAGATTAATAGATAAAGCATACAGCATTTGAGGAGGAATTTGTTCCCCTTATTTTGGCATAAGTCAACACTAATTGAGGAAATTTCTGTACTGGCTTCTCTAGTTTCTCTCTTATTCTCATACAATCCAAGTGAAAGCAAATAGGGGAATAAAAAGAAAAGTGCAAAACTCAGATCTTAGCAAAAATTAAATGAATTTATTAAAAAAGATCAGTTGAACATTGTATTCTAAAACCTATCCACAAATTTACTCTGAACATTTTCCACAACTTATCCACTTGGTGAAACATTTTGCGGATATCAGTGGGTTTATCCGCGGTCATCCACAACTGTGCAGGGCCTTACTTATAGCAGATGTTGAAAATGACCACCATTCATCTCTAGTCAACTTTGAGCCCTGGTTAGCAATTTGCGGAAGGCCGATCGCATCTAGACCACTGGAATTGCTGCTATCACGCCGGAAATGTTCTGCTGCAGTTCTTGAAGACTATGAGGTTTGTTGCGATACACCTTAGCATTGAGGGTTCCCCAAAACATGTAATCGCACACGGACAGATCAGGTGAGCTTAAAAATTCAATGACTGCCGGGTTTGAACCCACGATCTTTGGTATAGCAGGTCAGCACGGTATCGACTACGTCGCCGAAGTCTATGTTTCCATGCCAAGAAGTTTCTGTACCTTACTTTACTTGAACAAGCAATGAAGGAAATTGGAGAAAAATTTAAAGTGGGAGTGAAGATTCATGGAGAAATAATTTCAACTGTGAGATTTGCTGATGACATCGTCATCTTGGCCGACACGCCTGAGGATTTGAATGAATTTTTGAATGGTATGGACTCCGTCTTGAGGAAAGAATACATGATGAAAATTAATAATTGTAAAACAAAAATACTGGAATGCAGCCGAAATAAATCAGAAACCTCTATGGACATCAAATTGGCAGGTGAAAAGCTGAAGGATGTAGGAGACTTCTGTTACTTAGGAAGCAAAATAACCAGTGATGGACGAAGCAGAGGATATAAAAAGTAGGTTGGCTTAGGCAAGGAAAGCATTTCTACAAAAAAGGAATCTGTTGACATCGAATATAGATTTAGGTATTAGGGAGTCATTTTTGAAAGCCTTTGTCTGGAGCGTGGCGCTCTATGGAAGTGAAACTTGGACTATTGGTGCAGAAAAGAGGAGAATTGAAGCATTTGAAATGTGGTGTTACAGGAGAATGATGAAGATCAGATGGGTAGATAGGGTTAGAAACGAAGAGGTATTAAGACGAAAGGGAGAGGAGAGATATTTCTGGCGACTGCTAATTAAGAGAAGAGATAGTTTAGTAGGACACATACTAAGACACTCAGGAATAGCAAGCTTAGTTATGGAAGAATGGGTTGAGGACAAGAACTGTAGGGGTAGACCAAGGTTAGAATATATTAAACAGATTGCCTCGGATGTAGGGTGCGGTAGCAATGTAGAGATGAAACGATTAGCTCAGGACAGGGAGGCATGGAGTGCTGCATCAATCCAGTCAAAAGACTGAAGACTCAAACAACAACAATTTTACGTGTTATGCAATTTCCCCAGTAGAATAGGCCACCCTTCATACACACAGCGTGATGCTTGTCACCTTGCCTGTCAGATCAGATGGCATCGCAGGTGTCCGTCAATGATTTATCGCCCCAACACAGGACACGTGAATCATGGCTAATTGTGTGCACCCCGCTATGAATATTAATGAACGGGTTGTCACCCTAGCTGTGACTTCATTGTTAGCACCTGATTCAGTTCTCTTTGTTCACACAAAAGCGTTCGCAGATATACTGCAATCCTCTTCCAAAGTACGACCTTACTCTCTGGAAAAAAAGTATGATGATGATAATTGTTGTTTTAAGGGGCCTAACATCTAGGTTATCGGCCCCTAATGATCTGGGTGATAGCGAAAAGGACAATGAAATGGAAACTACTGTCGACCAAAGTATTATGTGCACTCGAGTTTGAAGGTTGTTTGTGAAGTAACCAATAGACCTACATAAATCCAATAACATCATCATATTCGCCGTTCTATTCTACGTTAGTTCATGTAGGTTTGGAATTTTTAATTTATATTTTAATATTTTTTATCGCAGTTGGAACACAAAAAGTGCACGTTTTTAAGCGTGTGTCATCCATGCGTCACATTTAAGAATTATTATATCAAAAACCCGTCATCAGATCAAACCCAAGTTTTAACACAATATACATTGGAATGTTGTATAACTGGTTTATTAATTTCAAAATTGTGTGTGTCCAAGAAACAAAGTTGTTATCATTTTTGTAAGGTAACTTTTTCTGGGCTCGGGGTGGTTGGAAAATGTAGTTCTTGGTTGCATTGTAATCCTTATACATCGAAATGTTATGCTATATGACTGTGAAATACGTAAATTAATTCACTTATTTTATATCGGTTTGTATATGTACGAGGAAATAACACATGGTTCACCAGCTAGCCGCTCCGGCAAAAACTATACAGCGTTGCCGAAATGGTGCCCACACGCTCGGAAGTGATGGGCTCCATCTCGCAACGCTGTACAGCTTTTCTTGGAGCGGCTAGCGGGAGAACTATGTGTTATTTCCTCGTACATATACAAACCGTTATAAAATAAGTGAATTAATTTATGTAGGTCTATTGGTTACTTAACAAACAACCTTCAAACTCGAGTACACATAATACTTTGGTCGACAGTAGTACGAAAATTAAGTGAGACGGAAAATACTTACAAAAAGGAACTCAGATTGAAACAACTCACAAAATGTTCTTACAAAAGGGAATTTAGAACGAAAAGAGTCACAAAAAGAATAGATTGAAAAAAAAAAAGACGCACAAAATGCAGACTAGGTTCAAAATACGCACAAAATGCAATGTAGAGTCGAAATACTTACAAAATGCAATTGAAATTCAAAATACTTCAAAATGCAAATGAGATCGAAAATACGTACAAAATGCAATTGAGGTTCAAAATACTTACAAAATGTAATTGAAATTGAAAATACACAATGCAAATTAGATTGAGAGATCCCATTTCCAATCCAAAATATTCACAAAGTGCAATTGAAATTCAAAATACTTACAAAATGAAATTGAAATTGAAAATGCTTACAAATTGCACGGTAGATTCAAACTACTCATTTGGATTGACAATACTTACAACATGCAATTTAGATTGAAAACACTGGACAAAATGTAATTTAGATTACAAATACCCACATAATGCAATTGAGAATCAAAATAGTTGCAAATGCCTACCATACAAAATGCAATTTAGATTTTGAATTCTTGCGAAATGCGGTTTTGGTTGAAAATACTTAAAACATGCAATTGAAATTCAAAATACTCACTAAAATGCCCTGAACCTACATTGAAAGACTTACTAAAAAGCAATTTAGATTGACAATCTTTACAAAATGCAATTGTGGTTGAAAACAATCGCGAAATGCAATTTAGATCGAAAAAACTTACAAAATGCAACGTAGATTAAAAATACCTAAAAATTGTAGTGTAGAAGCAAAAAAAAACGCTTAAGGGAATTTAGATAAACGGGGAGCCAATTAACAAAAACAATGCATGAATTTTAAAGAGAAAAGGAAATATAATCAAAAGAAAACAAGATGTCTGACCCATCGAAGAAGAGGGATCTGGAAAGATGAGACAAGGACCAATTAAGGAAAGTGAAAGACTCCCTAGCCCTCGGAAACGGTACCCTAATACCGTCGGGGTCGGAAAAGAACAGGAGTTGACCAAGGGAGGTCGACATGAAAGAAGACGGAGAGTAGCCCGGCACAGGTAAGTGGAAGCAATGCCGGACTCAGCTGGGGTCCCGTGGTCGCCAACTCACGTCCCACAAGATATGAGCCCTTGGGGGAGGGCAAAAAGTATAGACACTCGTGTTTAGACGTCAATAAAAACGTTACCCGTAGTCTTACGTAAAAACAAGCTACGCCAAACTTTTCCTTATTTTACTCTGCGTTTAGCTATGTAGAGTAAACATTTGAAATCTAACCTCTTAAAAAATCGCCGATCACGCATAGATAAAGAGTAGTTCTTCTTTTAACCTTGTATTGCTCTGAGCCTCATAACAAGCCATATATCATACTGCTACGACCATCCAGGGCCGAGAAAAAGTTGGTTAACAAAATGAACAACAACTATAAGGTGCGTTCAAAAAGTAACGAGCCGGAGGCTGGAATGCGCAAACCGGTGATTACATCGGCTAATCGTGGCGTGTGTAACGAGGTGTGGTACCGACCAGAGCGTGGAAGGTCACAGCCCTTCGCTAGAGGGCACGCGTGCGCGTACGTGACGATACAAAGCGATCAGCAGCATGCATTAATCGTCCAACGCTGCCAGTCGCATTGCAAACAGTGACATGGAGGCATCAACTAAAGAGCAAAGAGGTGTTGTTTGGTTTATGACAGCGGAAGGAGTAGGGGGAACGGACATTCATCGCCGAATGTCACTAGTGTACGGCGAACACTGCATGCCCCTTGCAAGGGTCAAGGCGTGGCACAAGCGCTTCAGCGAAGGACGGGTGTCGTTAGCCGATGATGCCCGGTCTGGGGCATCCCCATGCATTACCAATGACAACGTCCAGCTGGATGATGCACTCATTACCCAGGACCGCCGAGTGACAGTGAACGCCATAGCCGCCGTGGTCGCTCCACGACAATGCACGACCTCATATGGCCAACACAGTCGTGGCACTCCTGCAGAAATTCAAATGGGAGGTTCTCCGCCACCCTCCATACAGTCCAGACCTCTCTCCCTGTGATTACGCCATGTTTGGTCCCCTGAAAAGGGCTCTGCGGGGCCAACGATTCACCTCGGATGCCGACGTCCAGATTTACGTGCGGAACTGGTTCACATCGCAGCCCAGGGAAATTTATGAGAAAACCATTCACCACCTCGTGTCACAGTGGGACAAGTGCCTCAACAGCCAGAGCCAATACTTCTAACATACAGGTACTGGTTTCTGTAATTATGCCTCCGACTCGTTACTTTTTGAACGCACCTTATATTTTCAGAACCGTAAGATCACTCCGTATACATGTTAACAATAAGTTCCTGACGTATTAATGTTTCATTATGATATGATTAATACGTTTAATGTAATGATCTTTTTAAGTGAGCGTTCTGTTAGACTTGGGAAAAAAAACACTGTTTTGTTTCAAGCAGCTTTAAAATGTAAGGGATTACAATACAAATGATTACTCTACATAGCTAAACGCGGAATAAAATAAGGAATAGTTGGTTGTAGATTGTTGATGTGTAACATCTTTCCACTCGGTATCTGGATATTTTAGTGGCACTCGGTAGCTGGTCATTTTTGTGGAAGTGATTTTGGAAAAGAGACGGAAGTGGATGGAACGGTAGTGGATGGGACAGAAGTGCATGGGTCGGAAACAATGAGCGCGCGTGGTGGCGGAGATCGGAACAACGACGTACTGTAAGCCATGTGACTATGTGGAATGTAAATCGCATACGTTTAACCTCAAGGTTTGGAGGCCCCTTTAAAGAAATTCCTACAATATATAATCTTCAAGTTGTCGTTCTTTGGTGTGAAAATATTCATTATATCATATTTGCTGAAAAAAAAAAAAGATTTATTAAATCTTCATAGTTTTGCTGTATTCTTATTTAATGTAAGTACTCGATACTTCGAGTGTTATATCGCATCAACCAACACTCCAAACAACGTAGGAATTCAGTATATTAACACCGACTACTAACGATAATTGAAACTTCGTTGGTCTAAACTTATCACTGGGAGAAACGCATTTAATATACCTACTGCACACCTAATTTTTAATCACGCTTATACTTGGAAGTGCCCTATATCGGCAATAAGAGGCCATTTTCAATAACACCGCTGGCATAGGTTCACTAACGGGCCGGTATAAAGCGCAGCTCGCATCAAGTAGGCAGTGGATTGCTCCCGCATACAGTTTCAGGTATATGTCACTGCTGCAGATGCATTGGAGAATCCCTTCATGTTTGCTGGCACAAGTTAGCACTATGAGTTCAATTTTTAAAAAATGCGAGTAAGTAATATGGGATTATTCGAATAACATGTCAGATGTTACACATCATATGCGACTACTGTAAGGCTCGTAATTTTTTTTTTAATGTAAGACAACGGGTAACTGTTTCATTGACGTCTAAACTGAGGTATCTATACTTTTCCCCCCGACAGTAAATAGCTTCCCAATTTCATGTTTAAAATTCATTAAAGGTTGTTTGCAATATCGTGCTCCTGTAGCCCCATTTACATGGCTTTGGGTGTGTATGTAGAATCTGTCTGATAACCTGTGTCATCATTTGTGTGTGTATTCGTAATAGAGGCTAGGAATTGGAAGGTCCTTAAGGGAATACGGAACGGTTAAAATTGTCAAAATCAACATTTTATTTAGATATTATATGAATCTCTGAAGTATGCCCTTTAAAATGATGTGTATCACATTATAGTTTAACCATTAGAAATGGTTGGTTGGTTGGTTCCTTAGTTTAAGGGCTGTGACAACGCAGTCATATAGCCCCGTGTACTTTGGGTGTGTGTAGAATCTGTTTGATAACCGGTGTTAATTGTGATGGCTGTATTAGTGTGTTTTACCTGTTCTTAATGCAAGTAAGGACTGGAGACATTGACATTTCAAGTAGTTCCTACTTTTGCCGCGAAACGCCACCGTGAACGACTACTAGTTCTGAACTTGGTTACTAGATGCCACCGCAGTCGACTCATGGTGACGAACGTTCGCATCGAAAAGCGTCAGTCAAATTTAACCTATAATTTAGCTTCACACAAGTGTAACTAGTGGAAGGTTCTTTAACACGCCATAAATCTATGACATGAGCCTACAGGTTTTACTTCCCCTCCGAAGGAAGGCATACTGAGAGGTTTTTAACGCTCTTAAAATTCCAACGACTTCGGCCGGGTGTGAAACCGCGATCTTGGGCATAGAAACTCAGCATGCTACCGACTACGTCACCGAAGCCACTGTGTATGGTTATGCTTTTATCGTGAATATATCACTTTGTATATTCACGTTGCAGGGGGGAATTGCTAATTAAGAATCATGGTATTAGTGATTAATATAATATGATCATGAAAGAATGCATAAATATCTAAAAATAATAATTATTTATTTTTATTCAATTTAGTCAATTTACCCTCTAGGTTGGTGGTTCCCACGGACATAGCGAGGGAACTCACCACTACCGTCTCTATGGGCAGTGTCCTGGAGCTTGGAACATCTGGTCGGGAGGGATACAACTGGGGAGGTGTGATCAGCACTTCGCCCAGGCGGCCTCACCTGCAATGCGAACAGAGGCCTCATGAGGGATGGGAAGGGATGGAAGATTGGGATGGAGAGGCTAGGAAGAGGGAAGGAGGCGGCTGTGGCCTTACAGTAGGTACCATCCCGGCATTTGCCCAAAGACGAATTGGGAAACCACGGAAAACCACTTCGAGGATGGCTGAGGTGGGAATCGAACCCCCTCTACTCATTTGGACCACCCGAGGCTGAGTAGACCCCGTTCCAGTCCTCATACCACTTTTCAAAGTTCGTGGCAGAGCCGGGAATCGAACCCAGGACCTCCGGGGCGGCAGCTAACCATGCTGACCGCTACGCTACGGAGGCGACGTTAAAAATAATAATAATAGATCTAATTTTACGCTTGCAAGGTATCACGTGGTATGCCGAGTAGAACATAGAGGTGTTTTTCAGACTGTTATTTCAAACGTAAAAGAAATATGATCAGTAAAACTTCTCATGGCTTTCTTTTTCTTACTGTGAGTGCGAGAGAAAAAAAAAACGTCAATTATGAAACGAGAAAGTTAAGCCCTCCTCCGTTTGCTTCCGGTCGCTGATGACGCCACGACGTGACCATAATAAAAGATGGTAGCGTCGCCGTCCACGAGATATTGCGACGCCCTCTAACTTCCAGTTAGAGATCATATCTGCGATGGTCTTTTAATTCCACGCAAGTTTCCATCACGAGAAAGTAAATAGTGCTTTCGTTAATTGGCCCGGCCAGATCCGTGGGGAACGAATGGCCACGTGACAATCCGAAGAAAGAGTCTTCTCTACCCAGAACTACGAGGGTAATTCCAAAAGTAAGGTCCGATTCGCCATAAATATTTGACAGTGTCACCAGGGGCAAAACACACATGCGCCCCGACTCCTGGGATGCCTTGCACGGCAAAAGCCGCCAGTAGCGTTGTTACTGTTGCTGTGTGCTGTTGATAGTGTCAGTTCACAATGTTTAAGACAATTAATCAGTCCGCCTATTGTGAAGTAAGGGCAGTGATACGGTTTCTGTCTGCAAGAAACATTTCAAATAAGCGACGTGGTCTTTTTTCGTCTGGAGTGTTGTTGTTGCATGACAAAGCCAGACCCCATACTGCGAATGACACGCAAACTCTAATCAAGAAATTTGGATGGGAACAGATGGACCACCCACCGTACAGTCCGGACTTGGCGCCAAGTGATTTCCACCTGTTCCGCTACCTAAAGGAGTTTCTTGGCGCTAAGCGCTTCGACATAGATGAAGAAGTGAAAGAAGCTGTTAAAGACTGGTTAGCTTCGCAGTCGGCAGAGTTCTACGACTTAGGCATTCAAAGGCTTGTGGAACGATGTGACAAATGTGTAAATAAATATGGAAATTATGTAGAAAAATAGAGAAAGACGTAAGGAATGTCAATGAAACAATTGTTTTGGAAACAATTTTGATTTTGGATGTTTTTTTTACCAGACCTTAGTTTTGGAATAGCCCTCGTATAAACCACACCCGCTCTATCAACACAAACTTACGGCAATATCATCCAAAACTCACATTTTCCAAAAAATCATAACAAAGAAATTGGCTAAAACTGCAGTGATCACTGTTTTGAGGGACCAAATATTAAGTTTAGGGGCTGCGACAACGCGATCATGTAGCCCCGTGTACTTTGGGTGTGTGTAGAATCTGTCTGATAACCGGTGTTAATTGTGATGGCTGTATTAGTGTGACTGTGTTATCTGTGATTCTGGTAGAAGGACTGCAGACGATTAATATTTTCAAGTAGTTCTTACTTTTGCTACCAAATGCTATCGTCCACGACACCTAGCTGCGGACGTGGCTACTAAATGCCATCGCAGTCAGCACCTGGCGGCGAACGTTGGAACTAATATAGCTAGTCAAAATTAACCTACAAATTTTAGCTTCCACAAGTGTAGTTAATGGAAGGTTCTTTCTCATGCCATAAATCTATGACATGGACCGTCGGCTTTACTTCCCCTCCGACGGAAGGCATACTGAGGGATTTTAACGCTCTTAAAAATCCGACGATTTCTGCCGGGTTTGAACCCGCAATCTTGGGAAATTAGTAGTGTTTGGTAATTCCAATACATACGGTTGGCGACTGTGCAAAGTTTCATACACCCACCACCTACAGCGCTAGTTGTACTGTAGATAAGCAACTACTCGTTTGGAAACCTGGTCTCGCGAAGAGATCCATTCCGTGGTTCGATTTCAGTGGGCGAAACAAGTAACCTCGGACAGGACTTCTCACCAGGGGCGTCATCTTCCTTCATGACAACGCGCGACCTCATACAGTCCAGAAGACCACCATGATGTTAAAGCAGATTCGCTGTGACATCATTGACTATCCTCCCTACAGTCCTGACCTCGCCCCAAGCGACCTTCACCTGTTTCCTGACTTGAAGGAGCACCAAGGAGGTCAACGACTCGCTTCAGACAAAATGTGAAACACGCAAGGACAGAATTTTCCATGAGAGAATATTCAAACTCATCCAACGAAACAACACGTGCTTTAAGCAATATGGAAACTATGTCAAAAATAACCTAATGTATGCACACTAAGTTTGCTGTATTGTCACACGATTCACTGCAGGCTTTGTAACCTTTGTTTCTGATCACACCTCGTACATAGCTATGCCCTTCTATTGGGCAGATTTTCACTCAATGACAAAAAAAAGCATGAGGAGCCACTACATACAATGGAGTTGAAGACGCCCCGATGGACCCTAGGACTGACACGATGTGCCCACGTGCGAAATACTGATGCCCATCACTGAGAATTTTGCTTCCTAAGTAGCGAAAGTCTCCTAGGTCATTTAACTATTCACTTGGCAATTCAGAAGATTGTGTCTGGATCTCTTAGACCAACATCACTTCAGAAGATCTACCCTCTTATAGGAATTGCCCCACCTCATGTCGGAAGAATGGTAGCTGCAGCATCTGAGAAGAAACGGCAATAAACCGATTCTAGGCATCCACTTTTCGGTGAACAACCAGACCGACAGAGACTTAAGTCTAGAAACAGCTTTTTGAGGGGAGGAACAGCCCTCGAAGGCTCACAAGAAGCTGCCTGTGTGAAGGCATGGAACACAGAAATCAAAGACCTTCTATCATAAAAAATGGCACCTGGTCACAACTTACCATATGGAACTTGGAAATCATTGAACAGGGTGAGGACGGGGGTTTCACGCTGCAAGAACAATCTCAAGAAATGGAACATATTCTGCGACTGCAGCATGTTACAAGATCCAGAACACCTGCTGATCTGCCCCTTAAAGGAGGACATATGTTCAAAAGACGATCTTATGGCTGCGCATGCTAATGCTGTAACTGTTGCTCCTTACTGGCAAAATGTAATTTGTTTCGGACACGGAAAATAAATAAATACCTGCCAATTTTACGACAATAGGAGTCTCTGATTTCTTTGGCTGCATTGGATTGTTTTCTGTATTATTATCATCATCATAATAATGAGGACATGATTGGCTCACTAGAGTTTGAAGCTGCTTCAATGCGGACACCCATGGGGTGAGCTACAAGTACCGTCACGTGTGGATGAGATGAAATGAATGAAGATAAATGAGCGAGTTCAATTTCTAGTAGTTCCAACTTTGGCTAACAGATGCCACTGAACGGTGCAACTTGATAGAGCGTTACGAACGAAATATAACCTACTAATTTGACTACAAACTACCAATTGTGGTGGTAGGTTATATTTCATGCCATAAATCTATTATATGGGCTCACAGGCGTTACTTCCCCTCCGAAGGAAGGCATACTGAACGCTCTTAAAATATCCATCAATTCAACCGGGTTTGAACTCTCAATCTTGGGCATGCTACCGACTACGCCATCGAAACCGCTTTTGTTTAACATTTATTGATTTTCATCATGATAATAATAATGTTATTGGTTTTACGTCCCTTTTAACTACCCTGGCTTTTAGAGACGCCGGGGTGCCGGAATTTTGCCCCGAAGGGGATCTTTAACGTGCCAGTAAATATACTGACACGGCTCCCTCGCATTTGCGCACCCTCTAATGCCAGCTGACTGCGCCAGGTTTTGAACCTGCAACCTTGGGCTCAGCAAGCGAGAACGTTACCCCTGAGCCACGCAGCCAGCCGATTTTCATCATGAATGTGTGTACTGAACTAGAATGCATAGACCAAGATGACCAACACTTGTAGCCATGTATCCTGGCGCAGTAAGGTGGCATTTGAGGATAGCGCAAATGCGAGGGAGCCGTGTCAGTAGATTTACTGGCACGTTAAAGATCCCCTTCGGGGCAAAATTCCGGCACCCCGGCGTCTCTAAAAGCCAGAGTAGTTAAAAGGGACGTAAAACCAATAACATTATTATTATTATTACTTGTAGCCATGGTAACAACCTGATATCAATGTTGGCTTTTGCCCATGCTAATTACAGAGAGATCCCAGCACAGCAGTGCCCCCACCTCTGTCTTTCCAGGATCCGAAAAGGCAGATCTCCTAGCAAAAGCTGCCTCCTCATCCTCAAAGAAATTATATACAATAAAGTACCACTAATTTATGCCAAAGCCCAAATCAAAAGGTGACAGTCAGTCCGAAAGACTAGACTTTGTATCATTTTAAATGCTACAAATGCAGCAAAATACTAGAAAGACTGGAGGCTTCTCGCTTCGCTCGAAGCCGAAGACTCTTGACATGTTAGAAAATTATCTAGATAATACTTATCTTGCTTTATAATACTTTACCTTGTTTCAAATTACTCGCAAACGGCAAGTTCAAACCAAGGGCAAAGCAAGGTCAAGCGCGCGGGATGCCGTCACGCTCACCAGAGCACGCGGGGACGTGCCCCTTCCATCCAGTTAAAAAACACTTATAGTGGGCGATGTATTGAAGATAGAGATATGCTCTCGCGGACTTTTTTGTTGAACTTTTCATGCTGAACAATTCTTACTCTCATAGTATATTGATATTTTTAACGGTTTGCCCAGCGTAAGCTTAAGAAGCGCATGGACGCCAAGTTTTTTTTCAACTTTTTCACTGAAATCGTTACTGCTTGGCTTCCTTTGATCATACATAAGTTATTTTCTACAGAATCTTTCCTCGAGATATCCTTTACAGAATGGTGAATACCGCATCAAAATCCATCCAGTGGTTCTCGAGTTTACCCGTGACATCCAAGAATCGGTTTTTTGTCTTATACTAACGAAGTAGAGATTGTCGGGGTACTATGACGTCACACACCTCAGTGCATCTGGGTACATTTCGTCCCGTCACCGTAACGTAACGCCAGACCCCAGCGTAACGACGAAGTCGACAAGATAATTTAAAATGATAAAAAAAACTTCTAATAAGACAGTGGAACAACCTCTGGGCATCCAGTACAAAAGGATCTGTCACAAGATAATTATTTCCCCCCCCCCCCCCCCCCCCCCCGAAAGATATAGCCGACTCCAGTGCAACACATTAGTGCCGGAATTCGTCCTTACGCAGTTTCTCTCTGGCCATGGAAAGTTTAAGTGCTACTTCGAATGTTATAAATTAATATTGCAGGCGATTACTTGTGCTTTTGTGAATCTTCTCAAACAGTGGACCATTTACTGTTCGACTGTGCCATGTTTAGCAGGACAAGATTCGATCTTGCGTGTCATCTGAACAATTGTAATATGGAACTCTCAAAGCCATTATTCGACCTGTTTAAGAAATCCTGCTATTACAAACAGTTCCTTAAGTTCATTCACCACATCTGCAATAATCTAGTTAAATAATTTTGTGTTAATGGACCTATAATTAACTGATCTAAATAATAACCACCATGTACTCAGGTACAATAGGGTTCATGCTGTCAGGATATTAAATAAATAAATAAATAAATAATAAACTTCGTGTGTAGTTAGGGACGACCAAACAACCAAAGCCGGATTTCTACCTGCAGCGGGTGTATTGCTCAGTTCAAGAAAATCACTGATGGGTTGTGAGACTCCTGCCTAGCGAAAACAATAGAACGGGACTGTAGCATCGACTTGACATTTCCCGCAATATATCGATATCCTACTCGACTCTGTGTGTCAGTAGAAAGAGCACGAGATATCGCCGGCGGTGTCGTTTGTCAACAGTTCACCGCCTTTGTGTTAAAACCTCCTCCTCCTTCCTTCACCCCCTTCCAAGTTAGCACCGTAATAGCAGGCAATTTGTTCTACACAACTTAAAGACGGGCTGCTGCTGCTTCAGGGGTACAGCATTATACCGACCGGACAAGTTCGGAAAGTAGTAACTTTTTGCCCTACCACCTTATTTTCTTGTGAGCTGTAAAGTAGTTAAGTTTCTAAAGTTGATCGAGAGACGCCTCTAAGACGGCTGAGCAAGGGAAATAAATCCTTGTATGGAGCTACACCTTTCTGGCGACTACATTCAAGAACCTATCACATCTGATGTGTAAAATGGTGGTAAGCTTTACGACCCTCTGGGTCCTACGACCAATTATTCAGTCAACGTTGTTGATGCTGTTATATGCTGGAAGGTGGTAATGAAAATGGGTGTCTTGGTTAAATAAACGGGTAATTATTTCATTATGTAAACAGAATAAGACCGGGCAAGTTAAAATACACGCAAACGTTTTGATGGGGTCAGATAAAAAATCCACACTTCTAGAACTTCAAGCAAGTACCTTAATGTTGAAACCATCCTTTAATGGCGTAGGCTAGATCTTCCACAAAAAGTGTCCTTTTAGGGAATTGACGAATATTCAAAGCAATCGAAGGATATCTACAGTCCCAGAAACTCTCATTAGCGCTCGTAGTGATAACTGGGACTTGAAGTCAAGAAATTCGCTGTAGAATTGAGCAGGCCAGAAGTTCTTTCATGAAAATGAGAAAAGTTTTGACCAGCCGTGATTTAAGTCTGTCATTACGCATCCGACTGCTTCGATGGTACGTTTTTAGTGTCCTGCTCTATGGAGTTGAATCATGGACACTTACCGAGGTTTTAAGAAAGAAACTGATAGCATTTGAAATGTGGACGTATCGCAGGATTTTAAGGATATCATGGACAGCTAAAGTCACAAATGTGGAAGTACTGCGGCGTATGAACAAAGACTTGGAAATTCTCAGTGTCATCAAAAAGAGAAAACTGGAATACTTTGGTCATTTCATGCGCAACAACAAATACCACCTCTTGCAATTAATTATCCAAGGGAAGATTGGTGGCAGACGAATATCCTGGAAAAAGAACTTAGGCCAGTGGTTTGGACTTAATACAGTGTCACTGTTTAAAACAGCTATGAACAAACAGCAGATCATGCTAATGATCGCCAATGTTCTTGGAGGACGAGGCACTTTAAGAGGAAGAAGAAGAAGTGGTAGAAAAGCCAAATTGCTAATCTAATCAACTTGATATGGTTGAGTTTTATTGACTCACACTAGCGCTCGTAGTGGTAGACTAGAAAAGGCAAATTGATTATCTAATTGACGGGATATGGTTGATTATCCGGTGAAAAATCATTAGTCTACCACGTGTCATCATACCGGCTCCTCGTAACAAACGTTTAGTGTGTCCTTTACGTTTGAAAAAGTGGAGAAAACAAAATGCCTAAATACACATTCGATGATTAAGAAAGGGATTGTAATTTTTAGGAATAAATAAAGAATGTATTCTCATACTTGACTATATTTTATTTACCTAAAGTTCCTAGCTCATTTCCCCAGAGGTTGATGGTACGTAAATTACCAAGTCCGTATCCCCTAAAGCAGGGCCATCCAAGCAGCGCTCCAGCTGTGCTCTAAGCCAGTGCTCCGAGCGCTTTGGTGGAAGGAACTTTCGTTAGGGGTGGGAGGAGCTTGGCTGGCTGAGCGCGTCTAGTCAATAGCCTAGTCCAATGCGCTTTGTTGACAGCGTGTAAGTAAGTCAGTTTCGCAGTGGTCATGACTGAACATCATATTAAAAAAGGAGTGGCGAAGCAGCAGCCTATAAAGCAGAATGGGAAATTTCATTTTTCTGTACAGCTTATAAAGGGCATGCCAAATGTTTAGTGCGCCACCGTGATTTAATGTGTTTAGAGAAACACAATTTGGAACGGCACTGCAGTGTCAAACACAGGGATGATTACAGTGATTTTACAGACGCCAGTCGCCAATCGAAGTTGGAAGAATTGGAAGAAAATTTCAAGCAGTACTTTCCATTAAGTATTATTGTTTTAATTTTAAAATGCTTGTTTACAAACAAACAAATGACTTAATTAACTGAAGGACACTAAAATTGTTACTTGCCGTATTTCTGTCTAACAGGAGATAGAAGAGAATGAGGTTGGTGGATCCAACTTACGAGCAAGCTACAAATGTTCGATGTGAATTGCCAAAGCTGGGAAACTCTTCGCGGAAGGGAATTTAATCAAGGAATGCCCAATGGACGCGGCGGCATGTGTGCGTCCGATGGAGCTAGTTGAGAAATTAGAAAACATCTCACCCTGTAGGCCTATGAGAGGTATATTGTTATGACAAAACAGCCCTATTAATATTGGGGGTGTAAGGGGTAGGCTTTCTACTCAAATGTCAACCTCACCTGCACGTGGTGCACCCTGCTTTAGACTAACGAGGCTCTGACGACCGAGTGACTCCCGGGATAAGGAGTCCCCCACTACCATGCCACCGGCTCCCCAGGGAGGCGAATGAGCTGGTAGTGGTTAGGGCACTCTCTTGCCCTTGGGACAGGAAACTTTCCCTAAAGGCGGATGAACCACCTGTGGTCAACGGCATAGAAAGTCCTCAACGGCGGACCAGGCATAAGGGCAATGAGTCCCTCCTTGGCTGGAATGGCGGATGAAGGCTGCAGTGACTAGGATTTATTCAATCGTCTTGCATTTGCTTGCCATTGAACATCTTTCCTAAGTCATCAAGTAATGTGCGTTTGTTGATGTGCAGCAACATTCTCACGTAAAAAGATTTCACGCACAGCAGTCTTCCAACAACATTGACTTTCTTCAAAGTCCTGCGGCGATCAAGAAGTTGCGACGGGGGCAGGATTGTGATGTCTGGGAGCCTCTAGTGATAACTTGGCACGTAGGCGGTAGATGTGTGATCGGTCGTCTTGCTTAGGGTTGTGGCTGTAGAGCAATTCGGCCGCTGCAACTACGACTGAGCAGTCCTATTTAGGGTCCACTCTGCTCACCCCACATGGGGAAGGGGCTAGAAAAGGTGCCCTAAACATAGTCAGCCACTTATACTACCGATTGGATAGCCGCGTCCAAAGGTGTCACCTCCATGCGGTCGAAAATGTATAAGTAACAAATTTTATTTTGCAACCTGGAATGTAAGAACACTCACTGATGACCCCGCAAATGAGAGACCTGAAAGGAGAACAGCTATTGTGGGTAGAGAGCTACGGAGATATGACATTGACATAGCAGCACTTCAGGAGACCCGTCTTGCTGAGGAAGGTCAGTTGAATGAGCAAGGTGCAGGGTACAGCTTCTTTTGGAAGGGTAAACGTGAGGACGAACACAGAATACATGGAGTTGGCTTTGCCATTAAGAGCAAGCTTCTCAAGGATCTGTCAGAGCTTCCAACTGGGTATAATGAACGCCTCATGACACTAAGACTTCGGTTATATAACAACCAGCATGCCACGGTGATCAGCGCATACGCCCCCACACTAGATGCTGATGATGACATTAAGGAAAGGTTCTATTCAGATCTGGATACCGTCCTATCAAACATCAACCGTGAAGATAGGATCATCTTACTCGGAGATTTTAACGCTAGAGTGGGCAGGGACTACAATGTTTGGAATGGTGTCATTGGTAAGGAGGGAGTTGGTAGCGAAAACTCCAATGGTGTCAGACTGCTCTCCAAATGCACTGAACATGAATTGGTAATCACCAATACTATCTTTCGCCAAAAGAATCGCTTTAAAACATCATGGCAGCACCCTAGATCGAAGCACTGGCATCTTATTGACTATGTGATTGTACGCAAGAAAGATTTACGAGATGTTCTTATCACCAAAGCAATGACAGGAGCCGATGACTGTTGGACAGATCACCGGCTTATCAGATCAGTTATGCGTATACCATTGTCCACACAGAGGAGGAAGCAACAGAAGAGCTGTAGGCATGTTTTTGATACCGAGAAGTTTGGTAAGTCAGAGCATATCTCCCAATATAAAGAGTTGCTTAGCCAGACACTGCCACAGGAATACCATCCAGATGTAACACTGCACTGGGAGAGTCTGAAGACCGCTATTCAGAATGCTTGCAAGGAAACGCTGGGATATAAGACCAGGAAACATCAAGACTGGTTTGATGAAAATGATGAAGAAATAGAAGCATTAATCTCAGAAAAGAGAAAAGCCTTGCAAACTTGGAGAAAAGATATGAACTCCCGTACTAAGAAAGAAGCATTTTGTCTTGCGAAGGCAAATGTCCAAAGAGGAACTCGTGCTCTCAAAAATGCATGGTGGACATCCAAAGCTAAAGAGCTGCAATATCTAGCAGACAAAGATTCGCGACAGTTCTTCCAAGCCACAAAAGCGATTTATGGCCCCTCCACGTTTGGTAGAAATCCACTTTGGTCCAGTGACAAAAGTACACTTCTAAAAGATCAATACTCCATCATGAATAGGTGGAAGGAGCATTTTGAAGACCTCTTGAACCAGGACTCAGTTATTGATGAGCAGGTGTATGATATATTAGAACAAGCACCCATCAAAGAAGAACTCGGTACCCTGCCAACACTAGATGAGGTTCAGTGTGCTATTAATCAAGCAAAGCGACACAAAGCTACTGGATGTGATGGAATACCAGCGGAAGCTCTCAAAGAAGGAGGTGAGGAACTCATAAGCCACATACATGATCTTATCATTAAAATTTGGAGAACTGAAAAAATGCCTGCTGATTTCAGAGATAGTCTGATAGTTCCCATATTTAAGAAAGGTGATCGTGCAGACTGCAACAACTATCGTGGTATATCTTTGTTATCATGCCTTGGAAAGCTTATTGCTCGTATTTTGGCGAATCGTATTCTATCCCTGGTGGAGAAAATACTCCCAGAGAGCCAATGTGGTTTCAGGCCTTCTAGAGGAACTGCAGATATGATATTCACTGTTCGTCAGCTTCAGGAGAAATGTAGAGAGCAAAATAGACCTCTTTATATTGCCTTTATAGACCTCAGTAAGGCATTTGACTCGGTAAACCGTGAAGCCTTGTGGAAGATTTTATCATTGTATGGTTTTCCACTGAAATTTATTACCATCTTAAGACTACTCCACAATGATATGAAGGCAAATGTCATTGGTAACGACTCGATTGGAGAACCATTTCATATTAATACCGGCGTTAAACAAGGCTGTGTGATTGCCCCTACATTGTTTTCTCTGTACGTTGCCACTGTCATGCAGTTAGTCAAAGATGATCTTCCTACAGGCATACAGATAACTTACAGGATGGATGGGAAGATCTTTAATTTGAGCCGTCTAAAGGCAAGGACTCGAACATCTCCTGCTGCATTGGTTGAGTTACAGTACGCTGATGATAATGCAGTAGTAGCTCAATCAGAGGACGAACTTAGGAAAATCCTGAATGCTTTTTCTTCAGCCTACAAAAAGATTGGGCTGAAACTTAACACCAGTAAAACCCAAGTCCTCTACCAACCAGCCCCTGGACAAGGACAAAGAAACATCAATGTCACCATCGACGGAGCGAAGCTTCAAGAAGTTAACGCCTTTTCTTATCTTGGCAGCACCCTGTCATCAAGTGCAAATATAGATTCCGAAATCCAACACAGGATTAACCGTGCTGGGGCATCCTTTGCAAGATTGAGGTCTAGAGTTTTTGACAACCATGATATCAATGCTGCAACGAAGATCCTTGTGTACAACTCGGTTGTAGTTCCCACCTTACTTTACGGATCTGAATCCTGGACATGCTACAGACGTCATTTTAAAAAGCTGGAGCAATATCACCAGCGTTGTTTGAGGAGAATTCTTCGTGTCACATGGCAAGACAAACGCACAAACACCAGCATTCTCGAAGAAGCACAGACTACCAGTGTTGAAGCCATGCTTTTAAAACGTCAGCTGCGATGGACAGGACACGTAATCCGCATGCCCAATAATCGCATTCCCAAGCAAGTGTTTTGCTCTGAACTAACTGAGGGCAAGCGCTGTGTGGGAGGTCCGAGGAAGCGATTCAAAGACGTACTAAAGGCTAATATGCAAATGTGCCATATTAATATCAACAACTGGGAGACCTTAGCTCTTGATCGCTCATCCTGGAGATCAATTGTTCATCGTGGTGCGATACTTTTTGAAGAAAACCGCCGACGTATGATAGAAGATCGGAGGCAACGCAGAAAGAACAGAGTGTTCATTAGAAGACAGGGAATGAATGCGGATGTCTCACCTGACCCTGATACTACCTGTCATCACTGCGGGAAACTGTGTCTCTCCCGCATTGGGCTTTTTAGTCACCTCCGGACTCATCGATGAAGAGTCATTCAGTATTGGAAGGCCAACCTACTCGAGACGAGTGTTTGCTATCATCATCATCATTAATATTGTACAGCCCCGGGGGGCAGTATCCCCTGAGAGCCACCCCCCCCCATCTTTCACTAAAACCACCCCAACTGGAAACACCATAATTCCAGGACATATCTCTACACAGCAAGCGGCGGCCACCTAAGCCTAGGAGGTTAGCCAACTGCTTGCAAAACACACACAAACATTTACACTAACAACTATCTGGGCCAGCTACATTGACGCAATGCTGACCTAGCAGCGCCGAAAGGTATAAGAATGGAGTCCAGATTGGAGCCATTATCTGTTCTGTAGTGTTCTCCGCCAGCGGCCCTGCCCGACGTCCGTTCTACACCAGGTGAGAATCCAGCTTGTGCTCAGAATCCTTTATGTTGTAAACACCTACCCTAGACTTGTACACATCACAAATTGTATTTATATTTGCTCAAACTCCCCAAGAGGGACATAACACTACTTCAACTGGCCATTAAATACTTGGTCAGTAAGCTACACTTGTATTACTGATTACACTCCACATCCTCATACCCCACCTGACCTTAGCCATAAGTGCCCCTGACCGTAGCGGTCAGTAATTGCTTCGTCAGACTCCATTGTACCCACAGGACGCGACTCGACTGCATAGCGTCGAGCCGCTGACTTGGCACATTTATTGAATTACTCATTCCGCTCAGCTGGCAGGCCAGTTTAGTAGCTTGCACTCAGACATTCATCCCCTAGCAGATACTTGCACCTTGCAGGGACGCCCCCAAGAGATTAAACACTAACACTAACACACTACACCAGTAGTCTCTCCCAACCACGGGAAGCTACTCTCATCCAGAAATAGCCTTCTAAATTAGCACACTGACACAACCGTGTTTTATCCCAACTACCCCCAACCAAGGGATTAAAACAATATGATGTCAACAACCCCACTAAAGCCGTTGACCGCACGACTGTATGTACGTATCTTTTCAGCGCGGTCGGAACATCGTCCGTCTGTCTCAGATCTCCCCGCTTCCACAGTGTAGTGGTGGTAGGGGAGGGAGCACTAGCCTGACTGCCCAGTGCTCCCCGAGCGCGGCCACGCTCTCAGAGCGCAATGACTGGATGGCCCTACCCTAAAGGGACACTTTTTGTGACATTAAAGGATGTTGTTCACCATTAAGTTACTTGCTTGAAATGCTGGAACTGTGGATTTATTATCTGCCCTCATCAAAACATTTGCATGTAATTTAACTTGTCCGGTTCTTAGTCGTCAAACTCATGACCAGGCTGCTTTGAACATCAGAGGTCTTCCAGTCGAGCGTGTTTACCATTTTAAATATCTAAGGAGTATCATCCCTGACGATTTAAATCCTGACGTTGTAATCAGAAGTCGCGTTGAAAGGGCACGCAGTGTATATAGGACAAATTCCTCGTGCTTCAACAATGACAACTTAAATCTGATGCTCCGACAAAAATTGGCTCGAACCTATGTCTGGTCGACACTCTTGTATAGTATGGAGGTCTGGACTTTGAAGGTCAACACCATGAAATAATTAGAGACCTTCGAAATATGGATTAATAGACGAATGCTTAAATTACCTTGGACTGATAGAGTTACTAATAGAGATATCCTCAGAAGAGCAAAATGTGATCTTCAGCTTTTGTGTACCATTAAGTATCGAAAAACTGCCTATTTGGGTCATGTACTTAGAGGCCAAAAATATCAGTTGCTTCGACTAATACTACAAGGCAAAATAGATGGCAGACGAGGACGGGGCAGAAGACAGTTGTCCTAGCTTCAGAACATCAAGGAGTAGCCACAGATTCAATTTGATGTAGAATTGTTCCGGCTTGAGGTGGACAGAGGCGCCTTTTTCTTGATGATCGCCAACGTTCGGCGGACCGAACACGGTACTTGAAGAAGAAGGTCGTCTTCTGTTTACATAATGAAATCATTACTCGTTTGTTTAACCAAGACAGCCATTTTCATTACCATCTTCCAGCATATAAGTTTCATTCCTCCTAACCTGGGGGCGTTCTTGCCTGATTCTGCTTCACCGCGTTCTCAACGTAACGAACATATTTCGTGAAAAGCAAAAGTTTTCCTCTTAGCTTTAAGAAGTTTTTGAAATATGAGGAGGCTTACTGCTACGTAGAGCCAAGTTTTGACAGGTTCTTCTGTATATTTCATTTAGAAACCGTAACAGATCTTGTGTATATCTTCCACCCTAACACTCTTCCTTTGTCGTGGGAGATATTGGTGTAAACCCAACTTTTATCGTGATGAGTCATTTCAAACGATGATCCAAACTCACGATTTATTTACCGACAACAGTGGCTACGCTGGCTAAAGGGCAGCGTTATGCCATGGGGCCAAGCCCTCTGCTGACTCGGTAGACGCGTGGGTTCGAGCCCCACCGTCGGCCGTCCTTGAAATGGTTTTCCGTGGTTTCCCCATTTTCAACACCAGGCAAATGCTGGGACGGTACCTTCTGATAGGCCACGGCCGCTTCCTTCCACATCCTTGCCCAGTTCCATTTATCTTCGACCATTCCATCTCTCATCCCGACGTGCAGGTCGCCCACGGGCGTCGAATAGAAAGACCTGCACTCGGACTCTCAGGAGGCCACACGAAAAAACAAGTAGTTCCGTGGAGAACTATACAGCCTATTTTCATATATCCTACTTATGTTAACTACCACTATCTACATACAAAATTTCAGTTTGATCGCTGTAATAGATTCGTAGATATTGAGAACCGACTAAATATTTCGGAAGGTTCCAATGTTGGATTTATAATATGTAGGTCCTAGAGGTATGTACTGCTACATGAAGATTATTGTGTACGTGTAGCATTCAAACTTCAATCGCATGATTAGAACACAAGAAGTAACAAGGAGATTTTAAAATTTCGCACAGCTGCCATCTTGTGGTTATGGAAACAATTGAAATAAATTAGATGCCAGTGGATTAGAATTCGTATAAGGATTTACTGTACCAAGATTCACTGCACTCGGTTGGTTAAATTGCGAGAAACGTCCATGTGAATAAATATACTTCGTGTCGCCGCCATGTTGGATTTGTGATCACCAGGTTATTTAAAGTCCTATAGGTGAACTTAAGGTCATAGCCCTTATGAACATTAAAAATTCAGATTGATTGCTATAATAGATTAGTAGATATTCAGAGCCGTCTAAATATTTCGGATGGTCGCCATGTTGGATTGTTAAATGTATAGGCCATAGAGACATGTACCCCATTAAAGGAAAATTAATGCGTAGGTTCATTATTCAAACTTTCACTTCGATCGCATGATTACGACAAAAGAAATAAGAACTTAATTTTAAAATTCGCACAGCCGCCATCTTGAGGTTATGTAAACAATTGAACTAAATTACATTCCAGTGCATTACAATGTGTATAAACATTTCCTGTACCAGATTTCATTCCGTTTGGAACATTAAATCGTGAGATATGTCTATTTAAAATTTTCAAATTCGCTTGGCCACCATGTTCGTATTGTAGTTAACCGGTTTTTGAAGGTCTTATAGATGAACTTCCAGTAGTGGCCTTTATCTCTGTACAAAATTTCAGGGTGATACCGCTAATAGTTTCAGAGATATAGAATGCCGGTGAAATATTTCGCACATCCGCCATCTTGTGGTTATGTAAACAATTGAACGAAGTTAGATGTAGGTGCATTACAATGTGTATAAACATATACCGTACCAAGTTTTATTGCGTTTGGGTGATTAAATCGCGAGAAACGTCTATTTAAAAGTCGCAAATTCGCGTGGCCGCCATGTTGGCTTTGTAGTTACCAGTTTTTCAAAAGTCACATTGGTGAACTTATAGTAGTTCCCTTTATCATCGTGATAAATTCCAGGGTGATATCGGGAATAGTTTCGGAGATATTGAATGCTGGTGAAATATTTCGCACAGCCACCATGTTGGATTGGTGAGACGTAATAAAATTTGAAGGGCACGGTCGGGGTCGCCCGGAATAGTGCTAGGAACTTACCGAGTTTCATTAAAATCGCTCCATCCGTTTAAAAGTTATTAGGGACACACACACACACACACACACACACACACACACACACACACACACACACACGGACAAAAGGTGATCTCATAAGCCTATTTTTTCAAAATTGAAAATAGGCTAAAAAATCGATATATTTGAACAATATATTCTTATATTTGAACAATATATTCTAATAATGTTATTGGTATTACGTCCCTATTAGCTACTCTGTCTATCAGAGACGCCAGGGTGCCGGAATATTGCACCGAAGGGGATTTTTAACGTGCCAGTAAATCTCTTGACACAGCTCCCTGCGCCAGTGTTGGTTTGGACTAAACGGCAGATGGTCCAAAACTTCACTCTTGAATTCTTTGAGAAAGTCTATCGTAACTTTGGCACAGTGCGGTCGTGAATGCTTTTCACCTTTTCTGAGACCGGGTATGTTAACCATGGTCGTTACAGCGTGGCTGCAGGCAGTCGCTCACATCCAGGAGGCGAGGAGGTTCAAATCCCCCCGCCGGTAACCTTGAAGATGGTCTTCTGTGGTTTCCCATCTTCCTTCTAGGCAAATGCCGGGGTTGGTCCCTAACTATAGGCCACAGCCACTACCTTCCAATTCCTCGTCCTTACATTCACAACTTCCTCCCCAGACAACACTCCACACGCGACGGTACTTGTAGCTCACCCCATGGGTGTCCGCATAGAAGCAGCTACAAACTCTGGCGAGACGAACATGTCCTCGGACACTTCCGGCAGTAAACGCCATACGCTAAAAAAAAACGAGAATTGAAGGTATGGTTGGGCGGCAACGCCTCGCCAAAAAGGAAAAACTTCAGGAGACTGTCCAGACGTACACACCTCAGTGGCGGCAGAATATTTGGCCGAGGTAATTGGAAAGCTGGTGTAACGATACGACAAATGTTTCAATCGTTTTGGCGATTATGTTGAGACATACGAATAAAACAAGCAAACATTTAGTAGTAAAATAAGTTTCGTATGTCAATCTGTTATTTTTAGCCTATACAGTCCATCGTAACTTGAAAAAAATAATTACAGTCAGTCTGAAATACTAGACGTTATATCATATCAAATGACGCATGCTACAAATGCTACACATGTTAGAAAGTCTCTTTCAACAGAGTCCAATACCCATAAACTTAGGCTTCCCCCGCGGGCACCTCTTTAAGGGTCACCCTGTATTTGAGCCTGACATCTTTTACAACTGTTTAAGGGTCACCCTTTATTTGAATCTGATATCTTGCAAACCTCTTTAAGGGTCACCCTGTATTTGAGCCTGACATCTTTTACAACTCTTTAAGGGTCACCCTTTATTTAAATCTGATATCTTGCAAACCTCTTTAAGGGTCACCCTGTATTTGAATTGAATCTAACATACTGTACACGTCGTTAAGTGTCACCCTGTATTTTGCTCTGACATCCTGCACACCTCTTTAGGAGGCACCATCTATTCTTATCTGGCATCTTGTATTTCTCTTTAGAAGTCACTCTGTATTCTTGTGTGACATCTTGTAAACCTCTTTATGAGTCACCCTGTATTCTTGTCTGACGTCTTGTGCACCTCTTTAGGAGTCATCCTGTATTCTTCTCTGCCATCTTGCACACCTCTTTAAAAGTCACCTTGTATTCTTATCTGGCATCTTGTATATCTCTTTAGGAGTCACCCTGTATTCTTATCTGGCATCTTGTACTGTATTTTGCTCTGACATCCTGCACACCTCTTTAGGAGGCACCCTGTATTCTTATAAGCTACCCTGTATTCTTGTGTGACATCTTATACACCTCTTTAGGAGTCACCCTGTATTCTTGTCTGACATCTTGTGCACCTCTTTAGGAGACACTCTGTATTCTTCTCTGCCACCTTGTACACCTCTTTAAGAGTCACCTTGTATTCTTATCTGGCGTCTTGTATATCCTTTACACATTAACTTGGGCTTCCCGCGCGTCTGCATGACGTCACAGTCTCCGTCTCCGTAACGCAACCGTCTCCGTAACGCATAACGTTAGACCCAAAGCATAACGACAAAGTCGACAAGATCATTTGAAACTTAGAGCATAAATACAACAGAGGGCGCATTGCCACACTGCGCCTGTACTGTGACGTGAAACCAACATCTCGATCAGCTGACTGAAGGGTAATGGCTCAAGACCGACTACAATTGGCTAATGGCGAATGCTAAGCAACGTCAAGGAATACAAAAGGAGCTCCATATTGGATAATTCTATTATCACTATCCGCAGTTTCCTTCAATCAGCTGATCCAGATGTTGGTTTGAACAATGTGACGCCATCAGCCATCTATTGAATTTATGGTCTAAGATTTGAAATGATAAAACAGCCCTCGAATGTTTCCGGTTGCCTGATACCCTATATACCATACCAGCTATGATGTCTGTAATAGTACTTGTACTCGTAATTAGCAGTGATACGTGTTTAGCCTTGAACTAGTTTCCAACTTCACATTTGTTTGTACAGTATTTGAAATGGGAAAACCTCTTGTAGGATGGGTGAATATGGAATTCTAATCCCCATTCCTCCATCAAATGTAGCCTTGAGACTAGAGTAAACAAGTAGTTCCGTGAAGAACTAAATAGCATATTTTTATATAACTACTGGTCTTTTCCATTAAAATTCTCCTGCATATTATAAGGATGTTTCATGAAACATCTACATAAATATTTAAATTTCGCATCGTCGCCATGCTGAATTTGTGTTCATCAGGTTATTAAAAAACCCATTGGTGAACTTATTTCAATAGCATCTATCAAGATACAACATTTCAATTAGTCTATAAGGTAACGAGCCGGAGGCTGGAATGAGCAAACCGATGACTACATCGGCTAATCGTGGCGTGTGTAACGAGGTGCGGTTCTGACCAGAGCGTGGAAGATCACAGCCCGTCGATAGAGGGCACGCGTGCACGTCACGTGACGATAAAAAGCGAGCAGCAGCATGCATTAATCATCCAACGCTGTCAGTCGCATTGCAAACAGTGACATGGAGGCGTCAACCGAAGAGCAAAGAGGTGTTCTTCGATTTCCGACAGCGGAAGGAGTAGGGGGAACGGATATTCATCGCCGAATGTCACAAGTGTACGGCGATCACTGCATGTCCCTTGCAAAGGTCAAGGCGTGGCACAAACGCTTCAGGGAAGGACGGGTATCGTTAGCCGATGATGCCCGGTCTGGGGCACCCCCCTGCATTACCGATGACAACGTCCAGCTGGTTGATGCACTCATTACCCAGGACCGCCGAGTGATAGTGAACGCCATAGCCGACGTGGCCACTCCACGACAATGCACGACGTCTTACGGCCAACACAGTCGCGGCACTCCTGCATAAATTCAAATGGGAGGTTCTCGGCCACCCTCCATACAGTCCAGACCTCTCTCCCTGTGATTATGCCATGTTTGATCCCCTGAAAAGGGCTCTGCGGGGCCAACGATTCACCTCGGACGCCGACGTCCAGCTGTACGTGCGGAACTGGTTCACATCGCAGCCCAGGGAATTTTATGAGACAGCCGTTCACAATCTCGTGTCACAGTGGGACAAGTGCCTCAACAGCCAGGGCCAATACTTCTAACATACAGGTACTGGTTTCTGTAATTATGCCTCCGGCTCGTTACTTTTTGAACGCACCTTATAGAATGCCATAATAGATTCGGAGATATTGAGAACCATCAAAATATTTCTAATAATCGTCATGTTGGATTTTTCTATATGTAAGCCATAGAGTTATGTACCATTATATGCAGAATATTACACAGGTTTATTATTCAAACACACACTTCAATCGCATGATTAGGAAACAAAAAACAACAAATAAATAAAGTTTCGCACAGCCGCCATCTTGTTGTTATGAGAAAAATTGAATTGAATCTGATACCAATAGATTAATTCTTGAATGAACATTTATCGTACCAAGTTTCAATGCACTCGGTTGATTCAATCACGAGAAAATGCCATTTTTAAATTTGCTTGGCCACAATGTTGATTTTGTACCTGCCATGTTTTCAAGCATCACCTAGCTGAACTTAACTGAGTATTCTCTATCACCGTACAATACTTCAGGGTGATATAAGTAGTTTTGGAGATAGGATAGAATGGCAGTAAAATATTTCGCACAGCCGCCATGTTGGATTGCTGAGACGAATTAAAATATGAATGACATGGTCGGGGTTGGACAAAATAGTACTATGTTCTTACAGAGTTTTATTGAAATCGCTCCTGCCGTTTATATTTTATTAGGGACACACACACACATGGCCAACGGCCTGGCCATGTTGAGAACTCCGCAGTTAAGCAACAGTGGGCGTGGTCGGAACTTGGATGGTATGCCGGTTCTAGGCACTGCGCGCTGTTGGCCAACGTAAGGAGGAGAGGAAAGGCCCTGGCCACCCTACCACACGTAAACTCCGGCGGAGGATAGCTTCTTCGGAGGCTCGGACCTGCCTTCGGGCAGAATACCAATTACATTTTACATTTTACACACACACACGAACAAAAGGTGATTTTATAAGTCTATCTTATCAATTCAAATGATCTTGTCGACTTCATCGTTATGCTTGAGTCAAAAGTTATGCGTTACGGAGACGGAGACGGTGACATCATGCAGACGCGCGGGAAGCCTAAGTTAATGGGTAAAGGACGGCGAGTGCGTGACGTCATGCAGCCACGCGGGAAATCTAAGTTAATGGTTAATGGAGTCTGTTGAAAGAGTCCTGGGGCGTCGAGCGACCTGGGGCTTCGAGCGAAGCGAAAAAAAATAGGGTGACTCATAAAGAGGTGCAAAAGGTGTCAGACAAGAATACAGGGTGACTTCTAAAGAGATATACAAGATGCCAGATAAGAATACAGGGTGCTTCCTAAAGAGGTGCACAAGATGACAGACAAGAATACAGGGTGACTCCTAAAGAGGTGTACAAGATGTCACACAAGAATACAGGGTGTCTCCTAAAGAGGTGTGCTGGATGTCAGAGCAAAATACAGGGTGACACTTAAAGAGGTATACAGTATGTTAGATTCAATTCAAACACAGAGTGACCCTTAAAGATGTTTGCAAGATATCAGATTCAAATAATGGGTGACCCTTAAAGAGTTGTAAAAGATGTCAGACTCAAATACAGGGTGACCCTTAAAGGGGAGTCCGTGCGGGAAGCCTAAGTTAATGGGTAATGGAGTCTGTTGAATGAGCCTTTCTAACATGTGTAGCATTTGTAGCATGCGTCATTTGAAATGATATAACGTCAAGTCTTTCATACTGACTGTATTTTTTTCATAAATGAAAATAGGCTAAAAACAGCAACAAACAAACTCTTAGAAGGACTGATATTATCCAAGGAAGGGATCGATTTCGAATCAATTGGAAGGAGAACAATTACGCTATATTATCAGTGTACTTGTAATTAATTGGGCTCTTATCTCCACATACACCTGTCCAATATTGTCCCCTTGTCCCCAAAGACCATCCATATAGCACTGCACCCTAACTGATAGAGAGAGAGAGAGAGAGAGATATTGCTGCGTGTTCACTGCTATAGTAGATCCCGTTTATACAGTAATAATAATAATAATAATAATAATAATAATAATAATAATAATATCCTAAAGGAAGAACGCAAAATGTTGAGGAAAATTCTTGGCCCAGAAAGAACAGAAGATGGATACAGGTTGAAATCTCGTAAAGCAACTGTGAAGTTATCTAATCTTGCGGCGGACATCGGAAAACGAAGATTGACGTTTTAAGGACATATTCAAAGACTTCCACCGACTAGGCTTACACACAAGAACATGACCTACGCAGAAATACTGAAGAATATACCGTGGATTCAGCAAGTCAAACAGGATTTGGAGAAGGCCCAAGTAGGAACAGTGGAAGTCTTTGACAGAAACCTGTTCCGATGTAAATGGATGGAATGTAACACCAGAGAATGACGCTCCAAAGAGACCAGGAACCAAGTGGACTGAGGAAAGGAAGATGGCCCACGGAGAGCCATATGGAAGATCAGAAAGACGAATCATAAAAGTACTGCGTGATCCATCTGGGTCCATTCGCACATAATAATAATAATAATAATAATAATAATAATAATAATAATAATAATAATAATAATAATAATACATTTCCTTCACAAAGTCAGAATTTATATCCAATGTCAAACACAGTCCTGATGAATTATGTATTCAACAAAACGAAATCAAAAGAGTGAATTCATACAAATATCTCTGTGAATGGATTACAATAAATAATTACGAGAAAAACAGCCTAACAGTTAGAACAAAGATAATGAATATAGCTTTCCAGCTCACCAGGAACATTTATAAGAAAAAAGCATTACCTAATTCTATTAAAATTAAACATTATAATACTGTTGTGAAACCAGAGGCCTTATATGGATCTAAAACGCTCAAATTAATGAATAAAGGCGAAATTAACAAAATCATGGTCATGGAAAGGAAAATAATTAGAAGTATACTTGGCCCTAGAAAAGTAGGAGCAGATTACAACACACCTAGACCAAATGTTGATATTTATCAGCATGTAGAAAACATGCTACATTCCATGCGAAGAAGAAGATTATCCTTTTTTGGACATTTACAAAGAATGAACGATGATAGTTTGACAGAGAAAATTTTCAATAAAATTATGAAACTTCAACAAACCTTGAATGACCTTAAAGAGGCCAATATACAAATTGAAGACATACTTAATAGACAACTCTTTCGGAACAAAATTAAAACAGTCACCTTCAAGGAGGAACTAGAGAGGAGCAGGAAACAGCCACACAACATTGAGGAGCTCCGGCAACAACAATCTGAAAGAATGAAGCAATTTTGGGTGACCAAGAAGAAATCATGTAGCAAAACTTGAAGTGTTGATTTAACGTGCTCTATTAAGGGCTAGTCGTTTAAATAAATAATAATAATAATAACAATAAATCAACTTCATCGAAGTAATCTTCTCAACAACGTAAATACTTCTCAGAAGAAATATTTTTGTGAACTAATTAGATATTTTTCAATTACTTGCAACCTAATAACCAATTGTCTCATCGGCATAAAAAGCGAAACACTACGAATCTCAGACAAGACGCAAGGTTTGACCGTTTTATATCTGGTATAAATTGAATGTTGTAACTTTACAGTGACATGGCAAAATGTGTCGTGAGTTAATCATGAGTTAATTAGTTCATTTGAGAAATGTCAGCGCAATAGTGTTGATAAACATTGCTGATCGTGACAATCACAACACTAATGTTACAGTTTCCCGCCTTTGGACAAAAATAACCACAAACAGCTGTCTTGAGGTTTATTGCTGTGAATTCTCGTGCCGCGAATTTCTGTGAACATTAGTTAGTTATGATGAGGATGATAATTGTTGTTTTAAGGGGCCTAACATCTAGGTTATCGTCCCCTAATGGTCTGGGTGATGGCGAAAATTACAATAAAATGGAAACCAGAACGAAAATTAAGTGAGACAGAAAATACTTACAAAAAGGAACTCAGATTGAAACGACTCACAGAATGGAGAGTGGTAATGCTTACAAAAGTGAATTTAGAACGAAAATACTCACAAAAGGAATAGATTGAAAAATACGCACAAAATGTAGGCTAGGTTCAAAATACGTACAAAATACAATGTAGAGTCGAAATACTTACAAAATGCAATTGAAATTCAAAATCCTTACAAAATGCAAATGCGATCCAAAATACTTACAAAATGCAATTGAGGTTCAAAATACTTACAAAATGCAATTGAAATTGAAAATACACAATGCAATTTAGATTGAAACCGCCATTTCAGATTCTAAATACTCACAAAGTGCAATTGAAATTCAAAATACTTACAAAATGCAAATGCGATCCAAAATACTTACAAAATGCAATTGAGGTTCAAAATACTTACAAAATGCAATTGAAATTGAAAATACACAATGCAATTTAGATTGAAACCGCCCATTTCAGATTCTAAATACTCACAAAGTGCAATTGAAATTCAAAATACTTACAATATGCGATTGAAATTGAAAATGCTTACACAATGTATGGTATACTCATTTGGATTGACAATACTTACAAAATTCAATTTAGATTGAAAATACCTTCAAAATGTAATTTAGATTCAAAATACCCACAAAATGCAATTATGAATAAAATACTTGCAAAATGCCCACCGTACAAAATGCAATTTAGATTTAAATTCTTGCGAAATGCAGTTTAGGTTGAAAATACAGGTTGTTTGTCTACAACATTCGCAATCACACAGTGTTACAGTACGATGGATTCCAGGTTTCGACATTTCCAAATTCGTGTTTGTGCACTGTTGTGATTGATAAATAATGTTTTTCAATTATTGTACTAATTACTTATGATACAGTTCCATAAAATTGCTTAATTTTACTAATTACTTATGATACAGTTCCATGAAATTGCTTGATTTTACTAATTACTTATGATACAGTTCCATGAAATTGCTTGATTTTACTAATTACATATGATACAGTTCCATGAAATTGATTGATTTTACTAATTACATATGATACAGTGCCATGAAATTGCTTGATTTTACTAATTACTTATGATACAGTTCCATGAAATTGCTTGATTTTACTAATTACATATGATACAGTTCCATGAAATTGCTTGATTTTACTAATTACTTATGATACAGTTCCATGAAATTGCTTGATTTTACTAATTACTTATGATACAGTTCCATGAAATTGCTTGATTTTACTAATTACATATGATACAGTTCCATGAAATTGCTTGATTTTACTAATTACTTATGATACAGTTCCATGAAATTGCTTGATTTTACTAATTACATATGATACAGTTCCATGAAATTGCTTGATTTTACTAATTACATATGATACAGTTCCATGAAATTGCTTGATTTTACTAATTACTTATGATACAGTGCCGCGAAATTGCTTGATTTTACTAATTACTTATGATACAGTTCCATGAAATTACTTGATTTTACTAATTACTTATGATACAGTGCCATGAAATTGCTTGATTTTACTAATTACTTATGATACAGTTCCATGAAATTGCTTAATTTTACGTTTTTGCTAAGATGGAGACCCCCTACGTTGTCTGCTGGGAAATGTATTCATTAAGAAGAACAATAAATAAGGTTGACAATTGTTTTCTCCACAGAGCAAGCCTTGTTTTAGACCTTTGGGACGCCAAAGCTGCAGTGCTCTGATGGAGCAACATCACAGTGAACCACTGTTTGTACCGGACCATGAAATGAACCTCCCATCCCAGCGCATCCACTCCACGCACCAGGGTATCACCATTAATTATGTTTATCTGAATGAATTGACGCCGTTACATTTTATAAGCCCCGTAGTGAGGGATTAAAATAATTATCATTAATTATTATTATTGTTATTGTTGTTGTTTCACGCCACGTGTACGCGACACTGATCTTCGTTATACCTGTCGGGGTGACACCTTTAAAGAGGATACATCGAGACATCATACGAATCCGACCATATTATTAGAATCAGGCACATTTGTGTTGACTTATGAGATCTACGAGGGTCAAAGGTTCGTCTGTCTTTCTGTGTGTATGAATATGTGATAGTTGTTATCCTTTAGATACAAAGGACCGATTGGAGAACGACTAGTTCTCTGAAACGAACACAGACGGAATAAAACAAAAACTAAATGAAAAAAAAATATAATAAACATTTATAACAAAATATTAGATATTAAAAACAAAAAACAACACGAAACGAAGAACAAAACTAAAAACAAGAAAACGAAATTAAACGATACAAAACACAAAGAACAAAATTAAAACCACGAAATAAAGAAAGAAACAAAAAACTAAATCAAATGAAAAACAAAAACAAAACGCAACATAAAACAAAAAAATTAAACAAAAACGAAACATAACAAAAACAAATCAAACAAAACGAACACACAAAACAAAAACATCAGAAATCGAAACAGAAAGAAAACAAAACACGAAACAAAGAACAAAACAAAAATACTTAATTAAAAGTAAGACAAAAACTAAACGAAACATGTAACAAAAAATAAATAAAATGAAAAACAAAACAAAAAATGAACGAAAGAAAACGTAACAAAAACAAATCAAATAATACTCAAAAAAATTAAACAAGAACAAAATAAAAAAAAGTAAAAATCTTAATTAAACGGAAACCAAAAAAACACGAAACTAAGAACAAAATCTAAAAAGTTAAATTAAACAAAACAAAAACGGAACACGAAAAAATGAACAATACATAAATCAAAGAACTAAATTACACAAATACAATAACAGCAAAAACAAAACAAAATAATTAAAAGGAAATGAACCAAAAATCTTAAATAAACAGGAACTAAACACACACAAAATGAATCGAAACACAAAACATAAATGACTACGGTGGCGTCTAGTAGCTAAGTTCTGAACTTGGCCTAGTAGTCGTTGACGGTGGCGTTTGGCGGCAAAAGTAGGAACTATTTGAAAAATTATTAGTTGCAGTACTTAAATAATTAATAAAAACCAGATAACACACACTAATACAGTCATCACAATTAACACCGGTTATCAGACAGATTCTACACACGCCCAAAGTACACGGGGCTTCATGGCCGCGTTGTCGCAGCCCCTAAACTTAAGAACCAACCAACCAAAGTAGGCTACAAAACAAAATAATATAAAATAAAAAATTAACAAAATCAAATGAAATAAAACATAAATAAATGAATGAACAAATTAATACATGGGGCCTATATGGAATATCTGTTGTGGTTTGATTGATTATTCCTAGTTGAAATGTGACTTACCTGATAAACTAGGCTAACAGTAATTAAGACTCCACAAATACGCTAGCTCGCCTGTAGCATCGTACATTAATCAGAATTGTTAACTGTTTTCAATGATCCGTAATGAAGGCCCACATAACCATTGAGCCACAGTTTACTTGGGGTAGTCGACACACAAATTGGCACGAAGGCAATCACAGATTGAGTACCTATTTGAAGGTTGTTAAACACAGACTGAAATTGATGATAACTACAGTTCTGCCAACATTTGAGTGTGTTTTACCTGCGTCGTACCAACAGAACAAGCCTTATAGAGAGGAATGAGTACTGGGTGCATTTATTATAGGCTATACTAGAGGGAACTGTTTGAGAAATCTCGTATGTGCTTAAACAATCCGCTTGGCTTTCCTGTTATGCGGGATTCGGGTTTATTTGTTTAATCGCTATTTTATCATTTCAAATGATCTTGTCGACTTGATCGTTATGCTCGAGTCAAAAGTTATGCGTTACGGAGACGGAGACGGTGACGTCATGCAGCCGCGCGGGAAACCTAAGTTAATGGCTAAAGGACGGCGAGTCCGTGACGTTATGCAGCCACGCAGGAAGCCTAAGTTAATGGTTAATGGAGTCTGTTGAAAGGGTCCTGGGGCATAGAGTGACCTGGAGCTTCGAGCGAAGCGAAAAGAATACAGGATGACTCCTAAAGAGGTGTACAAGATGCCAGATAAGAATACAGGGTGACTCCTAAAGAGATATACAAGACACCAGATAAGAACACAGGGTGACTCCTGAAGAGATATACAAGACGCCAGATAAGAATACAAGGTGACTCTTAAAGAGGTGTACAAGATGGCAGAGAAGAATACAGGGTGATTCCTAAAGAGGTGCACGAGATGTCAGACAAGAATACAAGCTGACTCCAAAAGAGGTGTACAACATATCACACAAGAATAGTGACTTCTAGCGAGATATACAAGATGCCAGATAAGAATACAGGGTGCCTCCTAAAGAGGTGTGCAGGATGTCAGAGCAAAATACAGGGTGACAACGCGGTGTACAGTATGTTAGATTCAATTCAAATACAGGGTGACCCTTAAAGAGGTTAGCAAGATATCAGATTCAAATAATGGGTGACCCTTAAAGAGTTGTACAAGATGTCAGACTCAAATACAGGGTGACCCTTAAAGAGTTGCCCGCGCGGGAAGCCGAAGTTAATGGGTAATGGAGTCTGTTGAAAGAGCCCTCCTGAGCCTTTCTAACATGTGTAGCATTTGTAGCATGCGTCATTTGAAATGATATAACGTCTAGTCTTTCAGAGTGACTGTAATTTTTTTTAATACATTTTCGGTTTTAAGGGGGATTTCCTGCTTAATCTAGGAATAAAATGTCCATATTCATTCGATTGTTGAACATGCTACAAATATTGTTGACAAATGATATTCGATTCAGAGTAATAGCATGCTTGTGGCAACCAAAAGCAACTCTTATAATGTCAAAATTCTTATCATAACAGTTTTTTTAATCATCAAAATTTGCCAAATTTATTACCGTGCATCATCTTTTCCCGTAAATATCCCACGTTTATAAGAAATATCCTACTTTTCTTTTTTAATGTGTGTATTACATCTGCACCTACAAAATGTACCTCATTCAGGTCATTGCGTTTTTTATTAATTTTTATGTTCGACGATCTCGAAATGTAAACATTATATGTCAGAAAACTGTATCATAATGAGGCTCATTATAACACTATTTTTCATTATGAAACAGTTTCCCCCACCAATCAGAGCTCAAGAAGCAGTTGTTTGACCAATTAGGTAAGGATACCTTCGCGCATGCGCACAAAATCCAACATGTCTATATAAATTACCGAAAGTGCACCGTGCATATGTTCACGTAAATAAACTGGCGAATATGAGACTAGAAATAGCACTGTGTATACCTTAATATACCCAACTCCAATGTCAACACTGCGCATTGCTTTCAAACGACTTCAGTGACAGTTTGACTGAATGCAGATGAACATTGGCAGGCTGTAAACATTGCCAAGCACACAGAGCGCATGCGTCGGTCGGTCAGAACACTTGGAAAACAGAGATATCCTACCCAGCGCTTGCACTCTGATCACAAAATTCTAGTGACTGAATCTCAACAGATATATATGGATATTTATGTTAAAACATACAATAAAGTTATAATTATCGTCGAACATAAACAGTCTTATGCAACTCGCCTATAATAGTAATTAGGACACGAGTATGTTTATAAAACGAGCGTAAGCGAGTCATTATAGGCTCGTTTCATAATGTACTATTATATAGGCTACAGTATTTATTCTTTAAAGAAGAACCATTTTCATCTGAATTTACAGTTTATGATAGTGATTAAGGTACATTTTGATGGTGCAGATGTAGTACACACCTTAAAAGAAGACAAGTAGGAGAGTTCTTATAAACGTGGGATATATACGGAAAACGATAATGCATGGTAAAAAGAATTGCCAAATTTTGAAAATTTTCCAAAAAACTCTTTGATAGTAAGAATTTTGACAATATAAAAGTTGCTTTTGGTTGCCACAAGCATGCTATTACTCTGATATGAGTGTCATTTGTCAACAATATTTGTAGCATATTCAACAATCGAATGAATTCTGACATTTTATTCCTGTCTTAAGCTGAATCTCTCTCCTTAATGAAATCTGAGTGTGACTCGTCACTGCTGCGGGTAATTCTCTTTCGAGTGCTCATTTGTTACGATAGGTTACTTGTGTTTAACCCCCCACCCTGCTTTACTGTTATGCGGGCTGGACACCACACACTTCTGGCAGTGGTTATCGTGTTGTTCATTTGTTTAATTGCATTATATAAACAAATTAATATATTTCCGTTGACATTTCAAGAAATAGGGGAGCGTGATGGCGCAGTGGCTTAGCTGTTCGTCTTTCTCCCTGTGTTCGAATCCTGGTGACAGAGGGGTGGAATTTTCACTTGAAAAATCACGTGGCGTCAGGAAGGGCATCCGGCCTTAAATCCCCAGCCTGGTTGGCTCCGGCGACCCCAATTAATTGGGAAAAACCGAAGAAAGTAGTAGTAGTAGACTTTTCAACAAATACAAGATCTCTCATGTACTAATGAGAGGATTTGGAAGGTTTTGGCACAAACCGCACTTTCTAACTCCCTCTGGTTTAAAAGCTTGAATATTGTGAAGCATACAACTTAGGGTTTTATATATTGTTATTATTACTATTAATAATAATAATTACTAGCAACCAGCCCTGGCTTCGCCCGGTATCTTTAACGGTTTAACCAGCGTAAGCTTGAAGGGCGCAGGGACGGCAGGTCCAGGCACAATTAAATATATTGTTATTATTACTATTAATAATAATTACTAGCAACCAGCCCTGACTTCGCCCGGTATCTTTAACGGTTTAACCAGCGTAAGCTTGAAGGGCGCAGGGACGGCAGGTCCAGGCACAATTAAATATATTGTTATTATTACTATTAATAATAATTACTAGCAACCAGCCCTGACTTCGCCCGGTACCTTTAACGGTTTAACCAGCATAAGCTTGAAGGGCACAGGGACGGCAGGTCCAGGCACAATTAAGAAATGCCAATGTGAACAGCGAAACTCGACACGACTCGACAGTTTGATGCTGGCCGAGCTGGGGTGGTAGGCTAGCTCGCTAGCTCGTAAACTCGCTCCGAAGATGGTAATTCAAATTTCCACTAAATGGAGATTATTGTACAAAATGAAAACCTAAAATACAATTATAGTGGGTGATGTATTAAAGATACAGATAAGCTGTCGGGGATTTTTTTGTAGCATATAGTATATAGATATTTTTAAAGTTTTATCAAGCGTAAGCTAAAAAGGCGCACGGACAGCAGTCTTCTCTTCGACTTGATTCCCTGAAATCGTTACAGCTCGGCTTCCTTCGGTCATTAATGAATAAATGATAAATAATAAATATTTATTAATCTCATGTACTGTAATTTTTTTTTCCAGGATATGGAATAACACACAATTGGGTGCAATCGTGTTGACCGACCGAAAAACATCAAACTACGTTTACTAAGACAACACTGAAAAATGGCTCCAAACACCATAACGATGTTACATATTGAACCAAAGCCACAGGTTAGCTTGCCCAATACGCACACTCGATCCATCTCTGGAAAATTAACCTGACACTAAAGAGTGTTACTTTGAATTAGTATGAAATCCTAGCTTGCCTCTTGTATCACGCATTAATCAGAATTATTAGCCGCTTCCGATAAACCGAATATAACCAGCCAGCTAGTTTGTGGGGGATGAGAGGATAATGGATACACACTTACACACATGAAGGCAATCACAGGCTGACAACTCTATGAGCGTGTTGTTCAACAAAGCTTGGAATTAACTACAAGCTCAATGGTGCCAACACCTGCGTGTACAAGCTTCCGGGAGAACATGTAATCGTTGGTAGTATGAATCATGTAAAGGTATCAACCCTAGAATAGCGGCTTCGGTGGCAGAACTGCTGTGCCCAAGATAGTGGGTTCAAACCCGACCGAAGTCGTCGCTATTTTTAAGAGTGTTAAAATCCTTCAGTAAGCCTTCCTTCGGAGGGAAAGTAAAGCCGGCGGTCCCATGTCATAGATTTATGGCATGTAAAAGATCCTTCCACAGACTAAACTTGTGTGAAGCTAAATTTCTAGGGTAGATTCTGTTGGAACACTCTATCAATGTTTCAACGTTCACTTATAGGTTCAGTGACATCTGGTAGTGAACGTTGGAACTACTTGAACTGAACTTGCAGCTCACACTATGAGTGTCCGCTTGAAGCAGCTACAACCTCTGGCGAGCCGAACATGTCCTCGGACACTCCCGGCACTAATAGCCATACGATAAATAAATAAAAAAGAGACTGACAGTCAGTCTAAAAGACTGGACTTTATATCAGAAGGCAGTGCGAGAACAGAGTTTCAAGATTCTATTTTGTTTCTTCACTGCCAACTTGATTGTTCTCGCACTGCCTTCTTGAAACACTGTTCTCGCACTGCCTTCTTGGTACTCGGCTGCTACATCGTACTATGACGTCACACACTTCAGTGCATTCTCGGTACATTTCGTCCCGTCACCGTAACGTAACGCCAGACCTCAGCGAAACGACGAAGTCGACAAGATCATTTAAAATGATAAAATAACCCTAGAATGGTAGCGTTCGTCTCCGCGACGGAAACGGGATACACTTCTCTTTTTTGTCCTTCCCCCAACAGTGTTTGGCTGTCCTTAAATACAATGCAAATTAGTAAAAATCACCCCTCCCCCAAAAAAATGGTCAAAATCCATAAAACCCCAAAAGTCAATCAAAATTTGTCAAAATTTGTCTAAAAGAAAAGCCCAAAAAGTAAAAAAAAAAACATGCAATACGGTAGTCAACTTAAAATCTTAAACAAAATAAAAATAGTCAAAATACAAAAACAAACATCAACATTAGTAAAAAAAAGTTCAACAAATCTGAAAGAACAAAAAAAACGAAATTAGTCAAAATTAGTGAAACCATGCTCAAAAATTCCAAAATAATAAATACATAAATAAATAAATAAATAAGAAATTAATCAAAATCAAAAAAAAAACAACAAACAAACAAAATTATTCAAAAACAGTCTTAACAGTTTTAATTCACTGGCCGTGAAACCATATTTTTGGAAGCCTTCATAGGAAGGTTATGGCTGCTTTAGCTTTTAGTTCTCGCAGTAGTAATAATAATACCGTATGGTCCCGGGTGCAAGCTTTGTTATTTGACACCCAGAGGGCAGCTTGCATGTCGAATTTCGTTGTTCCTTGAATCACTATGAAAGTCGAGGAAGTTAGATATCTAAGCTCCTTGACACTATAGCGCTTCCTAGTAGAGACATGAGGAACTTTGTGTTGGCGGAAACTCCCGAGATTATTTTTGCCATTATGAACACGGCCTATTGAATTCAAATGGGTTCTCTACCATGCCAATATCGTATAACAAGCGTGTGGTCATTTTTGCTGCCTTTGAAAAATCACTTACCACTGACAGGAGCGAACCTGCAAGCTTGGGGTTGGTAGTCCGACAAGTTAACCACTCAACCACCGTGGCAAGCAGTTCTCACAGTGAAGAGACGCAGGTGCACTTCATAAAAAGGGAGGTAGCGAGGAGGGGGGGGACCGGGCGGGGACACCAAAAGCCCGCTGATGAGACAGCTTGGTGTCCTAGGCGAAACCCCACAAAACACACGGCACAAACCTAGAAGAATTGCTGAGTTTTAGTCTCCATTCTGCTTGCCTAGAGATTGAAATAAAAGTTGACGGGAGTTTCTGCGATCGTAGTCGTTGCCGATTCGAAACGCTATCTATAACAACGTTGCAATTAGCGCTACCGTTAACGAGTACGTATCCCTCAGTTGCTTCTGTGGCTAATTCTGTATCTCTACTTAGTAAAAACCTGAGTCCCCGATTGTTGGATGTCACGGGTAATTTCGAGAACCACTGGATGGATTTTGATGCGGTTGGCACCATTCTGTAAAGGATACCTCGAGGAAGCATTCTGGAAAAAAAAAATATGATCAATGGAAGCCAAGCAGTAACAATTTCAGTGAAAATTTCGAAAAAAGAACCTGGCGTCCGTGCGCTTTTTAAAATTACGCTGGACAAACCGTTAAAAATATCAATATACTATGAGTGTAATAATTGTTCAGTATGAAAGGTTCTACAAAAAATCCGCGAGAGCATATCTCTATCCTCAATAAATCGCCCACTATATGTGTTTTTAGACTGGACGGAAGGGGGATTTCTGTTTCAAGTACCATACCTCGCTATTTTTAAATTACGTCTGACAAGAATTCGTTGCACATGCATCTCCATGATCTAGGTCTGATGGTTACTTCACAAACACCTTCAAACTCTGAGTGCACATAATATTTTGGTCGACAGTAGATGGTTATTGTAGGCCTATATCAGTACACAAACGTATGACTATACCCAACAGATCATGGACCCGCATATCAGGTTGTTAGCCTACTTTTCACATTTTGCAAAAATGAGGCAAAAATAGACTTACTGATCGATCCAGGCAAATGTCTGTCTGTCTGTGTGTCCTATCCTATCAACTCCTAAACGACAGCAGCTATCAAACCCAAATTGGGTATAAGGAAAGATCTATACCCGATTATCTCACGGCAATATTCGAAAATGACATCAGTGGTACCAACCACAGAAAATTCGTAATTAAAATTTGAACTCTATGTGGGATATCTAAGAAGGTATGCATGGGAACTGCTCCAAAATTGACACAAATATGGGTCATATTACATCAGATTCATTTACAGGAGCATACATGACAGTGTTGACAACATGCCTTTATGCTTGCTGATAAGTCCAATCTTTAAACGGAAGGGGGATTTGTGTTTCAAGTACCATACCTCACTATTTTTAAATTACGTCTGACAAGAATTCGTTGCACGTGCATACTTCCATACTATCTATTGGATTATAAGCAAGTTTGGTATATAAATTGCGCACCAATGCAGATATGAATATGCGTTCTCTTTAGTGTCAACAGGACAGCCAAGTTTTGAAGAGTGCACTCTATAAATTTGTATTCTAATCTCAATATATCAGAATGTATGTAGGCCAACAGTTCTCAACTTTGTATACATATTGTACCTACAAATGTATTCGAATTTTCTGTAACCAGTAAACGACGGTACTGCGAACATGATTCTACGCGTGTTGATGTTTAATCACATGTAACTTCCATACTAATACATTTCTTTCAAAATTGGCACATACTGTATAGATCATAGAATTTCAATTTAAGATTGAACATCCCATATATGGCAGTGTCGTCAACCTGCTCTTACGCATGCTGATAAATTCAATGTTTAAATACATGTAAGGTGTATACTATCCATTGGAACTCAAACCAAATTTTGCATGTGTATTGTGTACCTTAAGAGATGGAACTAAGAATATATTCAGAGTCGCCATGTCTGCCAACTGTTGATATATGGCCTCTCTAGTTTTAAGAAATGTGGGCTCTTAAGTTCGTCACGGAACTACTTGCTTTTCTCACCAGAAGTTCCAACGCGCGTTATAGTGGATAGCATTGTTTGGATTCACCCCTGAAGTAATTAATTTTAGTCTGAAGGTTGGAACGGGGTACGTGCAATCCCGTGAGATAAAACTGAGAACTCTTTTGAGTCCGCTACTCACCTCAGCTATTCCAAGCAACTGCCAAGAAGGTTCCTAATTTTCAAGGGGAGGTCGCTACTTTCCCATTCCCAGCCTCAATTGCAAATACATAAGTTATAAGGTAATAGCACAGATTGCCACACGAATTCAGATAAGAATGATGTCTACGCCAACAAACAAAAATTTAAGGGGTGGAACAGTGAGATCATCTGCCCCTAGACAAAAAAAATCAAGTTAGTCAATTACTTAGTCATTGGAGTTTTAAGGGGCGGAACAGCAAGCTCATCTGCCCCAACAAAAAGAAAGTAAAATACAAAACAAAGTTAGTTAGTTTGTTATTTAGTTATTGCAGTTTTAAGGTGCGGAACAGCGATGTCATCTGCCCCTCATCAAAAACTAAAGAAACAAAATAACAAGAAAGTAAAAACAAAAACAAAAGAAACAAATAAACAAGAACTAAAAACAAGAAAAAAACAAATTAAACAAAAATCAAAATAAATACATCAAAACTAAAACAAAAACTGGAAAACAAGAACATGAAATAAAAAGGAAACAATCTTACAAGAAAACAAAGTCAAAAACAAGAAAACGAAGAAACAAAAAAAGCTTGGAAAAAAATTAAATAAGGAACTTAAAAAACAAAATGACTACGGTAAAACAAGAAGCTAAAAAAAATCTTAAAAGCAAAATCAAAAACAAAATAATAAAAAGATAGATAGGAAGCACGGAAGGAGGGAAAAGAACAGTAAGGTTACTAAGAGGGCCCTCACTCTATTGTTTTTGTAACTATACATCATTGCATTCTTATTTCATTTACGGTTATTTTAATATTTTTGTCAAAACAACACAAAAAAATATTTTTAAGAGAATTTCCCAACTAAGAGCATTTTCGTATTCTTTTAGGCAATCTCAGCCTCGTTTGCATTGATTTATTTTAACTCTTCTGTTATATAGTTATGGGTCATCATTTCAAAATTTAAAAAACCCTTGTAGTTGAAACACAACAAAGTACTACATGCCTGTATGTTATCTCATCTTACCCCGGAGCTGTGTTCTGTAGAAACACATATAGGCGTTGGTACCACTGAGCTAGTTACTAATTCTCGGCTTTATTGAACACCACTCACACAGTGATTGCCTTCGTGTGTGCCTGTGTTCAAACTCGTTGTCTGGTTGGTTATATCGTCCTTCATTTCAGTTTATCGAAAGCGGCTAATCATTCTGATTAATGCGCAATACCGGAGGTGAGGTTGGATTGCACATTCACTCTAATATTCAGAGCATCGCTGTTTGCTGTTGGGATAATTTAGCTGATGCAGATTGGGTTTGAATGGAGCACGAACTGGTCTCTTTTACAAAGACTTTATACTTTTATGCTTCCATTAGTATTCTCATAGGAATTACTAGATCCGTTCGACAAGAAAGGTTCATTATAATCCGATGTTTTATAAAACCAGGAGAAACCAAGCAGAGTTTCAAAACTCAATATGGTATGTTGTCATTTTATAAGGTGCGTTCAAAAAGTAACGAGCCGGAGGCTGGATTGCGCATACCGGTGACGACATCGGCTAATCGTGGCGTGTGTAACGAGGTGTCATTCTGATCGGAGCGTGGAAGGTCACAGCCAGTCGCTAGAAGGCACGCGTGCACGTACGTGACGATACAAAGCGAGCAGCAGCATGCATCAATCGTCCAACGCTGCCAGTCGCATTGCAAAAAGTGACATGGAAGCGTCAAACGAAGAGACAAAGAGGAGATGGTCGGTTTCTGACAGCGGAAGGAGTAGGGGGAACGGACATTCATCGCCAAATGTCACAAGTGTACGGTGAACACTGCATGCCACTTGCAAGGGTCAAGGCGTGGCACAAGCGCTTCGGGGAAGGACGGGTGTCGTTAGCCGATGATGCCCGGTCTGGGTCACCCCCCCCCCCCCCTGCATTAACGATGACAACGTCCAGCCGGTTGATGCACTCATTACCCAGGACCGCCGAGTGACAGTGAACGCCATAGCCACCGTGGTCACTCCACGACAATGCACGACCTCATACGGCCAACACAGTCGCGGCACTCCTGCAGAAATTCAAATGGGAGGTTCTCCGCCACCCTCCATACAGTCCAGACCTCTCTCCCTGTGATTACGCCATGTTTGGTCCCCTGTAAAGGGCTCTGCGGGGCCAACGATTCACCTCGGACGCCGACGTCCAGCTGTACGTGCGTAACTGGTTCACATCGCAGCCCAGGGAATTTTATGAGACAGCCATTCACCGCCTCGTGTCACAGTGGGACAAGTGCCTCAACAGCCAGGGCCAATACTTCTAACGTACAGGTACTGGTTTCTGTAAATATGCCTCGGGTTCGTTACTTTTTGAACGCGCCTTATATACAGTGGATCATTTTTAGCCTATTTTCAATTTTGAAAAAATAGGCTTATGAGATCACCTTTTGTCCGTGTGTGTGTGCGTGTGTGTGTGTGTGTGTGTGTGTGCGTGTGCGTGTGAGGTGTGTGTGTGTGTCCCCCTAATACATTCTAAACGGCAGGAGCGATTTCAATGAAACTCGGTAAATTCATAGCACTATTCCGGGCGACCTCGACCGTGCTCTTCAAATATTGTTACGGCTCACCAATCCAACATGGCGGCTGTGCGAAATATTTCACCAGCATTCAATATCTCCGAAACTATTCCCGATATCACCCTGGAATTTATTACGGTGATAAAAGGGAACTACTAGAAGTTCACCTATGTGACTTTTGAAAAACTGGTAACTACAAAACCAACATGGTGGCCACGCGAATTTGCGACATTTGAATATACGTCTCTTGCGATTTAACCAACCAAACGCAATAAAACTTGGTACAGTATATGTTTATACACATTGTAATGCACCGACATCTAACTTCGTTCAATTGTTTACATAACCACAAGATGGCGGCTGTGCAAGATATTTCACCGGCATTCTATATCTCTGAAACTATTAGTGGTATCACCCTGAAATTTTGTACGGAGATAAAGGGCACTACTGGAAGTTCGTCTATAAGACTTTCAAGACCAGTTAACTACTAAACGAACATGGCGGCCAAGCGAATTAGAAAATTTTAAATAGACCTATCTCGCGATTTAATGTTCCAAACGCAATGAAATCTGGTACAGGAAATGTCCATACACATTGTAATGCACTAGTATCTAATTTAGTTCAATTGTTTACATAACCTCAAGATGGCGGCTGTGCGAATTTTAAAAGTAAGTTTTTATTTCTTGTGTCGTATTCATGCGATTGAAGCGAAAGTTTGAATAATGAACCTACGCAATAATTTTCCTTTAATGGTGCATGACTCTATGGCCTAAACATTTAACAATCCAACATGGCGACCATCCGAAATATTTAGACGGTTTGAATATCTACGAATCTATTATAGCAATCAAACTGAATTTTTTGATGTTCATAGGGGCTATGAACTTAAGTTCACCTATAGGACTTTAAATAACCTGGTGATCACAAATCCAACATGGCGGCGATGCGAAGTATACATTATATATTCACATGGACTTTTCTCGCAATTTAACCATCCGAGTGCAGAGAAACTTGGTACAGTAAATCCTTATACGAATGTTAATCCACTGACATTCAATTTATTTTTATTTCAATTGTTTCCATAACCACAAGATGGCAGCTGTGCGAAATTTTAAAATCTCCTTGTTACTTCTTGTGTCCTAATCATGCGATTGAAGTTTGAATGCTACACGTACACAATAATCTTCATGTAACAGTACATAACTCTAGGACCTACATATATAAAATCCAACATGGCGACCATCAGAAATATTTATTCGGTTCTCAATATCTACGAATCTATTACGGCAATCAAACTGAAATTTTGTATGTTGATAGTGGCAGTTAACATAAGTAGGATATATGAAAATAGGCTGTATAGTTCTTCACGGAACTACTTGTTATATTACTAGCAACCCACCCCGGCTTCGCCTGGTATCTTTAACGGTTTACGCAGCGTAAGCTTAAAAGGCGCACGGACGTCAGGTCCCAAACGCAATTCAGAAAAGCTGAGGTGAACAGTGAAACTCTAAACGCATATACTCTTCTCTGAAGTCTTAACTCGACACGACTCGACAGATTGATGCTGACCGAAGCTGGGGTGATAGGCTCCGTCGCTAACTCGTAAGCTCACTCCGAAGCTAGTAATTTTAAATTTACACTGAATAAAGATTGTTGGAAGGAATGAAAACGTATAAACACTTATAGTGGGCGATGTATTAATGATAAAGATATGCTGCCGCGGAATTTTGTGTACAACTTTTCATGCAGATCAATTTTTACACTCATAGAAGATAGATATTTTTAACGGTTTATCCAGCGTAAGCTTAAAATCGCACGGAGGGGTAGGTTTATCTTCGACTGGATTCACTGAAATAGTTACTGCTCGGCTTCCTTTGGTCATAAATGAATATTTTTATGCAGAAATCTTCCTTGAGAAATCCTTTACAAAATGGTGAAATCCGCATCAAAATACCATCCAGTGGTTCTTAAGATTACCCGATACATCCAAGAATCGGAGACATTGTTTTATACTATATACAGATAGCTGTGAATCCGTCGTTGTGAGTTGATTAATGTTTAATATCATATTTTCAATCATTGCTCTACCATTACGACCTCTTTGAAGGAACCTATTCTTTTGAAATTCCTACGATTCTATGGCACATACAGACACTTATTGGGATATGTAATCGACGCCGAATATATCATTCTCTAACGTATGTTCAACAAATACTTGTTTAATTCCGGGGATGTGAAGATGAACAATAGATTACAAATACGCCAAAAGGAGAACGGATGATTGGCTAGTGTGTACAATCCCTGGCGTGAGAGCTCTTAAATCGGTAAACAAATTATATTGGGCGCCACTCATTTCCATAATGAGAATGAAATATAGAATACACAAGACTCTTCTCCAGGGCAGCAGGACAAATAGCTTGCTTATGGCAAAACACTCTTCCCCCCTCTCGTAGAAATAATATGTATAACGAGTAAATATTGAAATAACCGAATAACCACAACAGAATATAATGACAGAAAGGAATGTTTAAAATTTAATAAATCAATCTATGTCTTACTAACCGGAAAGCGCCGTACATTACATATCCATTTAGCTACCTTGGCTTACTTGAGATTGGGGGCATAACGTGAACACAGGTGTTCTTTATTTTCAGCAACATACGATATATCTGGTTACTCTCATGAAGAATCAATTTACGGAAACTTCTCCGTTATATAAGGATGTGAATCTTTTCTATAAAACAATTATATTCACTAATACATGTAGAAGCTCGTCGTATTATATAACAAACCGCATCCATTCGATACCAAACAATCATCTAATAATTTTTACCAAAGCATGTATATCTCGTATCACCGCCACCTAAATCCTTATCAGTTTCAAAACATTACGTTAGTTCTACGTTATGTTGCGTCGCTTCTTAGTCGGTTTCACTTCATATAACACAAGGCCATCAGGCAACAGCCTGAGTACTAACTTCTACTCTACAAATGGGCACTTTCCGATTAAATTAATATAAACTACAACTATACATACCAATAAACAATGATTAGGAGTGTCTGTGCAGATCCAAGATCTGTCACACTGGCCAAATTAATATGGCCATATTTTTAGCCTACTTTTCACATTTTGCAAAAATGAGGAAAAAGTAGACTTATGAGATCGGGCAAATGTGTGTCTGTCTGTCTGTCTGTCTGGCTGGCTGTGTGTGTGTGTCCCCCCCCTATCAACTCCTAAACGGCTGCAGCAATCGAAACAAAATTTGGTAGGAGTAAAGATCTATACCTGAATATCTCACGGCCATATTTGAAAATGATGTCAGTGCTACCAACTGCTAAAAAATCGCAATTGAAATTTGAGCTCCATGTTGGATACTTGGAAAGTATGAATGGGAGCTATTTCAAAATTAGCACACGTACAGATCATAATATTTCAGTTTAATTTCCAGGAGGCCAAACATGGCAGTGTTGCCAAAATGATTATAGGCCTCCTGATAGGTCCAATTTTTAAATGCATATAACTTCTACACTATCAAGCGGAATTCAACCAAATTTCGTATGTTGTATGTGTACATAACCAGATATGACTGAGCGTATTCTTAAGACCTACCAGGGCTGCCAACTGTTAATAAATGCTCCTAATTTATTTTATCCAAATACCAATATATCAGAAAGTATGCAAGCCGACAGCTTTAAACTATGCACACGTATAGTACCTGACATTCTACACACATCAAAAAAAGGTTTGCATCACCTCGGTTCCAAGAGTTCCGGAACCGTTAAATACAAAGGGAATAGAGATCAACACAAACAACATTTCAGCTCGTTTTATTGCTCATGAGACCCACACATTGCATGTTGTACCATCATACAGCTAGACTTTCAGCATTTGTGGTCCAGATTGCAGTACACACCACTACCTCTAATACCCAGTAGCACGTCCTCTTGCATTGATGCATGCCTGTATTCGCCGTGGCATACTATCCACAAGTTCATCAAGACACTGTTGGTCCAAATTGTCCCACTCCTCAACGACAATTCGGCGTAAATCTCTCAGAGTGGTTGGTGGGTCAAGACGTCCATAAACAGCCCTTTTCAACATATCCCAGGCATGTTCGATAGGGTTCATGTCTGGCGAACATGCTGGCCACTGTAGTCGAGCGATGTCGTTATCTTGAAGGAACGCATTCACAAGATGTGCACGATGAGGTCGAGAATTGTCGTCCATGAAGACAAATGCCTCTCCAATATTCTGCCGATATGGTTGCACTATGGGTCGGAGGATGTCATTCAGGTATCGTAAAGCCGTTTCGGAGCCTTCCATGACCACCAGTGGCGTACGTCGGCCCCACATAATGCCACCCCAAAACATCAGGGAACCACCACCTTGCTGCACTCGCTGGACAGTGTGTCTAAGACGTTCAGCCTGACCAGGGTGCCTCCAAACACGTCTCCGACGATTGTCTGGTTGAAGGCATATGCGACACTCATCTGTGAAGAGAACGTGATGCCAATTCCGTGGGGTCCATTCAGCATGTTGTTGGGCCCATCTGTACCGCGCTGCATGGTGTCGGGGTTGCAAAGCTGGACCTCGCCATGGACGTCGGGAGTGAAGTTGCGCATCATGCAGCCTATTGCGCACAGTTTGAGTTGAAACACGACGTCCTGTGGCTGAACGAAACGCATTATTCAACATGGTGGCATTGCTGTCAGGGTTCCTCCGAGCGGCAATCCGTAAGTAGCGGTCATCCACTACAGTAGTAGCCCTTGGGCGGCCTGAGCGAGGCCTGTCATCGACAGTTCCTGTATCTCTGTACCTCCTCCATGTCCGAACAACATCGCTTTGGTTCACTCTGAGACGCCTGGAAACTTCCCTTGTTGAGAGCCCTTCTTGACACAAAGTAACAATGCGGACGCGATCGAACTGCGGTATTGACCTTCTAGGCATGGTAGAACTACAGACAACATGAGCAGCGTACCTTCGTCCTGGTGGAATGACTGGAACTGATCGGCTGTCGTACCCCCTCCGTCTAATAGGCCCTGCTCATGCATGGTTCTTTACATCTTTGAGCAGTTTTAGTGACATCTATGAACAGTCAAAGGGACTGTATCTTGGATACAATATACACAGTCAACGTCTATATGCCGGAGATCTGGGAACCGAGGTGATGCAAAACTTTTTTTGATGTGTGTATATTAATTTGGAGTAACTTATATACGTCAGTGCTACCAACATGATTCTAAGCCTGCTGACAGGTCCAACTTTAAATACATGTAACTTCCATACTATCATTTGGATTTCAACCAAATTTCGTATGTGCTATGTGTACCACAACAGATATGACTATGCGTATTCTAAGGAGCAACCAGGGCTGCCAACTGTTAATATGTGCTGTCCCTATTTTTGTTACCCTAATATCAATATATCAGAAAGTATGCAAGCCAATAGCTCTAAATTTTGCACACGTATAGTACCTGGCATTCTAGACGAATTTGGAGTAACTAATATACGTCAGTGCTGCCAACATGATTCTAAGCCTGCTGATAGGTCCAATTTTAAAATGCATGTAACTTCTATACTAACTAATGGATTTCATTCAAAATTGGCACAACAATAGATCATATTATTTCAGATTATTTCTGACCAATACATGCATGGCATTGTTGCCAACATGATTTTACGCGCGCTGTTAGATCCAATGTTTAACTGCATGTAACGTCCATGCTATCCAGTGGACTTCAACCAAATTTTGTATTTAGTACCGTAAGAGACAGAACTAAGAATATATTCAGTCATCAGGGCTGCCAACTGTAGTGCTCTATTAGGATACATTATGCCAGGTATACAGTATTTCGAACTAATTGGAAATTTCGATATTAGCAACTTAATTTCGTCATTATTCTAGATAGGTTCATATTCTGTAGAATAATCATTGGCATGAAAAGTAGGCTGTATAGTTCTTCACGGAACTTCTTGTTTATGTTTCTGGATTCATTTCATCGTTTCTGGTATTGAGAATTGTTTGCAAAATGATTCTAGGTGATATTTGTTTCTCTTGATTAAAGAAATGTTTGTGTGGAAGTTGGTAAAAGAATTGTATGTTGATTGTATTGTTTACATGTTGCTGCCAATTTATACTCATTGAGAGAAATGTATCCGATTCTTTTACTCTGTTACTCTTCGCGGAAGTTGCTTTTTAAAGGTAAAATTTTAATGGAAAGTTAGACCAAACCAATTACCTTCATTACCACATATATGACATACAGTATAGTTTACGCCCATAAAGAATAATTTTTACTTCTTCCTAGACAAGTTGACACTATTCCCTCCTTCAAACCTAGAATTTTAATATTTCCACAAGGCCGTAGCAAACAACTTGTCTTCAAGCACAAAGGATAATAGTGGAATGTCTTGTGATTGAGCAATAAATAGCAAAGAATGGGAAATTAAAAAAAAACATGGTTTAATTAAGTCGTAAGTTAAGAGAAAAGAACACATTTATATTGAATTGTAAGAACAAATGAGATAGAAAGCTTAATATTCTGTGTTCCCCCAGGACGTCAATTTAATTTGGCCAGGGACTACAACTATGTGCTCACTATTTATCTGCTCCATCGCAGATATAATATATATTTTACCATCTCCCTCCCATACACACGTAAAGGAATGAAAATCATAAAAAAGACATTGTTTGAACAATTATACTTACTCGTTGAACACTCACTTCTAGCACTAAGTTCTGTACTATATAACATTCGTGCTGAGTGTCCAGCTTGCAAATGAAGATAGATTTATGTATGGTCCAAAAGCAACTTTGCTTGTCACATACTAAATTTAATAAATCATACAAACCACAAGTTTATCAAGTAACTTGTATCCACCTCACATCATTCTTCTTTGTAGCCATCACAACGTCAGCAGCACATTGTGTGTACGCTGACGTCATATGACTGTAAGTTACATGAAGGCAGCTTTCCAATAACGTAGCACAAGTTCGAGAGATCGATTCTCTGCCGTGGCGATCTTTTGTTGAGTGATGGCTAATATTCTGCTCACATCTGGTGCATGCCGGGCTGGACAATAGAGAGAGGAGGGGAGGGGGTTGGGGGTAAATTGTGACGAGCCTCGTCTCGAGCAACAATAACCTGCTCAATTAACACATCGCTCATGAGTGGACTGAGAGGATAAATCATAAACCACCAACAATATATCACACCCGATGACTGCCTGTAATTTATGATATAGGCTATATATAGGGTGTCCATTAAAATTCTGTCCATTAAAAGGATAGGATATTTCTTAAGGAAACACCCTAGACTAACGAAATTAAGACAGTTAACATGTAATTATAGTTCCTTCGATACACTGAGAAACATCGAATTATGGATATGTATTTCAGATCTAGATGATGAATACTTGTTGTCATGGTAACCATATAGGAGGTCTTGATGACCTTTACTCTTCAGATCTAGATGATGAATACTTGTTGTCATGGTAACCATATAGGAGGTCTTGATGACCTTTACACTTCAGATATTGATGATGAATACTTGTTGCCTTGGTAACCATATAGGAGGTCTATATGACCTTTACACTTCAGATTTTGATGTTGATTACTTGTTGCCTTGGAAACTATATTAGAGGTCAAGGAGGCCTTTATACTTCAGATTTAGCTGATGAATACTTGTTGCCATGCTAACCATATAAGAGGTCAAGACGGCCTTTATATTTGAGATTTAGATGATGAATACTTTTTGCCATGGTAACCATATCGAAGGCCTAGAAGACCTTTACACTTCAGATTTAGATGATGAATACGTGGTGCCTTGGTAACCATATAAGAGGCCTAGATGGTCTTTACGCTTCAGATTTGGTTGATGAATGGTTGTTGCCATGGTAACCATATAAAAGGTCAAGAAGGCCTTTACACTTCACATTTAGTTGATGACTACTTGTTGCCTTGGTAACCATATATGAGGCCTAGATGGTCTTTAAACTTCAGATTTAAATGATGAATACTTGTTGCCTTGGTAACCATATAGAATGTCAAGAACACATTGCATGATATGACGTTACATCATCTAACATAATCGTGTGGTTGAAGCTACTTGCAAGCAAATTTCAAATTACGTAGCACAAGTTGGAGAGATCGATTCCCTGTCGAGTTATTTTGTTTAGTGAAGCCTAACACTATGTACACATCCAATGCAGCCCGGGATGGACAATAGCCTGAAACGGGTCGGGTGGTGGGGACTTTGATTGATCTTATCTCGTGTAACAATGCTCTGCTCAATTAACACATAACTCATGCATGGACTATCAAGATAAATCACAAGTGTTTAGAACAATATATGCCAACAATACAGCACACACGATGGCAGTCTGCGTTTATGTTATAAACAAAGTGTTGATATAAAGTTTTACCGACAAATTCAGGTCTTGGTTTTCGAAAGGGACCCAGGACAATTCTTTGCCAATTGCCTTTGACAGTTTTTTGATGTGGTAACATCTCTCCACTCGGTTGCTGGATACTTTTGTGGGAGTGATTTTGAAAAATGGGACGGAAGTGGATCGGACGGAACTGTGTAAGACGCACTGCCAGGAGGGATGCGATCCAGCTGACAGTGGTATCATGTGGAATGTTTATCACATACGGATTACTTTGTAACAGCAGAGTATCAAGAAGGCAGTGCACGAGTAGAAATATCAAGTAGGCAGTGAAGAAAAAAAAGATACGAGCCTTTCAGTAGTCGCATATGATGTGTAACATCTGACATGTTATCCTACTCGTATACTACACAGCTTGGACATTTTTAAAAATGTTAATTTACATTCCATTTTCATACTGGTACTATGATGAATGTATAGATTGGATTGGAGATATGCTACTGTCACATTTGTGGCGCTGCGGTCAAGCTGTTAGTCTCTCACCAAGGTAGACCAGGTTTGATTCCCGGTCAATACATGTGAGATTTTCGAATTGAAATGCCATGCCCTGTGGTTCGCATTCCACGTAAAAGGGAGGTACCGTGGATCATGATCGTGAGATTAACGGACACGCAAAACTACAAGCTTCCTTCCTTCCTTTTACATTAATAATTCATAATAACAAAGTGACACACAACGTCGACAGTACTCTCAAATACTGTGAGCACATTCCTCAGTAACTATAACATTCATTATTCTCAAGGATCTCAAACAATCAAAACATGCCTTCCTACAATCATGAAATGACCTAGTCTCACATATGATGAAAATACAGCTTTTATTCCACTCATATAACAACATTCTGTTATGCATTTAATATTTGACTACTCACCCACAGCTTGACAATAATGCCGCTTACTTAAATGTCATTTGTAGTCTTTGTCCTACTCCATGTGATATTCAACCTTGAATGTGAAGCTTCATAAACTGCTCAATGACAAATGAAAGTCGGTGAAACATTTGCCACTGTGCTCGTCACACCAATGCCTGCTAAATGCACTGCCTACTGTATTGCCATAACATTCTCGCGCTACAGAGCACACACTGCCTTGTTTCCAATACACACATTTTCAATTGTACATCCAGCTGGCAGTGCGTCTTCACTTTCGTCCGATCCACTTCCATTCGATCCACTTCCGCCCGATTCACTTCCGTCCCATTTTTCTGGCAGTGCGTCTTCACATCCGTCTGATCCACTTGCGTTCGATCCACTTCCGCCCGATTCACTTCCGTCCCCAATTTTCAAAATCACTCCCACAAAACTATCCAGCAACCGAGCGGAAAGATGTCACACATCAAAAAGTCGGTCTCTATTAACGTAACTTAGTTACTGGCAGGAGTGTGATGTAACAGCAGAGTATCAAGAAGGCAGTGCGAGAGTAGAAATATCAAGTAGACGGTGAAGAAAAAAAAGAGAGTCTTGGAATTGTTATGTATTATGGGAGTGTAAAAAATAAAAGATTTTTTGTGTGTTGATGAATGGGAAGGATAATAAAAACTGTAAGAACTTCAAGGAAGGATAACATGTCAGATGTAACACATCATATGCGACTACTCTAAGGCTCGTATCTTTTTTATTTTAATTTATTAGCGTATGGCTTTTAGTAATGGGAGTGTCCGAGGACATGTTCGGCTTGCCAGAGCCTGTAGCTGCTTCCAGCGGACACCCAGAGGGTGAGCTACACGTTCCGTTCTTCTAATATTTGCGTCATCTATTATTGTCTTGGTAGTCCCCTACAATGCTTCCCCTCTATGGAACCCTCAATTATATTCCTCAAAAACCCATCATGTCAATGCTTTCCTGGCATGTGCCAACCCAATTTTCATATCCTCTTTGCTTCGTCCATCATAGGTTATTTTTCTTCCTAAGTAGCAGTAGTCTCCTACTTCCTTTAGCTTTTCGTCTGCCAATTTTTTTCCGAGTCCGTGGCTAAATGGTTAGCACGCTCGGCTTTCGCCCGAGGTGCCCTGGGTTTGATTCCCAGCCGAGCCATCAGGGATTTTAATCTCCTAGGGTTAATTCCCGTGGGTTGGGGACTGGGTTTTTGTGACGACTTCATCAACTAGAAAGACCTGCACTCGGCCTCTCCGGCGGCATCACGATCATCATCATCATCATTATCATCATCATCTGCCAATTTGACATCCATAGAGTATTCTCATTTCTTTTGGCTGTATTCCATTATTTTTGATTAACATTCATCGATTTTCATCATGAATTATTTCCTCAATACTGAGTCCATACTATTTAAAACAAGAAGTTCTGTGACGAACTAAAGAGCCTACTTTTCTTAAAATTTAAGATTCATGCTAATGATTAATCTATATGGATCTTTCTAGAATAATAACGAAATTAAGTTGGTAATATCGAAATTTCTAATTAGTTTGAAATACTGTATACCTGGCGTAATGTAGCCTAATAGAGAACCACAGTTGGCAGCCCTGGTGACTGAATATATTATTAGTTCCATCTCTTAAGGTACAGAATACAAAATTTGGATGAAGTCCAACGGATAGCATGGACGTTCCATGCAGTTAAACAATGGATCTAACAGCGCGCGTAAAATCATGTTGGCAACAATGACATACATGTATTGGTCAGAAACAATCTGAAATAATATGATCTAATGTTGCGTCAATTTTGAATGAAATCGATTGGTTAGTATAGAAGTTACATGCATTTAAAATTTGGACCTATCAGCAGACTTATAATCATTTTGGCAACACTGCTATGTATGGCCTCCTGGAAATTAAACTGCAATATTATTATCAATACGTGTGCCAATTTTGAAATAGCTCCCATTCATACCTTCCAAGATATCCAACATGGAGCTCAAATTTCAATTGCGATTTTTCAGCAGTTGGTAGCACTGACATCATTTTCAAATATGGACGTGAGATATTCAGGTATATATCATTACTCCTACCAAATTTTGTTTCGATTGCTACAGCCGTTTAGGAGTTGATAGGGGGGGACACACACACAGCCAGACAGACAGACAGAAGGATAGACAGACAGACAGACACACGTTTGCCCGATCTCATAGTCTACTTTTTCCTCATTTTTTGCAAAATGTGAAAAGTAGGCTAAAAATCATTCAAATCCTCTGGTTAATCGGCTAAGATGACAATGCCATCAGCGAATCTCAGTGTTGAAATTATTTCTCCCTGAGCCTTTACTCCTACTTTAATTGTTCTCGATGTTCTAGAACACATAAATAAGAAAATATTGGATGACTTGTAGCCTTGCCACCTAAATCACCTGACCTCAAGCCTATATTCGCTTTGATATCACGATATCAGTTGAACTTGAACAAGATCTGATCATAATAGCATTTGTTAATATTAGCACAGCCCCAGATATTATTGTGGAAACTTAACAGACAGCTGGTACTCGACGGGCTGGACAATAGGGTGAAATGATTGATAGAGAAAATTAACTCCAAGCGGCCTTATCCCACGTAACAATGACCTGCGACTAATTTGGCTCAATTACCACAACACGCTTGCGCGGACTAGGAGGATAAATCACATGTGTATGCCTAAAGGGAAACTTGCCACAAACAATGGAACAGTCATATATCATACCAATAGATCACACACACAGCGTCTGCCATCAACAGCTTATATCATAATAAATTTCAGGTTTTCTCAAAATATTATTGATAGTTAATATTGTAACTTCGGCCTGTTTGCCATCTCTTGATGAATACAGTACATTTGCATTTGTCAGTTGGCACAGGCTAGAGTAAAAGGTGGCTTTTCACCGATGTCTCAGTCTCACTCATGGCTGTGATTATATGGAAGCTACTGAGGTATGGGTGGTGCTTAGTAATGGCATTCAGGGCACAGTCAGTGCCTGTGGATGCTGTGAAAGGTTCAACTCATAGGGTTAGGACTACTGTTCTGACTCAGTGAGGAAAGCAATGGCAAACTACCTCACTCCTCTTCTTGCCTATAACGCCTCAAAATAGTGCTGCCTTGGGTTTTTGTGGGTATCTACTCACATAACGTAACGGCGGTACTTGTTGAGGATCCAACCAGCCTTCGGGCTGACTACCTAACTGACAATATTGTAACTTACCGTCGGCCAGCACAAAGTAATTACAATTACTGGAATACGTGACAAAATGACCTGAAATAAATTACATGTGATTAACATTTAATTAGGTATGTTGGTAAGAGTTACGAAAGTGAGTAGTTAGGTGCTAACAACACCCCAACAAAAAACTTGCACTATTCTTTAACAAGTGTTAACTAAAAACCAAATATACCAAATTCAATCTTTATTACTACCTTAAAATATTATCACAAGATATTTGGCACCACAGTTATCAAAATAAATACCTCACTGATTTCCAATCCCAAAGTCTTAATATTTTGGTTTCGTACTGCATGTAGCCTACATTCTTAAGCTCAATTCTTCATTACTTCCAGACAATTATTTACAAACACAAATGTGTAAAACTCAGCAATTATTCTAGGTTTGTGCCGTGTCTTGTGTGGGGTTTCGCCTAGGAAACCAAGCTGGCTAATCGGCGCGGTAGCGCGCAGTTCCTTACTCCTGTGGGGGTCCGGGCGGGGACACTAAGAGCCCGCCAATGAGCCAGCTTGGTGTACTAGGTGAAACCCCACACAAGACACGGCACAAACCTAGAAGAATTGCTGAGTTTTAATTCACCGGCGTAAAAGCCAATATACCACAAATGTGTAAACTGATCCGTTCCTGCACTTCATCTAAAGAAGTATACATTTCACACCACACAGAAACGACAGCTCAAAATGCGAAGTAGAAACCAACTAGACACGATGTGTAAGGTAGCTGGGTATGCGGGGTGCTGACGACACCCAACCTATAAATGCTATTTTCGGCAATAATAGACACAACTTTAAACAATGCAAATGACGTTATATTAAACTGCATACTTATTCAAGAAGGTACTGAGTTCCTCAACAGTGTAGCCAACTTCTGTCAGAAAAAAAAACAATATTACACGTGGGGTGTTCTCAGCACCCCACATACCCAGTTAAAGGTTAAGATATTCATATTGTTATGGACTATTGAAAAGGAAGAAAATTAAGGGATGACATGTTTCTCTCGTCAAGCGATCATCATCAGATCCAAATGGCTCTACAAAACACTAATAAACCTACAGTGATACGCACGGATAGTCTCCGCCCTCCTAAAACAAACAAGATGTTCAGTAAAGAACATATAGCCTACTTTCTCCCAAATGCATGGGTATTGTTATAACTCTTTGTCCTTTTCAAGGAGTATAATTGAATGTTGGTTGTAATAGCTTGTTGAAATACAACGTGTTATACGGATATTAAACATGAATATGAGGTGCCCTTGGCTAAAGCTACCTCTGTACCAAATTTCGTTTAATTCGGTTTCACCGTGTTTGAATAGATAGGGGAAATCAATTTGCACACATATATGGCCGCCTTTCGCAAATTATTGGACTGATGACCTTGTAGTTCGGTCAAAATATTCTTCGTACATAAAGGTATAACGTAGCAAAATTTGGTAGAGATCGGATGATTAGGTTGGACGTAATTTGATTTAAGCTTTTAACATTTGGGTTGCCGCCATTACGTTTCCGTCAAGATGGCAGCGATATAAAACATGACACTGAGGTGCCTTTTGCTAGTGCTAACACTGTCCCGAATTTCGTTCAATTCAGTTTCACCGTGTTCGAATTGATAGGCGGGGGGGGGGGGGGGGGGCAGACATTCTGAGTACACACACTCGCACACACACACAATTTTTCGCCCTGTGTTGATCTCATAAGTCTACTTTCATTTTTTGCAAAAATCGAAAGCAGGCTAAAAATACATGTATATGAAGAGAACCGGTCAGAAAACTCAGTAAGTGTGGTAATAATTACTAATAAATATTAAGGCAGTAAGCAGTCGAGAAATAGAACTATTTATGTTAATGTTGAAAAACTTGAGTGCATCACAGCAATAGTAGGTATACCTTCATAGATTAGTTGGTGGGATCATCATTTCTAAGTTCTAATCACCACATTTGGTAAGTTTACTGACAGGTTTTCTATTTATTGTTCTTGTAGTGTAGAGACTATCTGTAGATGTTATTGTAGGTTTATTAGTGTTTTGTAGAGCAATTTGTCTTGTAAATTTGGATCTGAAAACCATTTCATCCCATAGTTTTCTCCTTTTTCAATGGTTCATAACAAGATAAATACATGAAATGACATGAAAATAACCATGTCTTCACAAAAATCCGTATTGATAAAGTTTACGAAAGTAATACCGTAAGTCAACAAATTATTATTCTTAAGTACCGTAGTAGTTGTTAATACAAATGGAGTTGCAAGTCTTACATTGAAATTTTGAAAAATATTCCTAAAAATATTATTTTAAATTTAAAAAAAGCACAGATCTGTTGCAATTTTTGATTACTGTTGAACGATAGATCTCTTGAATAAACACCGCGAAGTGGCAAACATAAATGATGAGGACATGATGTATCGGTGCACTAAAATTTTGAGGTTGGGATTATTAGTTGTGATCATGTTATTGCATACGTGAAAATAAAACGCTTTATGATTACCTTACTGTGGAAATAGTTATTAGTTAATTTGAGCATCTTCTTTGTTACTCATACATTTAATAATATTGACATTTTAAAACTATGTATGACATTTCTTTGTATTCTTATTAATTATGCTTTCTGTTTTGTATTTTTCTTTCTTTTTTATCTGTGTTATCCTTTAAAATTCGTATTATTTTGCAATCGGTTTTATTTTCTTTGCATCTTGGGTTAAGTTTATGGTTTTGTTTTTTGATATTTATCGTTTTAGAGTTTTGTATTTGTTTTCTTTTTATATTTATTTGTTATTGTGCTTTTACTGGTTTACATCTTGTATTCTTTTATTTTGTGTTTATATTTTTGTATTTTTTAATATTTTATATTTTGTTATATTTATATTTTGTTGTTTAATTTTATTTTGTCTCTTATGTTCTTGTTTCTTTATATATTTTTTGTTTACAGTATTTTGTGTTCTGTTTTTGTTTGTTGTGTCTTTGTTGTTTGCGTTTTTTAACTATCTTTATTATTATGTTTTGTATTGTTTATTGATTTGTTAGTTATTGAGCTTTTAAGGGTTGGTCATCTGCCCGTTTTTTGGTTATTTATTTGGCGACTTTGCGTTTCTTTAAATACTTATGCTTTGTGTTTGGATATTGTTTATGGTCTAATTTTTGCTTATTTTGTATTTTACTTTCTTTGTCATTTGGTTCTTGTCTACCTCGTGGTGTAGCCGCTATCGTTCTTGGCTGTCACCCAGGAGGTCCGCGATCGATTCCCGGGTCTGCCAAGAAAATGTAATTATGATGTGAGACCTGGCACGGTTTACACTCAGGCTTGTGAGGCAAAACTGAGAAGAGGAGGGTTCAATTCGATCCTCAGCCATCCTAGGAGTGGTTTTCTGTGGTTTCATCCATTTGAGGCAAATAGTGGGATGGTTTCTAACGTAAGGCCATGGCCGCCTCCTTCCCAATACTATCTCCACTTTATAAATATACACACATGTACAGCCATCACAGTAACTGAGGTTGTCACACAAATTACACACACCCAGATACATGGGGCTATATGACCAAAATGTCACAGACCCTAAAGTAACAACAATTTTGTATTACGTTTTCTACCGGATTCCCTTCGGTTTAGTTGTCATGACAGTCGTCATCCTCATCATCATTTTCACTTAAGCCGAATCGGAGCAAATATGGCATCCTTCCACTTTTCTCTATCTGTCCACCATTCGTCCTCAACCAGTGAACCCCACTCCAGGTTCTGTTCTCTCACACTGTCCTTCACCAAATCCATCCACCGTACTCTAGGTCTTCCTCGTCGTCTCTATCCAGTAATCCGTCTGTCCATCACTTACTTCGGCATTCTTTCATCATTCATCCTTTTCACATGTTCATACTATCTCAATCTGATCTGTTCCAACTTATCAATCAGCTTCTGCACATTCACTTCCTTTCGAACGTCTTCATTTCTTGTACAGTATATGGTGTTTGTTTTTCGGGCTGATAGTCTGTATGCACTCTCACTCTTTTGTATATAATTTTTCCATTATCATTAGTATTATTATTATTGTATTGTTACTATCTTTTTAGCCTACTTTCGATTTTTGCAAAAAATGAAAGTAGACTTATGAGATCACTACAGGCCGAAAAAAGTGTGTGTGCTGGTGTGTATGTGTGTGTGTGTGAGTCTGTGTGTGTGTGTGTGTGTGTACTCTGAATGTCTGTCCCCCCCTATCAATTCGAACACGGTGAGCGCAAATTGAACGAAATTTGGTACAAAGGTAGCACTAGCAAAGGACACCTCAGTGTCATGTATTATATCGCCGCCATCTTAACGGAAACGTAATGGCGGCCACACAAATGTTCAAAGCTTAAATCAAATTACGACTAACCTAATCATCCGATCTCTACCAAATTTTGCAACAACATACCTTTATGGGGGCAGAATCTTTTGACCAAACTAATAGGTCATCAGCCTAATAATTTGCGGATGGCGGCAATCTTTGTGTCAAAATCGATTGCCCCTATTAATTCGAACACGGTGAAACCGAATGGAATGAAATTTGGTACAGAGGTAGCACTAGCAAAGGGCACCCCAGTGTCATGGTTTATATCGCAGCCATCTTGACGGAAACGTAACGGCGGCCACCCAAATGTTCAAAGCTTAAATCAAATTACGACTAACCTAATCATTCGATCTCTACCAAATTTTGCAACAACATACCTTTATGAAGGGAGCATCCTTTGACAAATCTAATAGGTCATTAGCCTAATAGTTTGCGGATGGCGGCCATCTTTGTGTCAAAATCGATTACCCCTATTAATTCGAACACGGTGAAACCGAATGGAACAAAATTTGGTACAGAGGTAGCACTAAAAAAGGCCACCTCAGTGTCATGTTTTATATCACCGCCATCTTGACGGAAACGTAATCGCGGCCACCCAAACGTTAAAGGCTAAAATGTAATTACGACCAACCTAATAATCTAATCTCTACCAAATTTTGCAACAACAAATCTTTATGTGGGAAGCATATTCTGACCAAACTGCTAGATCATCAGCCCAATAGTTTGCAGATGGTGGCCAGGTATGTGTGCAAATCGATTCCCCCTATCAATTCAAACACGGTGAAACCGAATTGAACGAAATTTGGTACAGAGATAGCACTAGCAAAAGGCACCTCAGTGTCATGTTTTATATGGCCTCCATCTTGACGGAAACGGAATGACGGCCACCCAAATGTTAAAAGCTTAAATCATATTTTGACCATCCTAATAATTTGATCTCTACCGGATTTTGCAACAACATGTCTTTTTGTCGAAAGCATCTTATGACTGACTACAAGGTCATCAGCCCAATAGTTTGCAAATAGCGGCCATGTATGTGTGCAAATCCATTCCCCAGATCAATTCAAACACGGTGAAACTGAATTGAATGAATTTTTTTACAGAGGTAGCACTAGCAAAGGGCACCTCATATTCATGTTTAATATCCCTATAGCACGTTGTATTTCAACAAGCTACTACAACCAACATTCAATTATACTCCTTGAAAAGGACAAAGAGTTATAACAATACCCATGCATTTAGGAGAAAGTAGGCTATATGTTCTTTACTGAACATCTTGTTTTTACTATAATTGTTAGACTATGATTATTTATATTGTGAATGTAAGTGAAATGTTTTATTTTTATAAGCCCTAATCTTATTTTATGTAGGGCGCTACTGTAAAGGAGCTCTTAAGCTCTAAGTGTAGCCGTGAAAATAAAATCAAAACAATCAATTCAAATCAATCAATATATTTCTCCTAGTCATCTGTACCATACTCCTCAGGAATTTCATCACAGTATTAGCTTCTAAATAATCAAAAACTCTTGGGAGATAATTCTCGTATAACTCTCGTAAAACACATTCCATGATTGAATAACTTAAGTGGACCACCTATGACGAAGATAATTAATTCTGAAATGTACATACTTGTTTAACATTCGCTCTTAAAAATAGCACGCGTTTACTTCGAGTGACCATTAGACCTAAAGTGCTTCTAAGAGCTATTAAAACTCAGCAATGTTATGCATCAAAAATCGATGTACAAATACAATAACGGGAAGTAATCTCAACCACTGTTATAATTGAAGCAACACTACCTACAGTAGTCTAGCACCTAAACATTTGTTACAAAAACTCTCTGTATTATTTCTTAATACTTAGATATCGTAGTACGTTTCTGCTAAATTAATTTATCGAATTCAATTCGTCGGGAAATGACACTTATCTGCTCATTTCTACATTTCTAGTATGTCTTAACTAACCCCTGGCACTACAGCCCGTGAAGGGCCTAGGCCTACCAAGCGACTGCTGCCCAGCCATTTGTCCTGCACATTGGGATGACGCATGATTTGTGCAACGGGTCCCCTCGGCCGTTAATCTTGGTTTTCACTCTCAGAAAGCTACTCAATTGTCCTCACGAGGCTTAGTGCACCCAGTTCCAGCCCTCACGTCAGTTTCTAAAATCCCTGAAGGAGCCGGGAATCGAACGCGGGGTCTCTGGGTAAGAGGCAGGCGCGCTACCCTAGCACCACGGGGCCGGGTTAGCATTTCTTACCAATATAAATAATGTTAACAACACAAGCTGTGGCCCTGAAAGTCCGGGCTCGATTTGATTCCCGGCTCTGCCAAGCCATTTAATTCTCATCTGAGGGCTGAAAAGGGCCACACTCTAGAAGAGGTGGGTTCGATTCCCACATCGGTAATCTTGAGAGTGGTTCTCTGTGGTTTCCCCACTTCTACTCCAGGAAAATGACCCGGTATGGTTCATAACTTAAGGCCACGGCTGCCTCCTTCCTAATCATTACATTTAATTTAAATAGTATTCTGCCCGAAGGCAGGCCCAAGCCTCTGAAGAGACTATCCTCAGCCGGTGTTTATGAGCGGTACGGTGGCCAAGGCCCTTCCGCTCCTCCTTATGTTGGCCAACAGCGCGCAGTACCTAGAACCTGCATACCATCCAAGTTCCGATCACGCCCAATGCTGCTTAACTGCGGAGTTCTCATGGGATCCGGCGTTTCGACATGGCCAGAACGTTGGCCAATCATTACATAAATAAATAAATAAGTAAATAAATACACACCCAAGTAGCCTACACAAGGATAAATGACTAAAGCTCCTTCAAAAGACGCAACAACAAAAACTCAATGTACACAGCACGAGATAATAGCTGAAAGCCTCATTGGTCATTATACGGTCGTAAAACCCCGATAACATTTTTTGAAAATGTTTCCGCTGATTGGGGTTGTCATCAATTAGATTATACTTTGTCAATGTTATTAGTGAAGAGCAGATAATCGCATTGGAAGAGCCAGAGTAATAAAGACTAATCCACTTAAGTTTACGTCATCTGCATCCCTTTCAGCTGACCAACAAGACCGCCATTAACCCCATTCCCATTAGCAACAAGTTTCATTTGCTAGATCAAAGCAGTCAATAGTTCCGTCAATTAGCAGAGGAGATTACATTTTCTGCCATGTCAAAACGACCGAAAGCCTCAATTAATGTAATAAAATATACAGAGTCCATGAACAAGCCGCTTATCATTCAATAGGGTAGTCTACTATAGCAGAATCTACAAGCATGCTCTCGATCTCGGCGAAACTTTGTTGCGTAGTGATATGAACGTAATCCTTTTAGGAACTTCCTTATTGACGTATTTACTAAATGAAATACCATAGGTAATTAATAATGCTATTACATCTTTTGTGAATAAATTGAATTAATTTACATTAATTGCTTATACTAGTTTCGGCCGCATTACGGCTCTCCTCAGTAATTATTATTTTTATAGGAAACTATTATTATTGCGAGCAATGTTTGAATATACATTACACTTGCTTTTTTCCTTTGAAAAATTAATAAAAATATATCAGATCTGTGCCAATTATGGGCTTTAAATTGTATGAACATGACACATAAACAGTTAGTGATTGTATCTCTACTTAGTATAAAACCAAGTGCCCGATTCTTGGATGTTACGGGTAATCTCAAGAACCATTCGATGGATTTTGATGCGGTTTTCACCGTTCCGTAAAGAATATCTCGAGGAAGGTTTCCGTAGAAAATAATATATTTATGATCAAGGGAAGCAAAGCAGTAACGATTTCAGTGAAAAAGTCGAAAGCAATACCCAGGCATCCGTCCACTTTTAAGCTTACGCTGGGGAAACCGTTAAACATAACATTATACTATGAGTGTAATAATTGTTCAGCAAGAAACGTTCTACAAATAAGTCCACGAGAGCATATCTCTATCGTCAATACATCGCCCACTATAAATGTTTTTAAGTTTTCATTTCTTCCAACAATCACAGTTTACGAGCTAGCTACTGATCTGGTATACATACATAAACATCGAGCACGTAACTAACACACGTAACCAAGCTTGCGGGAAAGTGAAAGGCACCCTAGACCTCAGATACCCAACTTAGAGGAAGCAATACCGGACTCAGCTTGGGTCCCATGGTCGCCGAATTCGTCCCGCTAGTTGCAAGACCCTGGGGAGGAGCTACCCGCTACAATAGGAGGTAGTCCACTTTTAGTTAGCTTGAATATAATATTTCATTACTGCTCGTTGGCAACTCTGCTTGCACGCCCAGCAAGTTAAGTAGAAACGGAGGTTTTTGCTGCTACTGTAATATCCGCGCTGATATATTCCTAGTTGGAGAAGGAACAAGGTTGAGTGGATTGAGGAGCGATGGTGCGCGCTTGGTGCGTGCTTCCAATGATAATGGCCGGGAATTAAATTCCCAATAAGTAGGGGAGTGCTATAAATCAAGAGAACGTGCTCGGTTCCATCCTAATTGTACCTGACTGTCTGTCAGGATTAACGGGATACACTCCATCTTCACTGATCTCTCACGTAACCCTGGTTAGTGTAGCTTTATTTAGGGGATTTTGCATGGTTCTGTAACCCCGTGAACTTTGGTGTGTTTGTTTTGCAATTGAGGCTTGGATTTGATTTGAAATTAAGTGGCTGTGGTTTTACAGTACATGGAAAGCAAACACATTTGCCATTGAAAACAAATGTTTTTAAATATCCGTATTGATGTTAGAATTAAACGTTTAAATTTTACGCCAAATCAATACATAAACAAACATATATTTTATATATTAGTACATGTTTCGACCCACAATGGGGTCATCCTCAGCCTAAAAAGAAAATCAATTAAGAATTAAAAATTAAAATGGCATATGTGCCTTAAATCTAAATTAAAATGAAAAATTAATGATAATAATTGTAATAGATAAAAACTAATAACAAGAAGTCCCGTGACGAACTAAAGAGCCTACTTTTCTTAAAATTTAAAATTCATGCCAATGATTAATCTATATCGATCTATCTAGAATATTGAAGAAATTAAGTTGCTAATATCGAAATTTCTAATTAGTTCGAAATACTGTATACCTGGCATAATGTAGCCTAATAGAGCACTACAGTTGGCAGCCCTGGTGACTGAATATAAGTAGTAGGGCTAAGCCGGTCCTGGACAGATTTCAAGGTCATCCATGGTTTCTCGTAGTCACGTGCCCCCCCAGGCGTTCCCTGGGGGGCTTGGGGGGAGGGGAGGGGAGGGGGGGGGAGGGGAGGGGAAAGGGTGGAAGGTCTGGCTTGGAAGCAGACCCAGTTGTTAGCCGACCTGTGTTGGCCAGCCAACTGACTGAGCTGGCTGGTGTGCATTGCCTATATAGCTTGTGGATGGAAGTGGGGGAGGGGACTGGTTCGGGCGACTGTCGAAGGTAGTCGAATGTGACCGAGTGTAACTTAGTAGTAGGGGGCTACTAGGAGTTCTGCCCCACCCCACCACCTCTCCCTCTGACGTCACATACTAACCCGCAATACATTCAGGGGCAAAGTCGATATCTCGCAAACCCATGGTCCGATTTTGACAAATGAGGTGTCGTTGGACTCGGGCTAACGCCCTCATTCAAATGAACCACTCATTTCAACCCCTAAATAAAACCTACCCCTACTATAGGGTGAAATTGTATTTTTTTTAGTGAAAGTCTCTTTTCAAATGCGACATGTATAAGATGCGCTGCTAAAATGAACTTAAACGTGGTTGCTCATATCGCGCATGCGTTTGGCTGGCTGCCGATATGGATTAATATTTTTGTTTTTGTTTTTTACTCATGCGCACTTGGGATTTTTGTAAGAGGGCGAGCTCTTTGAAAAAAATGATTGATAAGAAGGGGTTTTGGTGGTGAGGAGAGAACCAGATAGTCGCCTACTTTCCTACGAAGTTTGCCGATATCTCTCGAACGCAAGGTCGGATTTGGACGTGTGACGTGTCAAATCGCTTGTCTCGAAGCCCTATACATGTTATTAATAGGTTAAAGTTTTGAGAATGAGGGAAACAGGCTTTTTGGGGGTAAAACCGTGATTTTAGACTTTTTCCGATATTTCACGAATGCCTGGTCGGATTTGGTCCTATGACGTGTCAAATGGCTTATCTCGAAACCCTTTTTATTTTTGTAATAGGTTAAAGTTTTTGAGAATGGGGGAAACAGAATTTTTTGTTGTAAAACTGTGATTTTAGACTTTCTGTTATACCTCACAAACCAATAAAGCCAGAGACGTATACGAGGGGTCGTAGGACTCGGGGTGACGCCCCTCCCCTCTCCCCCTTTCGAATATAGTATTTATGTTTAAAAAAATGTGAAAGGGCCTAACGACACTTTTGTTGAAAACATTTCAGTTTTTAAAACTTTTCTTAAATTTGTCTAAAATGTTCATGACGAGTGGTTGTAGATAGAATGAGACGATACCACTGGACACGTGTTTCAACGAAGCTATTACTGGCCACGGTGGTGATATACCAATACAGTATTCGCTATTTCGATGAGACGGCGGGTCGAGGGTTCGTTTTCTGATTTTTCCTATGATGGAATTCCTAATTCCTAAACCCCATGAAAGGGGTATTTAACGTGTAAACGATTATGAGTGACATGACAAATGATAATTACTTGATCCGATGAAGTTGGCTTTAGATAGAACAAACAGAACTTGGTTATATGTTGCTTGAAGTGAGTATAGAAAACAAACTTGCTGGGGCAGACTGACAGGATGTGAATGTAGAGATAATGTTTAAAACTGATTACACTTGTCTCTTTTCAAATTATTACTTAAATTGCAAATACAAAGGTGGACTGGGTTTGATATACAGTTAATGCTGCCTATCGCATACTAGCTTGTAAGAAAGCCAAACAAGCAAAAGGCGTAGGTAGAGCAGTGGTAAAATCGCTATGTGTAGAGAACTACCTAACGGTTTTATGAACTGGCAATGGTATGTCGCATAAACAGTGCAGGATACAATCCAGCAACCATAATTTTTATCTTGTGGAGCAGAGAAAACATATATATAGAGAGAGACATAGAAAGCTTGTGTATGTATGGGTAGCATTGATTGTTTGACCAGAGAAAATACGATGAGGTAGGGTGGGGAGAGGGAGAATTAACACTTATATATGAATGAATGGTAAATAGTATTTTTTTTCAATAGTTTTGTTTTTCAAATGCAGTGGTAGATAGCCGTTATTTTGTAAAACATTCTTACTTGCAGTAGTAATAAGACTCTATGGTTCCGCTAACACATAGATAGACTGTATTATTGCCATGGTCAAGCACTCACACTAAGATCATTTACAAAATCATAAAAAGAAAAATAAAAAATCTTGTTTTGGAAATATCGTTTTTCAACATACACAAAATAAATATATAAAAAATTTGTAAACAGCAAAATGGAAAATCCATGGTCAAGCACTCACATTAAGATCATTTACAAAATCATAAAATGAAAAATAAAAAATCTTGTTTTGGAAATATCGATCTTTTTCAACATACACAAAATAAATATATACAAAATTTGTAAACAGCAGAATGGAAAATCCATGTTTCCATATAGACAAAATTTAAAAACCTTAAACGGACATTTAAGAAAATATATGCAAATGGGAATTTGACAAATGTGTAAATATGAAAATGGAAAAATCCATGTTTCCAAATCATGAAATTGAAAAAACATCAAACTGTCAATTTTTAAAAATGCAAATGGAAAATTGACAAATTGCAATGTGTGAAATGTGAAATTGAACAAATGGCTATCATTATTAAAAAATAAAAAATAACATGGTGCTCTATGGTTGAGGTGTGAATCAAACCCTCTCTACTTATTTGGACCACCCGAGACTGAGTAGACTAGTTTTAGTTGTCATACCGCTTTTAAAAGTTTGTGTTAAATCTAGGAATTGAACCCAAGAGCTTGTAGGGGAGATCCAAGGTTATAATATGTTAAACAGATAGCCTTGAATGTAGGGTGTGGTAGCTATATATAGATGAGACGTTTCGCTCGGGGGAGGGAGGCATGGAGATCTGCATCAAACCAGTCAAAAGACTGACGACTCAAACAACAACATGTAGAGCTCACCAAAATAATGTTGTGTAACGGTAAATGTTAGTCAACGAACAGTAATGCATTACTAAAACCCATGACACGATACCTAAGAGCTTTTCTAAAATTATTTTAAAATGCCTTTAACCCTATATTAAACACCCAGTTCACAAGACTCATAACTGCAATGTTATGGTCAAAAAAAAAATCTATATTTCAAAACAAACAAGTGGTTTAGTCAATGTATACTGGAAAAAGTTTTATAAACACTCAAGTCCACAAAAATAATTAAATTAGTAACTGTCAGGTTGACCGAGTGGTTATGGTGTTTGACTTAAGTTCAATTTTTCTGTACAAGAAAGCAAGGGTTCGAATCCCTTACCTGATATAACTATTGCTTCAACATGGCTTGACCACACTGTATTATTGTGTACTCGGTACACAAACCATAGATAGAGTGTATTGTTTAAGGTCACTCTCTTTGCGAACATAGTCAGAGACTGTTGATGGTTAACAATTGCATTAATAGTGGGACATAGGGATAGCAATTAAGAAAAACAGACAATACACATACACTATTTTTATTTATTTAATGTAAGTACTTGTACAATAGTTATATACAAACTACAACTCTCTTTTGTCTATAACTATCTAGTCCTTTTCGATCCACTTGCATATCAAGGGCAGATGACTTTGTAGTTCAGCCCCTTAAAACAACAACAACACTACTTCTTGCATAGTCTGTGATGTTGATGACTCTTGAGGCGTGGAAGATGGATACAACATAACTTTTACAACAGGGGTTAAACGTTGCTCAACAAACAATGCACTATTTTGGGTAGCAACATCTTTCTCTTATACTAACTTTTTAGCATTCTGATGATTTTTTTGTCAACACCATCAGTGTTTTGTCTGGAGCACTACATTGATGATCACTCACACTTAAAACCACACCATTTCTACTTTTCATATTGCCTCGACATTTTGTTGACCTCTGTTTTGAGCATTGCCAGAATATTATTCCTTTTACATTTTGTCGTCTATAGTTATAAGAGTAGCCTTTATAGAGTACACGTTGTTTACCTCGGTAGTTGTAGTAAGTTCCAAAGTAGTAACTAACCTGTTAGTATGATTTGCACACTACAAAGGTTATCTCGGTTCTGGTAATAGAATTATTTAGCGTTGGCTTTTATATTTAATATGTACAGTTAAAAGTGATAGAAAAGTGGTAGAAATGTGGTAGCAAAGTGGTAGACAAGTGGTAGACAATTGGTAACATAGTGGTAGAAAAGTGGTAGCAAAGTGGTAGAAAAGTGGTAGAAAAGTGGCAGAAAAGTAGTAGAAAAGTGGTAGCAAAGTGGTAGAAAAGTGGTAGCAAACTAGAAAAGTGGTAGAAAAGTGGCAGAAAAGTAGTAGAAAAGTGGTAGCAAAGTGGTAGAAAAGTGGTAGCAAACTAGAAAAGTGGTAGCAAAGTGGTAGAAAATATTACATGTATTGTTAAGAAATAGTTTATGCGGTTACATGGATTCATTACACTATAATTTTAGCATTACGAAGCTCATTTTCTATATCCAAAAGTTCTTCCTCATATTTAGTATGACCAGCCTGTTTACAGGTATGCAAGTACTGAAGCCGCTGGATTAGCTTACTGGGATTGTTCCAGTAAACAAATTTAACAAATGATTTTTTTGGGTGTAAACCATTATCATCTTCATCATCATTATCATGATAATCATCATCATCATCATGGTTATCATCATCAATATAATTATCATCAATATAATCATCATCACTATTACTATCTAATCCTTTTTGTTCATCTTGCAATGCAACAACCTTTGGCATAGTTTGTGTTGTCTTTGATAGTGTTAGAGGTTTCTTAGACGTTAACGACTGTCCTAACATGTCTTTTTCAGGAGATAATAAATGCTCTTTAACAAACAAAGCACTATCTTGAGCCACACTATTTTTTTCTTGGTCTTGCTTTTTTACCTTGGTTAGAGTATTTTGTCCATTTAAATGAGTATTATTTTGAGATTTACAATGATGATCGATTGAAATAAGTATGTTGGAGCCATTTGTCTTAATCATTCCTCGACACTTTTTAGATCGTTGTTTCGAACAGCACCAAATAACAGTTCCATTTTTATTAGTTCATTTTACAATATATGCATATCCTTTATAGTAAGCACATGGCTTACCATAGCTAGTCGTTGATACTTCCATGCCAACTGTTAAGCATAAACTAATCTCTAGTAAAGTTAACTCGATAATAAAAATGATTGTTTGTAGTATGTGCAGTTTAAAGTAAGAGCAAAAGTGAGAGTCAAATGGTAGAAAAGTGTTAGCAAAGTGGTGGAAGAGTGGTAGCAGTTTATAGTAGTCATGATCTTTTTTTTACCAGAATGTGATTTGAGTAAATGTAATTTCTAATCCTTAGCAGTGAGTAGTCAGTTAGTCTTGGTTCAGACAAGCGTAAACAGTTCTCCAATGAATCAGAGATCAAGATTTTCATTATGAAACAGTTGTGTAACCAATTAGGTATCGGTACTTGATAGCTTTACACATGAACAAAAATTCCAACATATCTGACATGAATTACATGATTTGAAAGTTGACAAAGAATATCCAATCAACCATTGTAGTTACAATGTCAAACACACAAAGACAAATTCAGCATGAACTTTTAAGTTACAGGAAAATTCTATGAAATAGACTATGCAGGAAATTTGGAAATACACATCAGAAGTTTGCAACACCATCCTTCTAGCCTATATAAATTATCGACATGGAAAGTGTGCACTGCCCCAAACATTAAACCAATTTATCAATAACACAAGTCAACAATCAAAACATTTTGTGTTGAGTCTATCATTTAATGCATATATTCTGTCTACATTGAACAGTAACACAAAAAACGCCATTCATAATTAATTAAGTTTGCTTTAATTCTTTATGTAATGATATATACATATTTAAAGTTTTGGCTGACTGTTCAGGGTGAATCGACTTTGAACACATAAGAGAGGGAATATTTTAAGACTTAACCTCAGCTCACCTAACATAACCTAAATTTACCTAACCTAACCTTGTCATATAGGTAAGAAACGGGTCAAGCTCTGCTTTCGACTACCGAGTTTCAGCTACTTTTCAATGTAACTCTCCCAAACATTGCCGGAGACTGCTGATAAACACCTATGTTCGCACGGCGGCGGCGCGCAACGACTTACATGACGCGCTTTCCCCTTTTCATTGATTCCAGTTGATTTGTCCCTTTGGACTGGTCCTTTTGGCTGATTCCTTTGGACCAGTCCACAGGGACCCGTCAAAAATTACTCCATTCAAAAAGGGCCCGTCCAAAAAGGGCGTCAACAGGGACCAGTCCAAAGGGACAAATCAACAGGAATCAATGAAAAGGGGAAAGCGCGTCATGTAAGTCGTTGCGCGCCGCCGCCGTGCGAACATAGGTGTTTATCAGCAGTCTCCGGCAATGTTTGGGAGAGTTACCTTGAAAAGTAGCTGAAACTCGGTAGTCGAAAGCAGAGCTTGACCCGTTTCTTACCTATATGACAAGATTAGGTTAGGTAAATTTAGGTTATGTTAGGTGAGCTGAGGTTAAGTCTTAAAATATTCCCTCTCTTATGTGTTCAAAGTCGATTCACCCTGAACAGTCAGCCAAAACTTTAAATATGTATATATCATTACATAAAGAATTAAAGCAAACTTAATTAATTATGAATGGCGTTTTTTGTGTTACTGTTCAATGTAGACAGAATATATGCATTAAATGATAGACTCAACACAAAATGTTTTGATTGTTGACTTGTGTTATTGATAAATTGGTTTAATGTTTGGGGCAGTGCACACTTTCCATGTCGATAATTTATATAGGCTAGAAGGATGGTGTTGCAAACTTCTGATGTGTATTTCCAAATTTCCTGCATAGTCTATTTCATAGAATTTTCCTGTAACTTAAAAGTTCATGCTGAATTTGTCTTTGTGTGTTTGACATTGTAACTACAATGGTTGATTGGATATTCTTTGTCAACTTTCAAATCATGTAATTCATGTCAGATATGTTGGAATTTTTGTTCATGTGTAAAGCTATCAAGTACCGATACCTAATTGGTTACACAACTGTTTCATAATGAAAATCTTGATCTCTGATTCATTGGAGAACTGTTTACGCTTGTCTGAACCAAGACTAACTGACTACTCACTGCTAAGGATTAGAAATTACATTTACTCAAATCACATTCTGGTAAAAAAAAGATCATGACTACTATAAACTGCTACCACTCTTCCACCACTTTGCTAACACTTTTCTACCATTTGACTCTCACTTTTGCTCTTACTTTAAACTGCACATACTACAAACAATCATTTTTATTATCGAGTTAACTTTACTAGAGATTAGTTTATGCTTAACAGTTGGCATGGAAGTATCAACGACTAGCTATGGTAAGCCATGTGCTTACTATAAAGGATATGCATATATTGTAAAATGAACTAATAAAAATGGAACTGTTATTTGGTGCTGTTCGAAACAACGATCTAAAAAGTGTCGAGGAATGATTAAGACAAATGGCTCCAACATACTTATTTCAATCGATCATCATTGTAAATCTCAAAATAATACTCATTTAAATGGACAAAATACTCTAACCAAGGTAAAAAAGCAAGACCAAGAAAAAAATAGTGTGGCTCAAGATAGTGCTTTGTTTGTTAAAGAGCATTTATTATCTCCTGAAAAAGACATGTTAGGACAGTCGTTAACGTCTAAGAAACCTCTAACACTATCAAAGACAACACAAACTATGCCAAAGGTTGTTGCATTGCAAGATGAACAAAAAGGATTAGATAGTAATAGTGATGATGATTATATTGATGATAATTATATTGATGATGATAACCATGATGATGATGATGATTATCATGATAATGATGATGAAGATGATAATGGTTTACACCCAAAAAAATCATTTGTTAAATTTGTTTACTGGAACAATCCCAGTAAGCTAATCCAGCGGCTTCAGTACTTGCATACCTGTAAACAGGCTGGTCATACTAAATATGAGGAAGAACTTTTGGATATAGAAAATGAGCTTCGTAATGCTAAAATTATAGTGTAATGAATCCATGTAACCGCATAAACTATTTCTTAACAATACATGTAATATTGTCTACCACTTTGCTACCACTTTGCTACCACTTTTCTAGTTTGCTACCACTTTTCTACCACTTTGCTACCACTTTTCTACTACTTTTCTGCCACTTTTCTACCACTTTTCTAGTTTGCTACCACTTTTCTACCACTTTGCTACCACTTTTCTACTACTTTTCTGCCACTTTTCTACCACTTTTCTACCACTTTGCTACCACTTTTCTACCACTATGTTACCAATTGTCTACCACTTGTCTACCACTTTGCTACCACATTTCTACCACTTTTCTATCACGTTTAACTGTACATATTAAATATAAAAGCCAACGCTAAATAATTCTATTACCAGAACCGAGATAACCTTTGTAGTGTGCAAATCATACTAACAGGTTAGTTACTACTTTGGAACTTACTACAACTACCGAGGTAAACAACGTGTACTCTATAAAGGCTACTCTTATAACTATAGACGACAAAATGTAAAAGGAATAATATTCTGGCAATGCTCAAAACAGAGGTCAACAAAATGTCGAGGCAATATGAAAAGTAGAAATGGTGTGGTTTTAAGTGTGAGTGATCATCAATGTAGTGCTCCAGACAAAACACTGATGGTGTTGACAAAAAAATCATCAGAATGCTAAAAAGTTAGTATAAGAGAAAGATGTTGCTACCCAAAATAGTGCATTGTTTGTTGAGCAACGTTTAACCCCTGTTGTAAAAGTTATGTTGTATCCATCTTCCACGCCTCAAGAGTCATCAACATCACAGACTATGCAAGAAGTAGTGTTGTTGTTGTTTTAAGGGGCTGAACTACAAAGTCATCTGCCCTTGATATGCAAGTGGATCGAAAAGGACTAGATAGTTATAGACAAAAGAGAGTTGTAGTTTGTATATAACTATTGTACAAGTACTTACATTAAATAAATAAAAATAGTGTATGTGTATTGTCTGTTTTTCTTAATTGCTATCCCTATGTCCCACTATTAATGCAATTGTTAACCATCAACAGTCTCTGACTATGTTCGCAAAGAGAGTGACCTTAAACAATACACTCTATCTATGGTTTGTGTACCGAGTACACAATAATACAGTGTGGTCAAGCCATGTTGAAGCAATAGTTATATCAGGTAAGGGATTCGAACCCTTGCTTTCTTGTACAGAAAAATTGAACTTAAGTCAAACACCATAACCACTCGGTCAACCTGACAGTTACTAATTTAATTATTTTTGTGGACTTGAGTGTTTATAAAACTTTTTCCAGTATACATTGACTAAACCACTTGTTTGTTTTGAAATATAGATTTTTTTTTGACCATAACATTGCAGTTATGAGTCTTGTGAACTGGGTGTTTAATATAGGGTTAAAGGCATTTTAAAATAATTTTAGAAAAGCTCTTAGGTATCGTGTCATGGGTTTTAGTAATGCATTACTGTTCGTTGACTAACATTTACCGTTACACAACATTATTTTGGTGAGCTCTACATGTTGTTGTTTGAGTCGTCAGTCTTTTGACTGGTTTGATGCAGATCTCCATGCCTCCCTCCCCCGAGCGAAACGTCTCATCTATATATAGCTACCACACCCTACATTCAAGGCTATCTGTTTAACATATTATAACCTTGGATCTCCCCTACAAGCTCTTGGGTTCAATTCCTAGATTTAACACAAACTTTTAAAAGCGGTATGACAACTAAAACTAGTCTACTCAGTCTCGGGTGGTCCAAATAAGTAGAGAGGGTTTGATTCACACCTCAACCATAGAGCACCATGTTATTTTTTATTTTTTAATAATGATAGCCATTTGTTCAATTTCACATTTCACACATTGCAATTTGTCAATTTTCCATTTGCATTTTTAAAAATTGACAGTTTGATGTTTTTTCAATTTCATGATTTGGAAACATGGATTTTTCCATTTTCATATTTACACATTTGTCAAATTCCCATTTGCATATATTTTCTTAAATGTCCGTTTAAGGTTTTTAAATTTTGTCTATATGGAAACATGGATTTTCCATTCTGCTGTTTACAAATTTTGCATATATTTATTTTGTGTATGTTGAAAAAGATCGATATTTCCAAAACAAGATTTTTTATTTTTCATTTTATGATTTTGTAAATGATCTTAATGTGAGTGCTTGACCATGGATTTTCCATTTTGCTGTTTACAAATTTTTTATATATTTATTTTGTGTATGTTGAAAAACGATATTTCCAAAACAAGATTTTTTATTTTTCTTTTTATGATTTTGTAAATGATCTTAGTGTGAGTGCTTGACCATGGCAATAATACAGTCTATCTATGTGTTAGCGGAACCATAGAGTCTTATTACTACTGCAAGTAAGAATGTTTTACAAAATAACGGCTATCTACCACTGCATTTGAAAAACAAAACTATTGAAAAAAAATACTATTTACCATTCATTCATATATAAGTGTTAATTCTCCCTCTCCCCACCCTACCTCATCGTATTTTCTCTGGTCAAACAATCAATGCTACCCATACATACACAAGCTTTCTATGTCTCTCTCTATATATATGTTTTCTCTGCTCCACAAGATAAAAATTATGGTTGCTGGATTGTATCCTGCACTGTTTATGCGACATACCATTGCCAGTTCATAAAACCGTTAGGTAGTTCTCTACACATAGCGATTTTACCACTGCTCTACCTACGCCTTTTGCTTGTTTGGCTTTCTTACAAGCTAGTATGCGATAGGCAGCATTAACTGTATATCAAACCCAGTCCACCTTTGTATTTGCAATTTAAGTAATAATTTGAAAAGAGACAAGTGTAATCAGTTTTAAACATTATCTCTGCTTTTTTGTTTGTTTGTTTATGACATGTATATTAACCTAAAATCAAACCCTAGTCTACCTTAGTGAAAGGCTAACAGTTTAACCACTGCGTTACTATACCCTTCTTTCTTAGTTTGATTCATTCTAGGCCTTAGAGCTAGAAATCGAGTTACGATCTCCAGTGCAAGAGGCACATGTGCTCACCACTATAGCATGTAATGGTTAGCTGGTAACATTAGACAAACGAAAATGATTGTATTTCTGTTAGCCAAGCATTTCTGTCATTTGCCTACTGTGTGAGCACTGCCAGCAAGACAGTTTAGTTTAGAACAAGCGTGTGTGTGTGTGTGAGTGTGTGTGTATGTGTGTATAGATTATTAGCCTCAAGTATTTAAAGCTTGTTGTGTGTAGCGACCATCTTGCTCAGTAACCACTGAAAAAGTTTTAACAGTTAACTCATAAAAACAGCATAGGATAGTTGTGTGTGTGTGGTTCATGTACTTGGGAATATGCATTAGCACCATGCGCTAGCTTTACCTTGCCCTCTAGAGGTAGAGCGTTATCCCTTCCTTTGGACATTGCCAATGACTGCATTCCCCCACAAGTTTTACACTTAAGCTCTTGGCTTGTTCTTGATTAGGTTTGGTTTGCTTTAGGCTTGGTTTGGTTCAGTTGGGTTTGATTCGACTTGGTTCAGTTTAGTTTGATGTAGTCACCATTTTTTTATTTTTAGCTACACTCTTTAACCAATTAATTAATGATAGTCTACTCTTAATTCTTGAATCGATAAATTGAATTTTGTGTGCACCGTTTGTCAATCCATGCCTACAACCTATACTCCCTATGTACTACAGTCAGATCTGAAAACAAGTTCCAATGGTCAAAGACGTGTCAGTCACCATACATATATCCTACAATAATTCTTTCTTTACCTAGCTAGATTTCGTCACTCACAGTAAACATCTTACATTATGGGTTTGCAATATATTAAGAAAAGCAAAAGTCCATGATCTTGTTGATTTGGGTCTTTTTTGGGGAATTTCATAAGCCATAAAAAGAATGACATCATGTCAAGTTCTGAGTGGATCTTGTATGTCAAAATCCCATTATCGGTTTATAAAATCTCAAGGCCATGCCCTAGCAGTTTTGGACTATTTCAATCAATGAGTCCACCATAGGAAACATCGAAAAAATAAATACCCTTAAAACAAGTCGTCACATGACCCTCTCCGAACAATGCTTCGCAAAATATAAATTCATCCATTGAACATTGAACATGATCGGCGACATCATCCTAGCTTCCCCCTCCCACCATGGTTGCCATATCGTTTGACCTTCAAGTGTCCTCAGCATCTCTGTGCTTTTTTTCATTGCCCTGTTGTCAAGTCAAGTCAATGCATTCCAATAAGCTCA